>VWZU01002687.1:910698-953674 GCA_013397095.1 Sterrhoptilus dennistouni | reverse complement strand
AAAAAAAAAAAAAAAAAAAGGAGAACTACAAAATCATTCACTTGGAGAGGAAGAACCCCAGGTACCAGTACATGTGTGGAAAGCAGTTTTTCCAAAAAGGACCTGGGAATCCTGGTGGACAGCCAGTTTAACATGAGCCAGCAATGAGCCCTTGTGGCAAAGAAGGCAAGTCATATCCAAAGCCATATTAGACAAGAAGTGCCAGCAGGTTGAAGGAAGTGATCCTGTCCCTCTCTTCAGCTCTGGTGAAGCCACACATGGAGTGCTGGGTTGAGTTTGGGTTCTTCACTACAAGAGAGACAGGGACATACTAGAGACAGTCCAGCAAAGGGCCACTAGGATTATAAAATAACTGAAGCATCTCTCCAACAAGGATGTCTGAGAGAGCTGGGACTATTCAGCCTGAAGATGTAAAGTCTCAGGTGGTATCTTATAAATACTTGAAGCAAAGGGGCATAGTGGGTAGAACCAGGCTGTTTTCTGTGGTGCCCAGCCACAGGAAAAGAGTAATGGTCACACACTGAAACTTGAAAGATTCCCTGTGAAATTGATAGAGCACTGGCAAAGGTTTGCCCAGGGAGGTTGTGAAATCATCCTTGGAGATAGAAAAAAGCCATTTGGACATGGTCCTTGATAACTGACTGCAGGTGGCCCTGATTGAACAGAGAGATTTGACCAGATGATTTCCAGAGTGCCCTTCCAATGTCAACTACTCTGATTATGTGAAAATTCACCAGGCACATGAAAATGTAAGTAAAGGAAATAAATTAAAAAATCCAGAAAGTTCAGTAATAGAACAATGTAGAAGTAACAATATAAAGGTTGAAGTAACAATATAAATGACATAATTGTTTGAAGAGTGGATTCTGCCTTTGTGCCCAATAAATACTTAATAGTACCCTGATGTAGGTTCACTGGTATAATATATACCACAGTTTGCGAATATCAAATTTAAAAACTTGAATTCAAATGAAAATCATGTGATTTTTACTGTTTCATATAGGTGATTTTGAAAAATCTCATGTTCTCTTAATGTTCACAGTGCTCACAGAGCTGTCAAAACAAACCCTCCTTAAAAATTTCTTCAAGACTCTCCCTCCCCTTCCCTGTGAATGTAAAAATTCATAGATCTTTCATCTTGTAACTTATTTTTTTCCTATAATTTCCTTTTGTCTTCATTTTTTCACATTATCTCATTATGGATATAAGCCTTCTTTCCTTTTCCGATTTTTCTTTTTGAGATTAAACACACAATATCTGCTTGTCAGGAAACACTTTTCACTGTTAAATCCTTTCTAAAAGACACTTCAGTTGCAATATAGAAAACTATGCCAACATTAGTTTTAGAACTCTCCACTGCATTTCTTCTCTAAACTTCTCAGTTTAGAAGTCCTCCTGACATCTTTGTTTGTCTCCAGGGTTTTAGGTTCTTTGGGCTACAGATTGCCATTCATTCTGAGCGGCTGTTAATGCTTAACAGTTAAGGAGTAATATTAGTCTGAGGTTTGGTTTCCATTTTCATGCAAGACACACCATCTAGACAAGAATATATGTATTAGTATGAGGACAGGGATTAGAGTTCTCATTTGCGAATGGCTAATGGCACTGTAGAGTGATTTGTAAACCTGATTATACCTAGTGATTGATAATGCTTCATTTATTTCAAACAGCACAGTGCCAAGACTAAAAGAATCAGCCAACAAAAACATCACTTCATCATTTAGATAACTCACATCCATTTCTTTCCTACTTTCAGCTGTATTAAAATATTTTAAAAATAAAGTTCTTGAACAAAGAACATCATGGTTCTGATTCAAGGCTCTTCTTAGCTGAAAATTATTCATATCCAATAGAAATGACATTTTAGTTTTAGACTGCCAAAGTGAACTTTATTAGTATGTCATTAATCATTGTCTTGGAGGTGACACCTGGGGAAAATGATTTAGTGGAGATTAGAGCACTCAAATGTAACACTGAAAATACCACATTTATTTCCAGTATCAATCAGTCAATGAAACACATATTAACAAAAAATGACATTTATGTACATTTAAATCTATTCATGAGAAAGGGCACTGCTTTCTATTCAGGATAATTTTCTGGTCTTTCATGTTTTATATTAAGTTTATAGTTTATATAAAAAAATACTTTTATAAATCTAATCAATTTAAAATGTGTAATAAAACATATTTGAAAGAAAATTGAAATTGGACAGTTGTGCCAAAGAGAACTATTTGTTGGAAAAACAATTTTAAACATTTGTTGGAAAAACAATTTTTAAAAAAAGCTCCTTTCCACATAGTCTACAGGCATTGCTGCATAGCTAATACTTTACTCCAAAGCCTGAAATTCTGTTCACTTTTTCAGTCTTTGCATATATTAATAATATAAATAACCTATTATTAATAATAATAATAATAACAATAATGATAATAACACTGAACTAAGCAATGAACAATTTTTATTTTGAGAAGAAAAAACCCAAACAAATTTTGAACATCTCCCATGGAAGAGCTGGCATCAAGTAACGACATATTAATTCTTCTCATTCAAAAAGCAATAGGTTATGAACAGCTCATTTAAGTAATGTGACTTGTACTAAACAATAAAATTGCTCTCTTTTCTTCACTCTCTGTTTAACATTTGTCTGTATTTCACCTTTACCAGGTGCAGGATGCCATAATTCTATGGCTTATAACTTAACTTCCTTCCCTTTATTTTCTCTAGGAAGTCCTTGTTAAAACTGAAGATGGTGGAAAATCACTCTTTTCTGAAGGGTTATATATTTTTGCTACAGGATACAGCCATTATACTCTTTAGGTTTTGAAGCATGAATAGTATGAAATAGCATGAAATCCCCGATGCAAAAATAAAAAAGAAAATATGTTACTAAGAAAAAAAAATTTAAAAAGTTACCACAAATTAAAACCAAGCATATATGGTATTCACATTTACAGATTTACAAAACCCCTCACACCTCTGTAAGTATTCAATAATTTTATTTTAATTTTTTTAATATTAATGAAAATTGTTGTTGTCAGATTCTTAGTGGAAAACCTAAAAAATCTCAGTATGTTGAGGTCTCTTCTGAAAATGGGTTACCTTCTCTATTCTCCCCTCCTGCACTAAGGTAGTGGGTAGAAGCATGAATTCTTGGCAATGTCAGAGAAGCATGTCTATAAATAACCGTGTATAATAAATATTACAGAGGTGCACACTATTCCATAGTTACTATGACACAAACTTGATTTAAATGTTGTGTGGTTTATGTATGTATGCAATTCATTTAAGGATATTAAAAATGGACTTACAAATAGGGAAATTTAAATATAATGCTCTTTCAGAGAGAAATGTAGTGTTCATTTTCAAAATGAGTGGTTAATATGGAATCTATAAAATATATATGATTCAGACCACCTAGCATGCAGAGGCAGTTCAAGAAACTGAAAAAAAATTGCTATCTACGACATCAGTTTAAAAGGCACAGCCAAAAAATACTACTACCCATCTAGTTACTCTAGCCAATAAAAATGAGCTCCCTGGTGTTCCCTGGGGCCCAGATATATTTGCTTTGCTACACTTAACAGTAAGAATTGTCACCACACATCAGCAAATCCACAAAAGGAGCAGTTTGAATAACTAAAGCTACAAATCAAAAATTTATTTGAGAAATAAATATTTTTTCTTCCTAAAGATAGATCCTTATTATCTACACAACTGCTTTTCCTCATGCTGGCAGCAGTGGTACTACAGGAAATAAACATTTGTGTCTCAATGAGGGCTCTGGGAGTACGAAATGTCTAGATGACAGACAATGAGAGAAAGTACTGGAAACTATAAAGAAAATGAGTTATTTCAGAACTAAGTCACTGGGAGTAGAAGTTACAACTTGAAGTCTGATCTCTCTAAAGCAAATACTTCCTAAACATAACTTTCATTCCCGGCTTTGAAACCGCGTTTCCTGTGCCAAAGCACCTCACCACTGACAGTGGTGTTTCAGAATCAGATGAGGGCAGGATGCTCTTTAGGGGACAGCAGCAGTGCTCGATTTAGTTGCTTTTTTTTTTCAAGCAGACATAGGCTTTCCTTACTAACACACTATTTAGTCCTTTGCCACTACACAAAAGGCACAACTGCTTCCTTTCCTTTATATGGCATTGGAGTCTTTCCACCAGCTCCAAAGAGCCCACCTTGAAAACCATTTGGCTATTTAAGAACTATAAAGTTTGTAAAGCAGAATGCTCCTAAAAAAAGGTGTTTTATGAACATATAGTAGAGTTCAGAATAATATAAACCCTTAAGAAAGCATAGCAAACATAAGATTTCTCTAAAAGTATGAAGAGGGGTTGCAACAATCCTCTTTGGGCCTATACTTGAGTCCTCACAGTGGTGTAAAATGATTATAGAACCAGCACAAATAGAACAAAGTAAACAAAACCACAAACAACTGAATTTCAGCCAACACAAGGATACACTTATGCAGAAAAGAGTTTGTGCTACTAGAGCTGGAATCGAGCCCCTAATCAAATGACAAGAATCAAGAGTATCTCAAGGTAAGACAAGTATTAATTTTTAACAGAACCTATTTTGCTTGAAATAAAGTTCAGGAATTCACTTAGAGTACCATTATTGCAAATGTAAAATCTAACATGGATGGAGTCAACCTGTAGCTATTTGCTGCAGGTTGCTACAGCAACCTGTAAATGTTGAAAATGGAGTCAAAAGTCAGTGAAGTCAATGAAGTCAATGAAGTCAATGAAGTCAAAAGTCAGGAAGCTGACTTCAGAACCATCTTCTTTGTTCATTATATATTATTCTACTAGACTGGGATATTCCTGTTGTTCCAAATACAGTCAAATTAAAGGCGTTTTATCTGTGTACAATCTTGCTATGGGACTATTACGTGTTTAATACATCAAAATTTATTTTGTTATACTGCAAGCTGAAGTAATTTGTTTCTAAGTTTTTATTAAACATTAGTGAAGCAGTAATAAAAAGATTGTATGGATTGTAACTTCAAAATTAGGATTTGAGGGAATATTGGAGTTGAAACCTGATATGCAAAACATAGTATTTTGTGAAGAACTTCTGTGAAGTTCTTCTATTTAAAAATTTGTGACAGGATGAGTACAATATCCTTAGGGTAATTAAACAAAGGTCTTTTTCCACTTTCCTAGAAAACCTGAGTAAAGATCAAGTTGTATATTACTGACTTTTACATTTTTCTCTGACCCTTCTTTAAGTCATATTAGCGCTTTTTTCACTACTCTTCTCACAAGAAAAAAATGCCCTGACTTTTTTTTCTACTAGGAACTTCACCTCACGGACTTTCATGTTACAAGTTTCAGAGCTCAAAACACTTGTTTTGAAAAACAACAGTTCAGCAAAATATTGATTTATTATTGACTTCCTACTTATTCCTTAGCTTTAATTTTAGTAGCCATAGTTACCTTTGAGTGGCCTACTTATGGTTGATAACACAGAGTATGCATTAGAAGTGTGCTTTGCTGGTCCAAAAGGTCTGCATTTGTATGACTGGAAACACAGACAGCAGACAATGACAGAAAGCCAGTTCTGGTACACCCATGGTGTGATGACTTTCGCAATATATTATCATCTGTGGAATATCCAAAGACCCTTCAAACAGAGACACCAATCTTGCAAAATATCCTGGAATATGTAACCACTCATTTACTATATAACAAATAATAAGAAATTAGAAATTAGATCAAAACAGAGGGAGAGAGGACCACAACAAGCTCAAGAGAGATTTAGGTTATGGCTGAACCAGCTTCTCAGGGATAATTCAACTTCTGTGACAGCAATGATTTAATCACGTATTTGTTCATCAATGTGGGAAGGTAATTGCAGGTTTAACTCACTTCCTGCTCTGTATGAAAGTTTTTTCTTTATTTTTTCAAAAAGTGAGTTAATCCACATCACATTTTTGTTGTCAAAATGATGTGAATTAAAGTTACTGCTTTACCCTTCAATTCTTAATATGATCCTTGTGCAACTTAAAAAGACCTCTTAACTTCATGGTGAAATTCCTTGGGATAAAAATTTCTATAAAGAGTGAGTCTTTAAAGGGGAAGTTGTGGACATCTTCACAATGCAGATTCTGTTCTCCTTCCAGTTTTTATGTTCAATAACTCTAAACTGAAAGTCAAACTTTTATATCTACATCAGTAGAATCACATAGGCTTTAAAGGAATGGAAGCAGATTCAGAATTTTGCCCACAAATCATCTTGCTTATTTTGTACACTAAGGAATACAAGACAGAAATTGAAAACTAAATATGAATGTCTAAAAGTAGCTTTTTGACAGTGTGGGCCACCTGACTCTGATGGCATTGATTTTCTCTTACTCACCATTTCACTAGTCCTCCTGCTATCTTTTTAGAGGGTTAAAAAAAAAATCATCTTATAGAGAGTGATATAGGATCATATCATTGCAAGCCAGGGAAAAATTTACTGAGGGTTTTACAGAAAGTAATTTATTTACTAGAGCTTACATTTTTCATTTTTCAAATGTTAACATCCACTGTTTTTTAACTAAGGCATATTTTTCTCTAGAGTAAGCAAACTAATCTACTATATTGAGCAGTAGCATATAAAGTACACCTGTGCAGTAATGAGATAACAGAAGATTTCCCAAATGAACATAGAAAAGGAACATATTGCCTAACTAACCTCTGTACCTTTTTGAAATACTTAAGAAATTATGACAATGGTAGCTGAATATATTTACTAGGACTTTCTTAGTCCTTTGGTAAATTATAGGGACACATTTTATTTTGCTTTGGCAGTCATAGTAAAAGAAATCAATGGATGAAAACCTTAATATTATTTTGAAAAATATCATATAAAGATGTTTTTGATACCAATGGGAAGCTGCATTACTCATTCCTACCATCAGATCAAGGAGTGGTATGTAAATGGAAAGGATATACCAAACACCTGATAGAAAATCACTGCTTAAACCCTCTAGTTATACATAAATTTCTTGGCAGTTAACAACTTGTGAATTTTCTGATAATTTAGAACTTTGAACAAGTGATTAATGAAGACTGTAAACATGAAAAGGAGTTTGGGTAGACAAGACAACTCTATAATCAGCTTTGCACATTGCAAATGAAGTCTAACATTGAAGGACCTAAGGTATCACCCATACAATTTCAAAATCTAGTAAGAAGAAATTGAAGGAATGCGGCAGGTTTTCAAATTCTTCTGTAAATCAAAATGGATGGCAAAGACTAAGCCTAAAAGGTGTACAGGGTGCTATGTGGAAATTGATAAACAACATTCAAGAATATAAAATAGAGAAAATCTTGCCATTTTTCAATCACAAAAAAACACTTATTAGAGAAAGATAGGCTAGTACAAGTGCATTAGCATAAATTTTATGGAATTTTTAATTTAATTGATTCTTCAGAACTATTATGCAATATGGCTCTAAATTTCAGGAATCTGGGATTAAAAAGGACCTTTAAGAAGGTAAATAATTTTTAAAATTTCAGCTCAGATGCTTTTTATTTTAAAATAGCAACATGAAACTGAAACAGGTGGGCCACTAAGCAACTGTGCTTTCTTCCTTTCAGCTGGAAGCCATGCACGACTGGAAGATTCCAAATGATAATGTCACATTATCATACTTTGGTACTTGTGTTCCTATGTCAGGAACAAAACCACGAGGCCTCTCTTGCCAAAGATCCCTTGGTTGTCATAGAACTTCGGGATTTTATTAATGGTTGAATGTTGTGCATGTTTCTAAAGGGAAGTCAGCTCTTAAATTCCGGGTTTGAAAACATAAATTATCTCACTGGAGTAACTCATACATCAAATGTGACCCTGTGACATCATGGATCTACCTATTCATTATTTTTCTGTTCTCTTTGGTTGTCTTCTAGGGAACTGAATTGCAGGTTTTGACTCATAGGGATTGGTTTATCCTCTGTATTTGTTGAACATACAAAATATATTCCCACAGCATACTGACTGATGAATTAAAGGCTTAATACTTAAACTTAAAAACTAATTAAACCTTTATAAGTTACATGCATCTACATTGTCAGAATATTTACTGTATTGATTTTTCTGAATTCCAGTGAGAACTTTGTTGTGTGACTCCAAAATACATTTTTAACTTAATTTAAAAGTCACATTAAAAATTAATATTTGCACATTTCTAAAGATTGTGCACTAAATAATTCCTAAAATTAGTTATGTACAATAAATTTAAGATTTCCACAAGAAAAAACTTATTGAGATGAATTAAGAATGTTTTTAGTTTGTTGAATGTAGAGCATCAGTACCAAGAGCAATGGAGTTTCCACATTTAACACCTCTGAAATGTCAGTACATTGGAAATGGAATAGGCAAATGTTGGAATACTGAAACCTTCTTAATTCAACAGAAAATGAAGATGGTTCATGACTTTTACTGGACTTGTGCCATACAGACAGTAAATTAAATCATTTCAAGACAGGAAACACCCCAACTTTCTTGATAGTCTCCTTTGTCTGCATATAAAAAGATTATTTATGATATAAATCTGAAATAGTTTTTAGATGACATACAGAATAGAAAAACTAAGTTCTTTGTGAGGGAAAACCTGAAGTTCTTCAGCTGCTGCAGTTTGAGGCTGGAAAGGAATTATTCTCCTAGAAAGAAACCTTAAGAGGGCACACTCTATCAAGTTGTATTTTAATTAAAGCAAAAAAAGATGAATGTGTAGAAACATTAGTTTTGTTTTTATGTTTGGAAAAAAACCCAAATTACTTTATATTCACTAGGCTATTTAAGTTCACTTTCAGTCTCAGAAGTATAAAATCTAAAAATCATGGCAATAAAAGATGATCCTTCTGGCTCCCTGAAAGGTTTTCACCAAAAGTACTCTACCACCACTCAGAGTATCTGAGATTCTAAGCAAAGATTTCACAAGAGAAATAAATTATTATGATTCTTTTTATGCTTTAGAAAAACTGCATATGTCCTGTACACCTGCAGACTGGACTGAGACAATACTTTACCATTGTTAAAGAAGTGATTTGAAAGCATCATGGACTTTTAAAAAACTTATTACTTTCAAAATTACTTTCAGTGTAAGAAATTACATTCCACAAATCTGTGATCTTTTAGGTTTTAGGTCAAGTAAAATTATTGTTGCAAATAATCTCTGTGTGTATGCATTCGTATGTGCACTCACATTTATATGTATGCATACTCATTTGCATATATATATAAAAACATCTCACCTGTAAATATCCCTTGATCCTGGATCCTGATCCTCTTCAAAGCTCTTGGAAGGAGTTCCTGACGAACAGCTGGGTAGATTGCTATAGCCTCCTTTGTGAAAGACTGAAAATATAAAATCTCAATGTGGGTCAGTACAAGTCAGAAAAGGAATAGCTCTGAGAGGAGTTGATCTATCTGATAAAGAGCGAAAACTGGCTTTAAGGCAGCCATAAAAGAATTCTACCTGCTTAGTATATGCTAGAGCTGAACACTATGAGGCAATGCTATACTGGCTGTTTTACTTGTGATCAAATGGATTCAGCGATGTGAGGTGGGCAGAATATAAACCTCAGGGAGATCTGCGTTTTTTTCCTCCCAAGTGGAAATTATCAGGACAAATTAAAACTTAATACAGAAAACAACAAACATCTAAGAAAAAAAAAATTGAGTTATAATTTCCAATTTTGAAGTCTTCATTGAAAAGCTGTTACTGGCAAAACCAAAAGAAGAGTTGTAAAATAATCCCTTTGAGAACTGCAATGGATTAAGTCCTTTATTCGAACTGAAATGTCTTCTGGCAGAAAAAGATAGAGCTCTGCCTCACCTCATCATCACAAGAAAAGGATATTTAATCTTTCTGTTATCAAACATTTAAGAGGTCTTAACAAAAATGTAATGGTAAAATCACCAAACATTCTTTGGTTACCTGTTCATTTCCTGTCTGATTGAAGACCTAACCAGCTCTAATGGATATTTCATTGGAAAATCGAAACCAAAGCAAAGCTTTATACCAAACAAAGCGTCTCCGTTGAGATGAAATTAATATATTGCAGTACAATAAAAAGTTTTTCCATATCTACATACATACATATATAAAGACAATGCGTTGGATAAGTTAATATGATTTTGCAGAAGTAACATAGATTTAAAATGTTATATAGTAAATATTAAATAGATCTGAATCTAAAACATTCTTTTTATATTTGAATTTTCTTTATTTTTCTGAACATTCTGGTTTATAAAAACTGAAGCTGAGGTTATCTCAGCAATATTTACAAAAATGTAATTATTTACTGCTTTTTCTAGCTGCATGAAGGATTCAGTGTATATATTTCTTTCCCTTGTATGAGGATAATTATTGTGTGGTATGATGGAAATTTTTTTTTACTCCAAGTAAACAGTTAGCTGTGATCAAAAATATCCTATCATTAATGCATAGTACAGCTTCAATTTTACTATGGCCAAAAAGAATTGCACATTATTCTTGCAAAATACAAAGATTTGAAAGGGTTATTGTACCAGCTGAAGTTGGTGTCTTGTTCACAAGCTACAGCAGATGCTCCATTCTGATGTGAATATTATGGTCCTTCTGAAAACGATTTTTGTAATTGCAAGAAACATTTAGAACATGAAAGGAAGATGTTGCCTTTTCTGAATTGTGGAGACCAAAACTTGGCACAGTACTCCAAGTGCTGCCTGACCATTGCTGGATAGAGTGGGCATTCATGTCCCTTTCTCTGCTAGTAATGCCCCTGTGAATGCAAGCCGAGATCCAATTTGCTTTTGCGTCTGCAGCGGTGCACTGCTGAATTATGTTCAGTTTGTTGTTGTCTACATGGCCTCACAGGTCACTTTTGCCACAGCTGTTCCTCAGCCACACAGATATGTTCCTAACTCATACTGGGTGCCCACTCTTCCAGTCTATCCAGGTCTGTCTTTAATATGGCTCTCCCTCTCTCATCATCAGGTGTTGACTTTGTGTCATCAGCAAACTTGGTGAGGATACTTTCACCAAGAATCACAGAATGTGTAAGGTTGGAAGGAACCACTGGAGGTCATTAAGTCCAGCCTTCCTCCTCAGGCAGGGTCCCTAGATCATGTTACTCAATTTTTTGTCCGGATGTCTTTTGTCCAGATCTCCAAAAAAGACTACATAACCTCTCTGGGAAACCAATTCAAGGGCTCAGTCACCTGCACAGTAAAGTTATTTTTCATATTCAGGTGGAACTGCCTGTGCATAACTTTCTGTCTGTTGCCTCTCACCCATTGCTCGGCTCTGCTGAGAAGGCAGATACTGTGGGTTGAGATAACAATTTACTGAAAGCAAAGACCAATGGAATAAAAACCACACAGTAACAGCAGCAAATAATATAACAAAATATAATTTAAAAAATATACAAAAGAGAAGGAGCTGCTTTCTGATCTGTGGTTGCCACTTTTCAGGGCAGTTTCAGAGGAGCAAGAAGGGACTGGTGACAGTGGCAGAGGGACAGAGTCTGCACTGTTGATCCCTAGTCTGAAGAACTACCACAGCTGGCAGCTGCCCAGATGGAGAGAGGGAACAAACTGGTGCACTTCCAGTGTGTACTCACCCTTTTCTTTTCCCTGAAACCATGACCCCCAGCAATGAAGTCAGTGGTATAAAATGGCAACCTGGCCATGCCCACACTGTTCTAAGGTCTACCCTCTATCTGCCCAGACATCAAGCCCAGAAAATTCTAAACAAATATCAAAACAATTTCTGAACAAATATTGAATTTTCACAAGCATCTGGACAGATTTTCCAGAGAAAACAAAGTCACTATTATCTCAACTTTTTTTTTTTCTTTTTAATTTGTGCAAATATAATCAGACTGTGTGACTTTGTTACTGAATAAATAGAAGCAAAAGAAACAACCATTCTTAATGCTGGTAGTGAAAAAAACCCAAAACTGTTTGAAGGTCAACAACATGTGTTTATAAATGTATCTAGGCACTTTCTTTGATCTTGCGATGAGGCACCAATTCTGTCACTACTGTGAAGAAGAGTTTCTTTCATCACTTTGGATATCTCAAAGTAGTTCTCCTGTCTGTGTCTGCTACCCTGCTAGACCGTAATAAGTCTTATTCAGGATTTTGTCAGGTATTAAAGTTTCAAGGGCAGATGCAAGATGTCCAGAGCACCAAGGAAAATACAAGCAACATAATCTATTCACTAGATTTTATCCCAATGTTCATCAGTTAGCAATAAATTTTAAAACATCAGCTAAAATTTTTTACAACTCCTTACAAAGTCAATACAATTACAATTGCAATCAATAACTGCAGATTTCCTGGAAGCTCACTCTAGGTTTTTTTTCTATTCACATACCTATCAATCCAGTATACTGCTGATTCTGAAGGATTGTTTACTAGTCTCAGAGCAGTGACTTCTTGCTTTAATAATCCCCTGGAATCAAAATAGGTTTTTCTCAGGGTCCTCATGTGTGACCCTTTTAAACATTTATACACTTTAATCCAATCCTTTTTCATCCTTGAAAAGAAGAAGTGAGAGCATATTCAGCATTTGAAGTCTTTTCTAATAGAACTCCTAATCCCCAGATAAATCTTGTGACACACACACTCCCGCCAACAGTTTCTGTCCAAGGTTGCAAACAATATGCCAGAGCTGAGCCTCTGTAAGCTGTGTAATTGAACCATTACAAGTCTTAAAACCCAACTATCCCATCTGCTTATGCTGAAGTCCTGAAGTCCTCGCTAGACTGCTTTGAGGAATCTTTATATAAGCACTATCAAAGACACCATTACTGTAATCTTGCATGACAATAGATTAAGGAATAACAAAGAAATGGTTGTTATTGTATCTTGAATATCATATATACCAAATTTGGATTTGGAGCATGGAATTATAGAGCAATGAATAAAGAGAGGAGTGTAGGACGTGGCAGAAAATGTAGGAAAATGATCTTAATTATATCCCAGAGTGAAGAAGAAGAAATCCTCATCACCAATACTCGTCAACCTTCTTTAAAGTACTTAGGATACTGATGACTCAATACAACCTTTCCCCAGTTGGCAGCCATCAATCCTGGCACCCAGTGGAACCATGGAAAGGAGCAAAATGCATGTATAATAGTTTAATGTTGATTCCATCTCAACTCTTTATTTAGTAGTATTATTTCCTTATTTTTCTCTGATAATTAAATTTGGTCTGAAAAGGTTTCTTTGATTAGATTATTTGGGTTAGATTGCAATGAAAGATTATGTTTCTATGTAAGATTTATTCCTGTAGCCTACATAAAATGCCCATTTTAAGACCAACAAATGGTGGGGATTTAGGCAAGTTGAGATGTAGTCTGGATACAAAAAGAACAAAGAGCCACAGGGATTCAGACTAGAAATCTCTGATAAAGCTACGTACCTGGAAACCTTTCAAAGAGGAACAGAACACTTCCCAATAGCCTAAATTATGAAACAGCTTTTTTCTTCATGCTTCTTCCACTGTATATATGGTGTGAATTCTATCTGGCATTATTGATTAGATCATTACCATTATATTTAAAACAATGCTAAAAACCCAAGCACAAACAACAAATGCCTATTTTAAGGTCACAGGGGTCATAATTCTTACACATCTTAGACTAGGGTATTTTTTATATTAATCATTATAATTCAATTTCACAGTGTGACAAGTTCAAGCATTGATGAAGTATTCATAAAGTTTAATAAATGTATTTATTCCTTTTGCATTCTCTGCATTCCTAGTCTACTCCTTCACACACTGCACTCTAAATTAAAAAACTGAAACACTGGAAAACATATTAAAAGCAAATAAAATGCATTCTCTTTAATTAACCCATGATATTGTAATTCATTGGCAACATGTACCCCAAGTCTGAAAAGCACAGACTTGTCTGTTGGAGTTATGCAAGTGGCACAGAGCTACATTCACTCTGAACAAAAAGCTAAATTGTTAAGGAATGCCGTAGCCAAAGTGTTCATCCTGATACAGACAGCAATACAGAGAAAGAGAACTGATTTTTGCTTTCCAAAACAGAGTTGCACTCAGCTGCTCAAAATGAATTAACTTTATGGTTCCTAAATCAAGCCAACATGCCCAAAGTCAAGTATATATTTATTGAAGTTCTCAAGTGAAACCATTCAAAGGCAATGACTACCTTAAAAACATTAGATAATGGAACTGAGCACATTGAAGAACACAAACATATATTGCAAATCTGTTCATATGGCTGATTCTATCACACTGCAGTTCAGCCAGTTGGAGGGGATAAACTTATCTGGATTTAGAGAGGCCCTATTCAGGCCATGCACTGGGCTAGCCCTGAGATTTGTATCCTCTTAGCAGGGGCAAACTGAAAACTGCTGCAGTTCACAACCTAAGTTGTTGAGAGCTTACTTCAGTTTAGTCTAATAAAGGCTTTGATGTTCTGTAGCTGTATGTAGACACAACTACTCACCCCATTCCCACAGGGTAAATGCAGTATAAATTAGGGCACTTTACGACATTATAAAATAATTTTACCAAAAGAAACCCAAATAGAGTAGCATCATAATTTTTAATGAATTTAACATTATTTGCATGTAAAAAAAGTATAAATTATTTGCAATGTAAGAGGACAGGGACCCAAAAAATAAACCACTACAGAAAATAATGATTTTTTTATAATTTTTTGAAAAAGAGAAAAGTTGATTACAAATTTTAGTGATTTGCATTAATATAGATAGTCTTCCTAATACATGATTTGTAACACTTCGTATGAGGAGCATTAGCAATATCTAGACTTCTCCTTCCTTTTAAGAAACGTGTTCTACTTCCAAAACCTAAATGGAAGTACCTAGGTGATTCAGTTTGCAGGGCAGTGCTATTACTCATTAGTCTTTATAGGAAAAGTTCGAGCCTGAGCAGAACATTTAGGTAGCAGAGTTGTACACTGCAGTTCCACTTCATTTCAAAATCCATCAGTTATAAATATCTTGTATTCCTAGTCCAAGTCTTTGAAAAAATTATGGCTGCAAAATTTGGCAATAGTATTCATTAGTAATGACAGCTCTTCATGTTTGTTGACTATTGGTTAATATACAATTCAGTAATGTAAGAATTCCATGAAACCAACAAAAAACCCTCAAGCCCTACATTGAAATTTCCTAAGCTGCCACAAATTTCTTGTGGTATTAGCAAGCATTCATGAGAAACCATGGAGGCAGAAACAAGAGGCAACATATTCCTATCAGAGCCCTGACTAGATGTTGAAAGAAGGGTTTCCTTCTAAGGACCTATCCATTTGTATTAATTAGTTTCTTGCCCAAGGAAGACAAATTCTTCATTTCCATGACTGTTGAGGTTTACCAAATGAAAAAGGAAAAAATTAAATGCTGAATTTACCTCAGAGTATTCATAAAACTAAAAAAATCGCAATAAAATTTTCATATATCATGACAGCTTGTGAATACCCTCTAATGCCCAGTCTCCACTTCTACTTCACAATGCTCCTATAAATGAAGGAATTATAGTAAACTTCTCTCCTCATGGGCCAGATAACTTTCCCTGGGTGAAAATTCAAAAATAGTATCTGTAAGCTATGTCATTTGGGAGAATAATCAACTGTTTTTTTGTCTTTTGGGGACAATAAGCAGTTGTTCAGTTTCACAGTTCAACATGTGAAAATACCAGATTCTGCACCTGGAATGGGGCAGCCCCAATTGTGTGTATAGTCCAGGGAATGAGAGGGTGGACAGCAGCATTGTGGAAAGGGACCTGGGGGTCATGATTGACAGCAAGTTGAATCTGAGTCAGCAGTGCCCTGGCAGTCAGAAGGGCCAACCCTGTCCTGGGGGCATCAGGCACAGCATCACCAGCCGGGCAAGGGAGGGGATTGTCCTACTCTGCCCCACACTGGGGCAGCCTCACCTCAAGTCCTGCGGACATTTTGGGCACTACAACATAAAAAGATATTCAACTATTAGAAAGTGTCCATAAGAGAGCAATAAAGATGATGAAGTGTCTGGAGGGGGGCTGAGGTCACTGATCAGGGTGGAGGAGACTGAGGAGGATCTCACTGTGGTCTTCAATGTCGTCACAGGAGAAGCAGAGAGAGAAGTACAGATCACTCCTGTGACCAGTGACAGGACTCCAGGAAATAGCATAAAGATTAAGGAACCAGAGGAAGTTTAGGTTGGATATCAGAAAAAGGGTTTCTATTTGGGTTCCCAATACCTCTGAGGGTCCAGCCCTTGTAGAGAAATGGCTTAAATCAATTAGCGAGATGGCATGGTCGAGTATGTCTTGAAAAATCAAAAAGGTTTAATAAACAAAAGAAACTGATACAAAACAAAGAATAAAGCCAAACACAGTATAGGGACAGGTCCCATATACCTGCTAAAACACCTCAAGAATGTGTCAAGTCCTTTTGTTCTCTCTCTTTAGTACTCAATAGTTCAGGTGGGTTATTTGGCCTCTGGTCCAATGAAATCCGCAACAGGCTTTGAGTTACACTTTCCAAGCCCAATCAGTGCCACTGTACTGGCACTGAGCTAATTACTCTCAGGACAGCAAAGAAGTTTCTGGATCCTTTATCTTATAAGAAATACACGGGGTGAGTCTCAAACCTTTCCCTATATGGAAAGCACTTGCTCGGGTGTGAGGTGCTTTGCTACAGGTTTTCACTGGTGTTGCGTATAGGGGAGTCCGGGAAGTCTGTGTCGCTCTGCTTTGTAACACACCAGAGGGTGGCTGAGCACTGAAGAGACTCCCCAGGGAAGTGGTTACAGCACCAAGCCTGTGTGAATTCAAGGAGCATTTAGATAATGCTTGCAGGACCAATATGGGCTCCTTGGGGTGTATTGTGCAGGACTAGGAGTTGAATTTGATGATCCTGATGAGTTTCTTCCAACTCAACATATTCTATGGTTCTGTGATTAACCACGTGCCAGTATAACTGGTTTAACAAAGACTTAATAACCAGGGGATTTGATTTTCAAAATATTTTCTCCCAGTATGTATC
The DNA here is from genome assembly GCA_013397095.1 of Sterrhoptilus dennistouni. Lineage (NCBI taxonomy): Eukaryota > Metazoa > Chordata > Aves > Passeriformes > Zosteropidae > Sterrhoptilus > Sterrhoptilus dennistouni. The sequence continues at coordinate 936,656 of VWZU01002687.1, read as the reverse complement.
TCCCTACAGATTCAGGTTATTTTCTTTCAAACAAGGTTACCAGGTCTTCTAAATCCTGTATATACTTATTAAGCTGGTTGAACTTTAATCTTTGTCTGTAAAGAATAGGGACTTCTGAATATTTTTCTGGCAATGTCCTTTTTTGCTCTCCATTCTCTCAGTCTCTGAATACAGCCATGCCTTTTGATGTTTTTGATGTTGTTTCCAAAACAAAAATTAAAAAAGGAAATTCAGGATATCAAATTATGCAGCACAATGTTTTGAAGCTTAATAAAGAAACCAAAATCCACTAAAAGGTCATTCAAGCTATAATAGTCTTTATCCGAGTTAGAAATATTTCTCTCTCTTTTTTTTAACTTTGATAAGTACCTTAGATTGTGTTGTTTGCCTTGAATAGAATTCAAACACAGATATCCTGGATAGTCAAATGCTTTATAAAAATAAAATTTGTATGCCTATATGATGGGGAGAAAATCTCAAAAGCAAAAGTAGCATATTAAATTTTTTCTCTCTTTCAGAGAGAATATTATGTCTTGATAAATAAATTGTCATTGTTTATGATGAAGCTACCCAAGAAGGAAAGTGTAAAATAAATTTTAAATTGAACCAAAATTTAAAAACTAATCCAGGGATCCATTCTATACTAATTGCAATCAGCAAAGACTTTTTTTTACCTTTACCCTTTAGCTGGGATGTTGATAAGATGAAGTAAGGGATATATTCTAGGCTTTTGATGCCTTCTATTTTCTACACACTTACTAATTTGGGCTTTCCTTTCATTAACCTTACAGTTCACAAAATCATCAGTGCAGTAGCAGTTCTTTCACATATTTCAGACGCTCACTTCTTATGTGCCTGCCAAGGTACCCATTTTGTATCTAATTCCATTGCTCTCAGACAATATTTAGAATGAAAAAGGAAAATATTATCATTCTATAAATGCATGGATTGACGCTTGTATGTGTACATAAAATTCTCCAGCTAGTGATCTTTCCTTGCGTGTACAGTGAGCCCAGGATTGACAAGTGGTGTGAACTTTCTTGCCAGAAAAGTTACTCCATGAATTTGCCCTGAAACCATGAGATGTTGCAACAAATAAGACCTTAAGTCATTCATTTGTTGAACTCAACGCTCCAGCAATGTGGTTGTACCTTGTGTGTTGGCCAACTACATATGCAGATGTTCACAGCATTGTTTTGGACTGTTTGAGTCCAAAATTTCAAGCTGATAAAACTGCTTAGCAGTCACATAGGAATATAAATTGACTACTGGTTTTGAACAGGAAGTTTGCTCTGTATTTGTACTTGCCTCTGATTCGCTACAAAATACAAAATATATGACCAATTAAAATTGAAGTGGCTGAACAAGAAAGCTTTTCAAGAAAAAGCCATGCAATAATATTATATGTCAACGTTTTTTGTTGTTAGTTTTCTTCTTAACTTCCAAGATTCATGAGGTAAAAAGGTCAGGACACCGTTCTGCTCAAATGGATGATAGAATAATATCATAAAAGTAAGGGATTGTAATAAACTTGTCATACAGAGAAAGAAGGAGGCAACACGATGATTTTGCAACATGTCAGTTTGGTCAGGCAGACTTTAACAGGCAGACAGATTTTAGCTCCTATGTTCACATATTTGTTTATTATTATTATTATTTTAATAGGATGCACCTCTAAAGGGAAGACCACTGAATTATGGGAGCAGGAACTGCATCTTTGCAGTCCTTCCTGAAACTTTTCTATTCATTTATAGATTTTATTTTTGTCACAGTTTTCTGAATTCCTCAAGTATCTCTCCTCCCTTCTACATAAGGGTACTGGAACACTGAAACCAGAATTTTGGATATCTCTCTGAAATTCACACTCTAGCCCAAATTCTTAATTTCTCTGTTTACACTTTTTTCCCCCATGCATGCAGTATGGCAGTAGGAAATACACTGTTCACAAATGCATGGGAGGGGGGTGTGTGTGTGTGTGTGAGTGGTAGAGGGTGGGGTTTAGCTTCATGTTCAGGCCTTTGAAAATATTTACTCATATTCAATTTCTTACATCAACTCCTATTCTCAGCAGATTTGGCATTTAAACACCATGGTCACATTGATTCTCTGCTGCAAGTGTTGCTATTATCAGCTCTGGATTGATGAGAGAGGAGGGCATTTTTTGGCTCCTATTTCTAAACATAAAGCTTTCATAGCAGCAGTTTTCTCCTGACTTTTGAACTCTGAGATGCAGGGAGCCAAAGCGAATCAGCAGTGCTCGAGCAAGCTGAATAACATGTGCTTTTGACTTCTGTGGTTCAGTGACATGATGCAAGAAGACAAGACATTAGAGCTGTAATCACCACTGCTTTTTGACAGCCCGAAAAATGCTTGAAATTACTGTAAACAGAACACATCTTCAACTGGCATGTGACAGAGTCTTTCCATTAAAGTTTACATGATAGTGCTCTTTTATACAAGGTGATAATAAGACTAAAACATGCATTTCATTTTTTCTTTCCTGTCAAGTACAAGAATTTACAAAGAACCTGAAAAAATGTTACCTCTATGTGAGTAAGGAAAGCGAAGGCGTAAGTTTTGTCTTATTTTACATCCTGGCTTTCACTTCAGTGGATACAAGATTTTAAATTTACAGCTGCATATCTACAGTTTTAGGCCATGAACTCACTCACACATGGCACACAGTGTGACTCTTGAGACTCTCCTGTACATGGCCAGGAGCTGGACTTTGATTATATTTGTCAGTCCCTTTCAATTAAAGATATTATATAATTCTATGATTTACATATAGGAGGTAGACTTTGCCTGCAAAAAACACACTGAGTACAAATAGAACAAAATTACATTAGATCTTGTGGGGATTTTTAGGGATAAATAAATCCAGATTTATTTAACACTATGACCTGCATCTCCTCGGAAGTGATACTTACGCAACCTTGCTCTAAAATGGCTAAAGCCAATGTTTCAAAGAGGAAAAGGAAGCCACACTTAAATTCTGAGAAAACTTCATTTGGAAAGAAGTATATTAAAAGGCTTTAAATACAGATTAATCAGCAAGTGACTGGCTGTGTGTTGCCCCGAGATGCCCAGAATGATAAAGATAGTCTCTAATTGTAATGCCATAAAATATTGAATACTATCTTCAGTTCTGGGGCCCCCAGTGTGAGGAAGACATAGGACCAGAGAAGGCCATGAAGGTGATCAGGGACTGGAGCATCTCATCTTTGAGGACAGGCTGAGAGGTGAGGGTGTTTAGCTTAGAGAAGAGGTTTCCAGAAGACCTCATAGTGGTCTTTCAGTACTTAAAGGTGGCCTACAGGAAAGATGGGGAGGGAGTTTGTTTTGAGATTTGACAAGTTGTATTGTATTTATGACTGCTAGTACTTATACTCAATTGTGCTAAAAAGTTTCAGCTTCCAAGTCTTTAAAATAATTATATAGGCTACTTATATGGATTCAAGCCTAAGGTTTTTGTCTAATTAATAGTTGCCTAGTTAATGACGCATTATGAATTACTGTATAAACTTCTAGGAAGCTTTGTGAAGTTAAAGGGTTTGAGAAGGCTTTTTTTGTGAATTCATGTTTATCAAGTCAAGGGCTCTTTTTTCCTTGTCTCATGCTATGCCAGTGAAGGGGATTTCAAAACAAACTGAGAGGGAGCACAAGTGGAACAGGTGACCCAAGCTGACCAAAGGAATATTCCACACCACGGAACATCATGCCCAGTAAACTGGGGTGAGTTTATGAGGGGTGGCCAATCTGAGCTTGGAAAACGGTTTCTGGCATTGGGCTTATCACTGGTGGTGAGCAACAGCAGTGTGCATCGCTTGTTTTTTCCTTTTTATAATCATTCTTATTATAATTTACAGTTATTACCGTGTTTTGTTTTACTTTCCACTATAAAACTGGTCTTCGCACAATAGTTTTACTTATCACCTCCCTATTCCACCATGGCAAGGAAGAAGGTGGGGGCATGGAGCTAGTGGTGAATTATGGTTAATTTTTTGTCTGGGTTTAAAACTACAACAGTCCATTTTTCTGGCAGCCTGTGGATTAGATGTTCTCAGGCAGATGGTTTGTAAAAAGAAATGAAAATCATAAGTCCTCTTCAGAATTTTATGCTGTCCATCTGCTCCCATGTTCTGCTTCTTCTTTTACTTCTTTCCCTTTGCATAATACCCTGTTGTAGGGGCCTCTATATGCCTTGCATTTTCTAGAATGTATTTTCATATAAACTTGTCCTGGCATTATTTAACTTAGACTATATGTAAAATTCAGTGAATAATAAAAAAATAAGGTATACACACAAGTGTCCTGTAAATACTTTTAAAAAATTACTCTTGCTTTGCTTATTTTTTTTTTATTGCATGGCAGAAAAAGGCCATTATTTGATGAATAAAAGTAGTAATCTAAATTTTCTATCACAGTCCATTATCTTGCTTTGCTTACTAACAGTTATCAGTTGTTAACAGTTGTTTCTTCATTAGACAATATTTTAACAAATCTTTAATCTCAATGGAGTTAAGTTTCTAATTTGGTTACACTATTGTGTCTTAATAGAGGAAATCTTCTAAGCCAAGGTAAGCTGGTAAAATGTAACACTCAGGAAAGAGATCTCTGACTGGGATAATATTTTAATTTTCTCTACAGAAGGAACAAATTTGTGTGTCACTATTAGATGTTACTTTTACTGTGAGACGCACTGTTCCTGAGTTTTCAGGTCCACCTATATATCTAATACTCTACTTATGACCAAGAACAGTTTTTGCTGAATAGTCTAAAAGGAGTCAAAATACATTTTTTGACATTCTTTGGGTTGTATGACTTAGACTTACTAACTTTGAAAAACAAAATATCTGATCCTTTTGGTTAGTCATGTTTTCAATCCTGGTTTCTGAAGCCTGTTTACTAATTCATTGATCGCAGAGTCTTTTTTTCTTAGATGCTGAAACAATTCTGAACATTTTCTGGGTTATTAAATTGACTTTTGGATAATTGTATCCATACATTGGTACATACAGCACTGTGTCTTACCCCTAGATATTTAGATTATATTGGAAGCAATGAAATAATTTTTTCAGTTTACTCATAAGTAATGGCACCAGTTCTTTGGTTAAAATCTTGCATATCAGTTTAATCCTGCATTTGATTAAAATCTTGTTACTTGTTCATGTACTTTCTCACTAAAAGAGCAATTTATTTAAAGTACCTTTTAACTGTCTTGAAAAGATTTGGTATGAAGTTTAGACTACAGGAAATATGAAGACAAAAAACTCTAATAGCTTGTATTGTTCTAGCAACTGCTTGTAATGATGCTTGTAGTCAAGAAGATGAAAATTAAATTCTTCAGAGGAATAATTTAAATTTTAATGTTTAAAATGTAAAATTTGAGTCCATCCTCCATTTCCTCATTTATTTGTAGAGTTGAATATTAATCTTGAGTTGAAGCAATGTTAAAAAAAACAAGTCTTGAATATTACATAATTAAAGTATCGTGCACTAATCAACAGAAAAATAAAATCTAAAACAATTGAAAATTTTCTGGACTATATACTGCATAGTGTTAGTGTTCATTTTAATCTCTTGTTGTGTGAATGAAATGTTATTGCATCTTTCTACAGAGTATGTAGAAAGACCAGAAAAACTGAGTAGGTTTCATCAAATAGCAGAAGAAAACGAAACAAACAATAAAAGGGCAATTTTCAGATTGGCATATAAAAGACAGATTAAATACAGGTCTTCAATTTAGCACTTACTTCAGCCTATGCATTCATAGAAAAACTATTAGCTTGGGTTTTTTTGTTTCTATAAAAAGGCTTTCACTGTAAAATAATGAACTTGAGTAAGAAATAAACCAAAATATTTTTCTCATAATGAAAGTAATTCTTCTTGATTTTCAGTGATATGTATTTTTTTGGTGATCATATAATTTAGAACAGTTAATGTGTCTCATGGCTGTTTTCTTATGGATGAAAAAAATAGACGCCTTAAAAAACCCCACCAAAAGGACAAATAAATGCATGATAGGGAAAACAGATTTAATAATTATTGATGAAAGATAAGACTTTGTACTTATGCAAAGAGTCATAAGTATAAATAAAGTAGTTATGCTCTAAGATCAGCACTCTTTTGAAATATTTTCTTAGAAGTCTGCCAAGGGAAATGAGATGCTTCACTCCCAGATGAAATTGCAGTTGGCAGGAGGTTGTATTTTCCAAATAAACTTCTGGGCTTCTGTGATGAAATACTGGCTCCTTAGAAGATGGTTGCTTGATAAGAAGAGACAAGATATGATATAGTTTTTAATTTATTTTCTTTAATCTCTTAATACATGTTCATTGACAATGAAAAAAGCAACATACAAATACAAAAGAAACTCTTGACTTGATGACAACAACAACAATTTTAAGAGTACTGTTTTGCAAAGAGATAATGTGGGAAAAAAGTACGAAATAAAAGATGCCTTTGATAAATTTTTCTCTTTACTAGCAATTCAAAGTACAAAACTGATAAATGTGGAGTACTGAAGACAGTTAAACATTGTCCAAAGTATTTTGGACAGATGGCTATCTCCAAGTCGCATTGATTTCCCTGAGTAATGGAATGAGCAGTTTTTCTAAAAATTTGTCCCACATGGCTAAGAATCTAAATAAAGGCCTGACTTTAAGCCGAGCTTCCAAATATGTGTCTAAGTTATTTTTTATTTTGTTTTCTGGATTAAACAGACTTCAGATGAATGGGCAGATATTCTAACTGACATTTTGAAGAGGCAACCACTGAATCACATTAACTCAAAATAACTATCCAGGCCTAGTTTCCTCATAGGTATTTCAGGAATAGTATCCTGTCTACCTTGAAAACTGAAACTAAATTGATGAAAAAAACTTCTGAGCTTGGAGCTATCTTCTTTTAAATATGATTTGTCAGGCTGTGTCCCAGAACTCAAGAGAAATTTTCAATGTAGATGCGGAGTGCAGTAACACTTCTGACACATATTTGTTTATTCTACTTGACCTCAAACTGACATTGAATTTATACAGGTGAAGAGAGCGTTATGTATCTGAGGGTAGCTACTGCTGATGAGAAATGTAGTAAAAAAGATAACAAGGTATGCTACACAAGAAGCAAGTATAAATAGGAACTGCATTTGTTGTGTAGCTGGTCGGAAATGATGGAAGAGAATTTATTTCTCAAAGCACAATAGGCACTCAAGGATATCCCTGGTGACTTTAGAGCTTTAGAGTACAAATACAGGCTTTTGGGCTAATTTAACTTTTAAAATAACTTTTCCTGAATTTAGATATTTCGGTGAGTATCTGTACCTATTTTCAATGAAAATAAATTTTAGATGCATTTCTTCATAAGTAAGCCTCTGGTCAGAATGTCACCGCAAACATGCACCTCAGACAGGTATTTCAGTAGTGAGTGGATGTTGATATTTATTACTAGAAGAAGGAATATATCAGCATTAATGGAAAACATAGTTTTGCTCTTCTTTTAAACAAAGTTTAATTAGATCATAATAGGCAATTTCATTGTGGATAATTAGTATCACCCATAAATTTGGGAAGTTTGAATTCTGGGAAATTTAGGCATTAGTTCCAGATCTCAAAGAAAAGACAGTTCTCCTTAGTGTAAACAATAAGAAAAAAAAGAAAAAAAAAGGGGGGGGGAGGGGAGGAATTTTGGATGTGTTATTATATTTCTAGAATAAAGCTGATTTCTAAAATGTTCTTGGTGAATATGCTGAAGGCACACCATCCTTTTCAGATAGCATTCTATATAACAAAGTATTTTCGGCTGCTATGACTAAAATAGATGAAAAGTAATGGCAACTCTCTCAATCTTTGAAAAATAACAGTTACTAGAAGGAAAAGAATTCTTGTGAAATTTATAGAATCTGTTCTAGGAAATCTACTGAGGGTTTAATTTGGGAGGTAACCATGCTGTATTTTCAGCAGTAGAGGATGGCATAATTTTTAAATACACCACTCTAAGAAATTACTTTTCTGTTCTCCTTATTCTCATACTATCTCACCCATGCCTTTTTATGTAATAGGCAAAGTTATGTAAGCTTAGAGAAGCAAGAAAAGAATCTTTTTTAACTGGAGGGGAGAAGTAGTAGCAAGTAGCATGGTAGCATTTATTACTCGAAAGTAATAAATGAAGCGTAGGAAAAAGTGAGTAAGATATTTATAGTGAGAGAAAAAATGCAAACCTTGGAGGCACTGAAGATCAGTATATAATTTTCCTTCATTTTTGTTCTAGAAATTATGTATTTTACAGAGCAATGAAATCTGCTACAAGAAAAGGGCTTCAGGAAAGCTTTGAGCCTAATTTAAATAGAGATATTTTTCAGGCCATTTATTCTCATTCATATTTTTTGAAAACAGTTAATGAGTCATTCTAATTGTATTTAAAATATGGAATAATAACTTCCCCTGTAAGCCTCTTTATTCTTCATATATTTGATCACTGCAAAAGAAATATATATTTACACGTTTCTCACTTCCAGTTTATTGTAATACAGTGTATCTCAGTTTGTACATTTTATCAAAATAACCAGCATTAGCAAATTCTCACTTATATGTTCTGCTTCCTTTCATGATTCATAAAAACATTTCATAGTCAATTTTTCTCAATTCCAAAACTGATTTCTTTCTAATACTTTGCTAACAGTGTTAATTAAAACATTGCATTTCTTTTCTCTGAGTATGTACCATCTCTCATCCAGAAAAGGCTCCTCGTAATGTTGTTTTGTTCTGGTTTTGGCTGGAGTAGAATTAATTTACTTCACAGTGGCTGGTTGTCAGGCTGTGTTTTGGATCTGGGCTGAACACAGATCCAAAACACATCTAATACCCCAATATCTAACATAGAGATGTTTGGTTGTTGCTGAGCAGGGCTTGCAGAAAACCAAGGCCATTTCTTCTTTTGCTACTGCCATGCCGACAAGGAAATTAGGGATGCTTGGGAGGCTGGGAGGAGATACAGCCAGTGCAGGTGACCCAAACTGACCAAAGAGATATTCCAGACCATGTAGCATCTTGATCATAATATTAAGTGGAGGGAACAAGGAGGAAGGGAGAAGTGTTAGCAGTGATGGCATTTGTCTTCCAAAGTGACTGATGCATGGGATGGAGCCCTGATCTCCTGGAGGTGACTGAAATGCTGCCTGCCCATGGGAAGCAGTGAATTAATTCCTTGCTTTGCATGTGCATTTCTTTTGCTTTTCCTAATAAACCATCTGTATCTCAACCCATGAATTTTCTAGCTTTTACCCTTCTAGTTCTGTCCCTGATCATGCTGGTGGTGGGAGGGAGCAAGAGGCTGTGTGGGACCTTGGCTGCTGGCTAGAGTTAGACCACAACACCTTTGGACAAAATGCTGAGGAATATGGATCTTACTTAGTTACATTTCATGAGAAATGTTCTTCTAAGGCAGACTGCTGGCCATTAGCCCAATATTCTGTCTCTCAGACTGATGAATTAAGTTATATTTATGGAAGGAAAATAGATATTGTAATACTGCATTTACAGAAAAAAGCCTTTAAATGGGAGTGATTTGAAGTTATACTTACTTTTATTATATGAAATGGTCATGGTGTTAATGAAAATCAGGGCATAAGATCTAGTGGCATAGGAGTAATTTCACATTTAAAGTGTATCCGTGGCCCAAGTCTCTTGTATGTACAGAGCTGTTATCAGTTGTTCTGACTAGGGCCTTTGTTTTGCATGTGTGTGCCACTCACATCATAGAAGTCCAAATAATAAAATGTGTTCTTCAGCTACTCCTTGTGTGAAAAGAAAAAGATCACTCATATTTCTTTCAATAGGTCATTTAAAATTATTTTAGTTTAAGTTAATTGGAATTACAGGATTACAAAATATATTTCTATGCTGGATTTTTTTTTAATCTGAACAGTAATTTATATGATTTACAGAAGATAAATAGTTGAAATCAAAACTCTTAAAAATAGTTGTATTCTCAAGAAACACCAAGAGAAGGAATTAACAGAAAACAATGAAGTAAAAATCAAGAACTACCAGGAATTAATTCAGACTAATACTCACCTCAAGATAGGCATAGATGTAATTTTGACTTGGGAACAAAGAAGCAGAAAAAAACCTTGCTATATCTGTTGAAAGAAGGTAGGACGTCATGATTTTCCAATGTCTTTCTAACATCTCTCACAAAGAAATGTGAAACTGTGGTATTTAAATAGAATAAGAGGAATTTCCTTCCTTCTTCTTTACATTTTTTGACATTTTTCTTTTCCTAATAATATGAAATCTGTTCAGAGATTTCTTTTTTTTCAGCTCCACTAATTATTTAGCCATCATCAGCTATTGTTCATAAATCGTTTAGAGCAGCAGGGAGTCACTAAAGCAGATGCTGTGATTACTTTCTAAAATTGCAGGTGTCTCCACAGTTCAGCAGTCGTTACCATGGAGGTCGTTTAGTGATGGGATGTAAAGAAGTGTGGGGCAGAAAAATAAGGCTGACGAGAATAATTTATGTCTAAAACATCTCTGAAAATCCTATCCTTCAAGGTGCTGAAGACCTCCCAAAAGACTAATAACTTCTATTTAAATGAACCTGATTTAGGGCTGAATACTTTCAAGGGTACACTCAGAGAGGTCCATAAAAAACGCCTTGTTTCAGAGTTGATTATTTTGCATTATCAAAATGGTGGTTTCATTTTTTCTCATGTAACTTACACATTTGTGTTTCAAATGGTTTCAGTTTGAAGGACAATGCAATTTTATTGAGGAGACATTTTTCATCTTAGTGGAAATAGTCATTCTACTTTAATAATTAACATGATTGTAGAGCACCTAAATTTTCAAAAATATTTGGCAGTTTTCATATATGAGGACCTACCTTAATCTGAACATTGCTGTATTTTCTAAAATGCTGAGCACAAAGGCTAAGTGCTAAGCACCTAACCTGTAAGAAGCAACTAGAAACACATATAGTGAGGTTGATCAAAGCAGAACTGATTTCAGTATCTGGCTTCTAGAGGATTTCCAAGATACATTTTGACAAGCAAAGTCTAAAGATATTATTAATTCCTTTCAGAATCTAAGTTTTTTCTTATCATAAAAGAAATATAAAAATAAAACCCAGTTTAAAAATTTCCAGATTTATTAGTAATTTTGTCCCCAATATAAATCTGGAATATTTTGGTAATATTACTTCTATAGTTGCTTTGTTTACTGTATGGCTCAAAACTACAGTATGAAATTCAGTAGAAGCAATTTCCCCACAGAAGTTTCACTTCAGAAAGACAAGACATGCATGCATGCCTGGGACTATAATTTTTCCAGCTGAGTGACAGAAAGAGCTACTGCCTACTACTATTGCAGGATCTTCTTGAATCCTCAGTACAAAAATAGTCTCTCTGGGGAATTGTCTTAGATGTGCTTTTATTTCCTTAGTCTTGTACTGCCATACTACTAGTATTATTTATTCTATTGTCAAAACCAGATTCCCAGTCTTTCAATTAGTATAGGTGAGTATTTTTAAAAAATAATTTTCAATTTTTTTCCCTGTGAAATTCTAGAGAGCTGTAAATTGTGTTCAGGAAGAGTGTGACCATTAAATAAACTCTCAGTAGGCTTTCTTTCCCTCAATGGTTAAGGTATACCAATACTGGGAATTTGATGTCTAACATCAAAAGTTAGAAACAACTCTGTTTTTAAATTCTGTTAAGTTAGGTAGTTTATAAATAGAACACTTTGAGAAAATGAAAAAAGTCTTAAATATAATTCTGTTCACCAGAATAAACCCTAAGTATACACTGATTTGATTATTTCATTATTTGTGTATTTTTTGCATTGAGGAAAGAAGAAAATAATAACATGTGCACAGGAGGAAAAGATACTCAAAGAGATTGAAATTATGGGATTAAAAAAATTAAATAGAGCATTTGTTTGAAAATATGTTAAAAAACATTTTCTCAATAACTTCCTTCTGAATGCAGTTTTTGAAATATTGCATATTTAGAGCATTTCTTTTTCTTCTAGGTCAGAACAGAAAGGTTTTTTCTGACCTTAAAGTTTGCATACAGCCCTTTTCTAGATAACATATGTTGTTGATGAGATGCCTTTAGGGATCATACAGGAAGGGAGATGATGAAGACAATAAAAAAAAAAGTTTGATTGCTAGCAATTTCCCAGAAAAAAATGGTTGCATTTTTTTTTTATTAAGCTTTGTTGAAGCAGCTTACTAGAGAGAGAATTTCAGTTTTCAGTTTAAATTATGACTTTGATATAAATATAAAATGACTTGAAGCAACATCCCCTAGTGATTCTCAGCATTGCTTGACATAGATTTTTCTTGACATATATTTTGACTTCTCTCATCTTATAAGAATGTCTTATGGAAAAGTGTTTTTCTATAAATTATTTTTTTCTCAACTGGATGTCCATCTGACAGATGAAATAGTTAATTCCAAGCATATGGGTAATTGACATTGACCTTGATAAGCAGTTTTCAAAGCACATAGAACAATTTCAGAGAGAAATTTAAATAATTAAATTGTAGGCATTTCTTAGTCACTGAAATTTGAGTGCAAGGTACATTTTTTGAATAACATATTTTTACACACAGATAATCTCTTTCTTCATATATACATATATATCTTCTTCCCCTTCATTTTAATTTATTTTCACTCAGCCATGCTGATCTCTTGCTATCCTTTCCTTATTTATTACTCCTAAGGATTGAGAGCTCTTGTACTCTGTGAAAAGTGTCCTTAAAGATCTGTCTGCTCTACTCTTCTCCCTTATTTCTGTGGGCAGTTTCCCAGGGTGTCCTCTTGACTAACTCCTTGAAGATCTGGAATTTTGCTTTCTGAAAGGTCAGGTTGCTGAGTTTACTCTTCACTTGACCAATATCCCTCAGGTCTGTGAACTCCAGAAGTGCATGACCACTGTAGCTTCATCCTTCGTACCCTTCCTCAGATCATAGGAAGGACAAAATTGGCAAGTTAAGAGAAACAAAGCAACTGTCATTCTTACTCTTCCATAAAGGCTATCTCTGTACCATAAGGCTTTGCTTTCAGAGAGACCATGGGGATGCTTCAGCTAGGACCAGGGCTTTCAACACAACTTTTGGAGTCTCACCACTGTCATCATTGCAAAAGACAAAAAAACTGAAGAGAACTGGAGACTGTAGATTCCTAAAAAAGATTGTCAAATAAGAGACACAATCAAGAACAAAATTAGGTTCTTATGATATATTTTATGATTCACATTTAACTTGCTAATTCATTTACCAGAAAAAAAAGGTGTATTCTTAATATGATTATATAGTGATCGTGGAAGACAAATTACATGACTAACATTTTACATCACAAGCTATGCAAGGAGTTTTGATGGTGTTGAATATTCAAAGATAAAATCATGCTGTCAGCTCAAATAAGGAGGAAACATATGCTTTAGGCAAAAACAACACAGAGGACATAGTGATGCTGCAAAGGCTATAGAAATAATACATTAGTTACACTGATGAAGTAAAACCAGCAATGGCTTAGTCACAGTCATTTTAATCTAAAGCCTTTCTGTACACTTTTCTGTATGAAGAGAATTCTCTTGGTAAATTCCTTTGAAAACACTAAAATTCATAATAAAGGAATATTTATCTCATAGTAAAGTTAATATAAGAAGTGATTTTTAAGAGTTATACTAAGTAGTGCTTAAATTTATTATAAATATATACACCACCTTTATTGCATCGTTGAATCCATGATTTTTGCAGTCAAGATGGGAGATTAGCCTTTTCTTATCATGGAAGAGTAAGGTTTAAGGGGACTATGGTGGGTCGTTTTGCTTAAACTCCCTAGTCAAGCAGAGTCGTTCTAGAGCACATGGCGCAGGATTTTGTCCAGGTGGTTCTTGAGTATCTCTAGTGGGGTAGACCTCACAGCCTCTCTGGCAGCCTGTTCCAGTGCATGGTCACCCACATAGTAAAGAAAATCTTCCACATATTCAGGTACAACTTCCTGTGCATTAGTTTCTGCCCATTGAGTCTCATCCTTTTTTATGGCACCATTGGGAGCAGCCTGGCTCCAGCCTCTGGAAACCCTCCCTTCTGATAGACGTTGATGCCCTCAAAGTCTTCTCAAGGCTCAACATGCCCAGCTCTCTCAGCCTTGCCTCATAAGTGACAATTCCCCCTCACCATTTTCCTAGCCCTCTGACGGACCTTCTCCAGGAGCTCCGTGTCTCTCTTGTACTGGGGAGCCCAGAACTGCACACAGAACTCCAGACTTGGCCTCACTCAGGCTGAGTAGAGGGGCAGGATCACCTGCCTCAAATATCTGCTCTTCCTAATGCTCCCCACGATACCACTGCCCTTCTTGCCCACAAGGACATATTGCTGGCTCATGGACAGCTTGTTGTCCACCAGGACCACCAGATATTTCTTTGATGATCTGTTTTTCAGTAGGTCAGCCCCCAGCCCCTACTGGTGGCTGGGGTTATACCTGCCCAGGTGCAGGACCCTGCACTTGCCTTTAACTTCAGAATATTTCTCTCTGTCCATCTCTATAACCTGTTGAGGTCCCTGTGAACAGTGGCACAGCATTCTGGATGATCAGCCACTCCTCCCAGGTTTGTATCTTAAACAAACTTGCCAAGGAGGTATCTGCCCCTTCATCCAACTTACTAATGAATTTNGTGCAGGACCCTGCACTTGCCTTTAACTTCAGAATATTTCTCTCTGTCCATCTCTATAACCTGTTGAGGTCCCTGTGAACAGTGGCACAGCATTCTGGATGATCAGCCACTCCTCCCAGGTTTGTATCTTAAACAAACTTGCCAAGGAGGTATCTGCCCCTTCATCCAACTTACTAATGAATTTATATAAATTTATATATAAAATTATACAATATTGAACCTTGTATTTGAACCTTGTATAGTATTGAACCTTGGGGGCTACCACAGGCCCCCTACTAAACTCTCTGCTGCATCCCTCTGGGATCTGCCATTCAGTCAGTTCTCAAAACACCTCTGTCCACTCATCCAGTCCATACTTCCTGAGTTTGTCTGTAAGGATGTTGTGATGTTGTCAAAAGCCTTGCTGAAGTCAAAGTAGACAATATCCACTGCTCTCCCCTCATCCATCCAGGTAGTCATTTCACTGTAAAATTGAATCAATTGGGTTGGTCAAACACAATGTACATTTAATGAATCCATGCTGACTACTCTTGATCACCTTCTTGTCATCCATGTTGATACAGATGGCCTCCAAAAGAGGTGTTCCATCACCTTTCCAGGCATAGAGGTGATGCCTAAAGGCCAGTAGTTCCCTTTTCCCCCCTTCTTGCCGTATTTGAAGACTACGGTGATGTTTGCTTCCATCCAGTCCCCAGACACCTCTCCTGATCAGTACAACCTTTCAAAGATGATCATGACTGGCTGTGGTGTTCGCTGGCTCTCTCCATTCTTGTGGATGCATCTGTGTAAACAGATTATCTAGTCCCTCCTGTTTGTTTTCCATACTGCAAGTGTTGTTGTATGGCTTCATAGTAGTATTTCATTGCATCAATAACCCAGTGGGTATGCAAAGAGATGCCCCATAGTCCTACAAGCCTTCTTTTGCTATAGGTCTCCCCTTCCTAAACCTTGTCTCTGTCTAGGTTGACTCTGTTCCTGACCCCCTTCAAATCTAGATTAAAGCTCTCTCAATGAGCCCTCATGACTAGTGCATGACCCCTTCATGTTCCAGCTCCTTTCTTTATTATTGTACATATACGTCAAGAAGAGATTCTTTACTTCAAGAATTACAGACAATGAACAAGAAAGATGTAAGCCCTTTACAAAATATATTTTAAGAAAAACTTTTGCATTCCAAAATTTGATCATTTCATATGTACTAGGACAGACTATTGTAAAATGTTTAAAGATTACAATACCCCAAATTACATATTCATCCTTTCAATACTGGGCTTTTAATGCATTAGTTTTTCAGTACAGATCTACTCACTAAGCAAATGAAAAATGTTTTTTCCATCAGGCATTGGTCTCTGTTGGAATCAAGGAGTTATTATTGCATAGTGCAAACACAAATAAACATCTGTTTCTTTTGTCCTCATACAAGTAATTAACACAAAATCAGGAAGCACATTTCTCACAGGAGGAAATCTTGCAACCTTAGTATGAATGAGATTTGCATTCTGACATTGCGGAGTGTTGTTTTCTAAAATTCCAGATAGAAAAACATTGCACCAAAACCAGAACAAAATGCACAAGTAATAAGCTCCCTTAGATTATATATTTGCATGTCTTATCATAAATTACCAAAATACCATTGCATTTTGAGAGACTCTTCTAAGTCCTACCACCCGTCTCTTTACAAGTTCTCATAATACTTTTACAGTTTCAGAATTTAACAGATATCAGAGTATCACTAGAGACAATCTTCCTCCATTGTTTCCAATTTTTGTGTTCTCCCCTGGATAAGGGATTCCTTCAGAGATGCTCAGCACCTCTTGTGAAATGCTTGGTGTTGTCACCCAGATGCACTAAGCCTGTACTTAATGTGATGCCATGTCCATTGTAAGATTAGAGAGAGAGAGAACAGATATATTTTACTACAGCTGTAGGTGTCCACAGTTCCTTTTTAGTTACATCTCACATACCTTGCTTATCATAGCTAGATGGGTTTTGGAAATATATAACCAATAGTGAAGCCTCTAGTGAAGTAAATGAAAGAAAAATCAATTGGCCTCAAGAAATTTTGGGGTGGGAAATAGAGAATGGCGTTATATATTTAGGCAGGTGTTCCTAATACCAGTTTAAAAGCACAAAAGAAGACATGGCACAGGCAGTGAAATTAGGTGGCTAAACAGATGTCTAGTGCTGGAGTAGAGACGTCCTTTGAGCCCATCCTCTGCTCCCATTCACCTATTCTCTCCCCTTTTCCTAATGCACAGACACAATGTGAAGGAAGCTGCTGCCTTGCTTTCTGTGAAGACCCAGACTTAGTTCTTGTTCACAAAATGCCTCAAGTATTGCCACACAAACAGGATTTTGATGGAGATCCTATGCTAATAGATATAACTGACCTGAAAATTTGTATTTTGAAAAACTTCTTTCTTAGTAAGCAGTCCATTACTTCACCTCTTTCAAGTAACCTCAAATACCTTTTGAATGTTGAACTTGCTTAACAACACTTGACATTAGAAAAGTCAGAAAGAAGGGTTGTTTTTTACATGCAATGAAAATAAAAATAATGGAATGAAAAACGAGAAAAAAGAAGCTATGACTAAACACAAAATTATTATGAAAAAAATTCATAATAGTGAAGATAGTATGTGATATTATCAAAAAGGTTATACACTATCAAAAATATTAAGAACAAATAATTACATTACAAACTATCAAATTTGCATGATTTTCCCTGAGTTATCCAACCTATACAAAATCAATGAGAAACTTATGATTGGGTACATTCAATAAGTTAGGTTCTTCTGATATTTATCATTGTAAATTTTATACTTTATTGTGCGTTTTCATAAAATTTTTTGTATTACAAATAGAGGTGGAAAAAATTTACTTTGATAGGGTAACTCCTTTCCAGCTCAAAAAAACCCCAAAAAACCAAACATCCCAACAGTGATAATTTGGAATATCTACTTTACTATAGCTTGTAAATTCTGACTATTTCTGCCAATGCATGAAAGAACATGCCTAGTTAAACACTTGTGGTTTTGAACAGAAAGCCCTGTCTTTGTGGATGGATATCATAAGATGTGTCTACATAAACAGGAACAGGAGAGAGCTGTTATTCAGATGCTCCTATCAAATCACCTGCTGCTTGAAACTGCATTGCAGGTCAGTCAAGCAGAGAGATCTCCAAACAGAATAAACCCCCCTAGTTTTTGTTTTGCTTAACCAGGTCATGGAAGTTTTGTGGGAGAGAAGAAATGAGCACTTTTCATAGCAGGAACTATAGAACAGAATATTTTCAGCTGGAAGGGCTGTAGCAGTAGCACAGGATAGGAAAATGCTTTGACTTAGAAGTATTCTATTACTCTGAGCAGAATCAAGTAGTGCTGTTCCCATAACAGTGATCCCTGCCCAAAAAATTACTTGAGTAGTTACTCTAATTATTTCATGCAGGACTTTGTATTACTATTTTTCTCTGAATAGCTAACTTCTAAATTAAGAATGGAAATTTGAAATTTCTGCATATTTTGGGTTTCTGTTAAAAATGAAGCAATAGTAGTAGTTACGGGAACCATGTCCATTAATCTTAGTGGAATGCCAGCTATAGTGATCATTCTCTAAGACCATTATTTAAGTTTCGGCTTTAGATTAAAGGTCAATGAACGAAGTTAGAAAAGCTAAGCCTTATTGATGAAATAAAATGGCAAAAGTAAAAATAGCTGTAACTAACCTTGACAACATTAGAGATGTATCACAAATAAACTTTACCTCTAAGGGAACATGGATGACAAATTTTTATAAAGAAAATTTGAAAAGAATGCTTAAGAAAGTCTCCAAATACACAAGCATTAAGTGAATTGAAGTAGAAAAGAGGCACTAAATAAAGAAGAACATAGAAGAAATACCATTTTCCCCAGTTTTTAGAAAGGCTGTAAATTGTGCTTTCCAACAGGCTGATTATCACATATAGTATTATTTAAGAACCCCATACTTCAAAGCAAAATTTCATAAAGCTTAGCTCCATTTTCAAATACAGGCAAAACCTCTTCTATCCCTGAGTTGTACCTTCAAAAGCACAGAGTGCTGTTTTGTTCTACAGTAGGTCATCATGCCATTGGCATTCTCTCTTGGTAAGTCGAAGTTTAGGTATCTATTGACCCCTCAGACAGGTACCAGAGGCACATGGAGTACAAGTTAGTTTCCAGCAGCTGTGCCCTGGCTTAGCTGCTGAGCCATCAGGATAGCCACATGCTCTGGAAACAAGAGGAAAATGTATCAATCTCCATGAAAAATCTTCCTAATATCAAGGACAGAAATAATGGAATTAAGCTTCAATGTTAGTTCTTTATTACAATTTTTTTTTAAAAAAATCTGTAGTTTACTGTCTTAGTTTGTGAGGTAATACAGTGAAGTTTGAAGTAATTTTTTCAGTAGTATACTTTTCTGTCTGGCTATTTATAAGGTACTAAACAATATATTCCAATACATACAGGCTTTTCTACAACAGGAAAATTTTGGATTTTTATATTTAAATACTAAACAAAAACCATAATGACCTAAGTCACAAAACCCGAAGCAGAAGGAGAAAAGTGGGGAAAATGAACATAACATAAGAACAAAATGCTGCTTATTTTTTTTTTAACTACCAAGTATTGTCAAGTATAAACAATAACCATGTTGACAGGTCCTAATGGCCCTGAACAGTCTCACCTGGACCTGCACTCACATCCCTGGCCATGGGCTCAGTCTCATTCCCACAGGTTTTCTTGCGCCATACTGCAAATAGACCTCTGTCCAGCTTGTTCCCTCACATTCTTACCTTGTCGATTGGATTTTCTGAGTTGGCATCAGGTCTTTTTTGTCACCTTGACTTGTTCCTGTCACCAGCCCTGCGGTGCTCACTTTCCTTGAGCCATGAAGGAAGAGGCAACGCCCTTCCCTGAGCTGGTGTGACTCTCAGCTCCCTGGCCCTGAAGAGCAGGGAAGATGCTGCTCCCTGACAGCTGTTGTACCTTTCCTGGGAGGCTGTGAGGATTAACAAGGTTTGGTTTTAACCAATTATTTGGTTAAAATATATAATAATATAACCAATATTGGTTATATATATATATATATATAGCCACATATATATAATAATATAAAATATATTGATATAATATAATATAATATAATATAATATAATTATATAAAATATATAACAATTTAATCAATTATTGACATTCTTAAAAAACTTCTCTGCAAGTGATATTTCCTATCTATGATTATCTTATATGGTGTGATTGCAATCTCTTTGAAGTGTTGCTCTTTGCTATTGTATTTCCTTTTGAAAACTGACAAAGTTGGTAGTGGAACATTAAGATATTAATGTGACAAAAACATCAGTATGAACTACAGACAGGTGCTGGAGAAGAGAGAGGGATGGGAAAGAAAACTGAAGAGGAGGAATGGATTAGTTAGTATATCATAAGTGCCTATAAAAATTAAATAGGTGGGAACAAAGATGATGGGATGCAATTATTTAAAATTACTAAAGTTGATAAAAGCAAGAGTAATAATCTGAAACTCAGGAAATAATAATTTACATATTAATACAAAAAGTTGTGATAGTGAGGTCAATTAGAAAATGGAATAATTTGCTGAAGAATATGGTTCTGCTAATATTGCCTAAGGTGTTAATGAGACTAACATAGCACATTACCACATTAACAAAGGCAATCTTTCTACAGAAGAGTGGAATTAAGATAGAGTTGATTTGCAAACTACTCTGTTGTAGTATAACCATGGATATTTTTGTCCAGAAAAAGAAAGTAAAGCTTGTTTTTGTTTTTATTTTTAATGTATTTATTTTAAAGTCCATTTCCTGATTATTATTATTCTGTGACACTTTTTACAACACATAGCTCTGTGTTTGTGTTTGATAGTCCCTCTTGGATATTCATTCTATATATTTTATGACAGTAATTGTAGATGGTCTCCCTGCATCAGTTTTTCATTTAAGAAAATTTGAACTATATTCAGTTCAAATCAGTACACAGAACTCTGATTTTCTTTTCTTCCTTATTTTTTTCTTTTAATTTTGGAAATTAAATAAGAATCTACAAAACTTTTATGAATATATAATAATTTGCTTATTAAATCACAAATAAATTCACTTGAATACATTAAGTTTTACCTTCTTCTCAATGCCATGATGGCTTGTTTTGTGAATCTGTTTAACAGCTCAGGTAGTAATATTTTTAATGATATTTTGTGACTATACTGCTTCATAATAAAATGTTCTCTCTGTTTTGAAAGTGCAAGTCTGTGCCAACTTTAGAAAGATTAACTTGAAAACTAAATGATGTGTTAATCATGCATTTACTTCTGAATTATGTTGCTTTTTTTATTCAATAAATGTATGTTTTCCTAAAATATAACTTAAATTAAGGTGCCTGATTCTTTCAAGAAATCATTACAGTAGTGTTTCTCTGGAAGAGAGAAGACAATATTAAGGCATGGTAAGCAATGCTTTCAGTTAGAAAAGTAGAATGCCTTGAGAAGATTTTTTCAAACACAAGGAGGTGTGAATTAACCCGTCACCTTTTCCTTGGTGTGTAGGCTATAAGGAAGCAGTGCAAGAGAAGTCCTAGAATTTCTGTTAATAGCTGGTTTGAAAAGAAAAAGCTATCAGAAAGGATTAAAGGGTCAGAGTTTCATTACAGTACTAGCATATCATCACCCGAAATGCTGCATCTGGGTGTGTAATGCTTCAAGAAGTCACATAAATCTGATTACTTGGAATTCATACATTATGGTTAATAGGAAAGTGCTGATGAAATACTCCAGGAATGGTTTCTACACACTTAATTAATTCAGTCTATAGGAAAACCTTAGTAGAAAAAATTTGGTGGAATTTGCCAGTTGCATCTGAAGATTTATTCCTAATACTATGAAAAAATTCAAATAGAACTGACTTTGCTTATCTACGTTTTCTTAACTAAACTAAAGTTACCTTGTATGCAGATATCCAGCTTTAATAGCCTAGCTGATTCATGGTAATATATTAATGTGTTCATGATATTTCACACGGAATTTGAGCCTTAATAGCAACAAAGGGTAAAGAAATAAAATGGTTATTTTAGGCAAAAGACATATCCGACAAGCAAAGCTTACTACTGATAATAACAAATATATTAAAACTTTATGTAAGACACAAAGATACGTGATCTGATCTTTTCCAGAGTGCTGAAATTGTCTTCCCAGAGCAGAGATTATTGGACCAAGCCTGCCAGAATGAAAGTGCTGCACAACTCTCTCAAGCACAAGGTGTAATTCTTAGGGCTGTGCTGTGCAGGGCCAGGAGCTGACCTACAATGTTCCTTAAAGGCTCCTTCCAATTCAGGATATTATCTGATGTTTATCAGACCAGAGCATTTCTTTTTTCTACTTATATTCCTTAACAAGGGCTGTGTCAGAAAGCAGCAATCACAATACCAATAAAATAATTAGGTTGCTTAACTTGTCTCCGTGTGTGAATGTATTGAAAATTAAACCTAATTCAAGAACTGTAGGACAATTAAATTACATACTGCACTGACTTTATTGGAGATCTTGGAAAGAAAAACATATGGACTGGATGTTGCCCTGATTGTGACTAGGAAAAATCTTATTTTCTTCTCTGTAGCTGGTACAGTGCTGTGGTTTGTATTCTGTGGGAAAATCAAGTTGATAACACGCTGATGCTTTGGCTCTTGCTAAGTGGTGCTTACCCTAAGTCTGTGACTTTCCAAGTTTTCATGCTCTGCCAGTGAGCAGGTGCACAAGAGGATGGGAGGCAGCACAGCAGGACAGCTGAGCTGAACTGGCCAAAGGGATATTCCATATAATGTAATCCTTGATATATAAACTGGGGGGAGTTACTGGGAGGTGGGGGGAGGACACCAGTCAGCAGGTAATTACCAGTTGTAATGTGCATTGCTTATTTCTCTTGGGATATTTTTTTAAATAATAACAATAGTAATTTTGTTTCAATTGTTAAACTGCTCTTATCTTAATCCACTTGTTCTCTCTTTTTTCTTTCCTGACTCTCCTCCCCAGCTCATTGGTAGGGGAAGGGAGTGAGCAGCTGCATGGGACTTAGCCAACAGCTGGGGTTAAACCATAGCAGATGTTTGCAAGTGATGTCATAAAGAATCAATTCTGGAGACATTTTGAAAATGTCAATGGTGATCAAACTATGAAAGTACAATAAAGGGTATTTATGACATGACTTTTGAATCATCTATACACAGCAAGATGAGTTAACCTATCTTGGAAGCTGCAGTAATAAGGATGAAGTAGATTGTAAAAGTGTGAAGTTCAAGGTATATGTATTTGAGATTATTAATGAGAATTCAGAATGGAGCTACAATCTAATCCCTTGTAAGTAAGGAAAAATATAATTAATCACAAAAGCGATTCCATCATGAATGAGGAGAATGTGACCACAAAAGACAAATAATTGCCAGTAAAAATGATGAAACATTACTTTGGACGAGAGTTGTTTTGCTTCTCTTTTTAAAAAAAGTCAAACAACAATTTCTTTTTTTTTTTTTTTTTTTTACTGAAACTTCTGTCATTTCTCACTGCAAGGCAGAAAAGGACTTAATCAAAATGACAAAATAAGGCTAGAAAGGTAATAGAAAATATATAACACAGAAATGTGTTGACTGGGAATACAAGAACACAGTATTCATAAATTCAAGTTCACATCCTAAGAAGAAAAATATTATTTGCTGTAAATCCAGTTTTGCAATGTGCTGAACAATGAACTCTATTACAAGAATGACATGTATCCTAAAATGGGTCTATGTAGACCTATTAGCTGAGCTCTGAGTTTACATAGTTTTTTGTCCTTTTACATATTTTTTAGCTGTTACTTTGATAACTATATGAAACAGTAAAATTAACTCAAAAACATTGTTAAAATGTAAAAAGTCATCTACCTTTAAAAATTATTTTGTACTAACCTTATTATTCCTGAGTGCTATGAAATCAGATTTGTGTCATAAATACAGAATTCATGAAGAGAAAAGATCTATTAAAGAGCAAATCATCTAGATTCTGAAATACTCTAAATTATCATCTGAGACAGATGTGTTTAAATATCTAATTTCAATTTGTTTAAACTGCACTGCCAGTACATGAGTGATTAAATCCATGAGCAAATAAAATAATGAGGGAATTCTTTTCAGTATGATCAAAATCACTAGGTATGAAATAAAGACTATTACTTCCTTAAATACAAGCTTTATACCTTGGCAGTATCTATGTATAAAATGTTTATTACAATAAAATCTATATTTCAATGTAGTGCAGTACATGTCAAAATTTGTACAAAATTAGGTCATAAAATCCTTTAAAGTCATATGTTATTTTTGGTAGTGTTCAGATCTCCGAGACAGAAATAAGCAAGAATCAGGAGTCTGTCATCACTATTAAATGTCTCTTTCTGAATACAAAGAAGAAAAAGCTTTGTTCTGTTTTATATAACAGCAAACAACTTTTGGAACTCTGCCAATTTACAAACTGATAATAATTGAGTATTTTAAACTCTAGAAAGCCGGGTCTCATTTAAGGTTGTGTTTGTGTGAGTGCATAAAACCAGAGCCAGTTTTGCTAGGCTGCTTAGGAAATAGCAATATTTAAATGTGATTGTGCATCACCAGCAGTTTTTCAGTTCACATAGATCAATATGGACCAAATCCTGACATCATCACTCCAGAAAAATATTCACTAAGGTCATGAAGCAGGAGAATTTTGTGGTAGACTATGATACAATGAGGTAGTCTAGGGGAAGTTATAGTAGGCACTGGAAGGCAGCTAGAACAATGAACTCCTTGGACTCCATGGAAGGAGATGAGATTAAATTTGGATATTCAATGCCATGACAAGTTATGAAGTTAGGTCATCAACCATTAATCCTCAGAAATGAGTACTGACCTTAATACTAGTATTTATATGTTCACTTTTCTGTTAATGTGCATAACTACTGATTTCCTTGGATACTTGATGTGTTCAAGCATAATAATTTTGCAAAATATGATATAATTTATTAAAATTAAGTACTGTCTTTGTAGTTTTCATGATGAACCTATTTTAAAGTCTGCATTTAATTGTAAGAATAAATATAAAACTGAACAAGTTGAAAATGCATTTCTAGTAGTGCTATTCTGCTAAACAAATGGACAAAGATGACATTAACTAGGTAGAAGTCAGATGTCATGTCACCATGAGCTTTGAAGTGTGGCTCTTTCTACCCATTTAATCCTCTGAAATTCAGAGAATATAAGAATTGATATTATTTTCCTTCGAAAAATATATAGGTAACTTAACTTTACAATGTCTCATGATTATAAATATTTTGTAAGTAAAGTATTTAATCAATATATTGCAGAGAACAAAGGTTTTATGCAGACAACTACAGACAACTTTCAATAGTGACAAGTTTTCATTTATCATGTTTCCTTTTATAGACTACTCTTCTGTCTGCAGGAGGTTCAAATTCAAAGGTTTCTAGTTGCTTTAAGGTCTCACACTAAAACTGTAAGATATTCTTAGGCTGTTTATATACAAATATGCAACAATTACGAAGAAGCAAAATTATTCCAGAGCTCTGCTGTAACTATGACAACCACCTTCCACTGTACTTCATTTAGATAAATAAATCTGACAGCTAATAAGAATGAGTTTTAACATATTTTATTCATGATGGAATTTCTTGAATGTTATTTTCTTGGGAAAACATATTTTAAAAATGCATTACTTCTCCATTAAGAGAAAGGATTTCTCCAGAAATAGTGTGTTCTCTAACTTAATGTTCAATTTTAGTTCCTACATCTGAGGTTTAAAATGCATTGTGTCTTTGTTCTTTATTTTACTCAGCTGGGGAAAATGGATTTTGGCAAGAGTCTTAGTTCTAGTGAAACAATATATTTCAAAGTAGTTCACTAACTTGCCTTTGGTATCTCAATCTCCTCTATCTTCTGATAAAATTTTTACATGCATATTTTTATATAATCAGGGCCCAGAGAGGCAAAACCCAGAGCAATTTAGAAATTTAGAAATTTAAAAATATGCTGTGAAATCAGGTCCCTGTTAGTGCTGTTCAGTGCCAGTTTATGCCTATTTACTTCAGCAGTGCCGTCATCTCACTTATCCATCTCAACAATCCTTTTCCTCTTGGTGATACTGATTTCTCCCTGTTGCCACAGAGAAATTAATCCCCGAAGGATACTTACCCAGCAGAAAATTCTCACAAAA
>VWZU01002687.1:865352-899633 GCA_013397095.1 Sterrhoptilus dennistouni | reverse complement strand
TTATAACTATAATTAAAAATTATAATGAGGACTTTTCTTGGTTTCTACCCTATTTCTTGATCTTACTCTCACTCTTCCAAACCTTCTTTTGAGGTGGGTATTTTCTGACTAAGCTGGGTTTTTGGGCTCATTTTTAGTTCGAGATGATTAATTATAGGCCTCTGGAATTATTTGGGGAAAATATAACATTCAGAATCCACAGACTACTTTCTTTGTTGCTTTACAGCTTCATATTACATATGAGTTTACTATATATGATGCTTTTTGCTTATGTTGCATACTCCTTCATTGCCCTCCTTCTTACCCTAAAACCAATTCTGTCTTGGTCCTGGTCTGTATTTCTTTTAACTGACAATTGGTGAGATGTGCATTGCTATGGGGTCTCGTGTCAAAATTCTGCCCTACCTCTTATCATCCCATGCATGCACTGCTCTCTGTTTTGTTCTGTGCCTTCACAAGACCCCTGCTGTTTCCCTGGTAATTCATTGTACTGTATTGCTTTATGCTTTTTTATTGCACTAGAGACATAAATCTGTCTTTCTGACTTGAGAAACTGCTCATTGCAGATATCCATATCAAAGTATACTATATAGTGCAAGGTAAAAATGAACACTAGAAAAACAAAATAAGCTTTGTCACACAGTTGAACACAAGCCTTACTGTTAGGCAATCACAGAATCACAGATATGGGATGTGACCCCAAGCCCTTCTCCTCAAGGTTGCTCTCAATCAATTCTCTGCCCAGCCGGTATTTGTGCTTTAGTTTATCCTGAGCCATGTGCAGGACCTTGCACTCAGCCTTGTTGAATCTTCTGGGGGTTGCATGAGCCTCCCAAGACTGACAAGGTCCCTCTGAATGGCATCCTTTCCTTCCAGTGTGTCAACTGCACCACTCAGCTTGGTGGTTCAGCAAACTTACTGAGGGTGCACTCGATCCCACTGCCCATCCCATCAGTCCCAGCTTTAATCCTTCCAGAGAGGAACATCTTCCATTCCAGTACATCAGTCACTGTGTTCCTGTGATACCCGTAAGACCACAGCGCTGCAAATGCACGTCTCCAACTCCTATTGCTTATTCCCCATTATACATACATTGTTACAGAGACATTTATCTTGGTGGTCCCATGAAATCAACTTACTGGCTGGAGTGGCTGGAGCTCCTTTGGGCTGCTCTTCAGGTGTTCTACAGACCTGCAACCCCTCTTCACTCTTTGTGCATCACTTTCTGGCACTGGCATCAAACTTGTAGGAGTGAGATGGATGAGGTTCCCCTCTCCAGCATTTTATCTTGCAGATAAAATGGTGAAAGCAAAGCTGCTGGCAGGCAATGAAAATTTCTAACAAAACTAGTTAATCCTAATGCCTTGAGAAGTTACCTGGAACAGAGGCTAGACAGTGTTAAAGGTATAAAGTAAGTATTTATTAAAAGGCCTTCAAAGGATACACCTTGGGCAGTACAAGAGCCCAGCCATGGCTCCACCCAAGGTGGACAACAGATCACACATTTCACACTTTCATAAGTTTTGGTCCATTTTCATAATGGGGTTAATTGTCCAATTATAATTTCAGGTCCTGAAGTCCCATCCTCCCAGATTGCTCTCCTCAATTCACTGTTGTTTATAATTTTGGGCCTGAAGCTGCAACAATGTCCTTGGTTCTCGGGCTGGAAAAGGATTGTTTTGTCTGACTAAGCTGTGAAGAGAACTTGCTAACACTTTATATGTAGTTCAGAGTTATATACTAATGCAGTGCAGAACCTGGAATATATGAAAGCTAAAACTTAAGGCATCAGTCTCAGGCCTTGAAAAATCAGTACCAAGCCTACGGCCTGTTACCAGCAAAGGCACTACTGTACTGCACTTAAAACCTTCTCTAAAAATCTGGCCTCTGCTTGCATTTTTACCATTTGGTACTTTAACCTTCCTGGATGTACTACAGAGCAAGGAGCTGAAAATGAGCTCTGAAATGAAGAAACCTACAGTATCTAAATGATGAATACAAGCCACCTAGTCCCATCTAAGATTCCCAGTAGCTTTTAAGGTACCTTTCCATATTTAAAGGACTTTTTTGGGTTTTTGTGTCATATATTGCAAGCTCTGCCTACATGTCCTGGACAATCAGTGCATCTGAAATAACATTGTGTTTAAGCAAATAAATGAAACCATTGGTGTTAGATATTATACTTCTCTGGTGTTAGAGAATCAGTGAAGCCTTCCCTCGCATAAAAGGACATTGTGGTTCTCTGTAGTGAGACCTAGAGGAGCACTGACTGCTCTCAGGGAGCCTAAACAACTACCTCTTGTATACCTGCTTAAATTTCGATGTCCTCCTAGTAGTTGAGATGAGCTGACTCATAAGAGAAATTAGGGAACATATTTAACTTAGCTTAGCAAAGTGGTCTGATACAGGCAAACTCATTCCATCTTCTGCATTCATCCACCCTAATTTGCTACTTCTAATTCATGTATTCAGAGCATTCCTTTTCTCTTTATGAGGAAAAAAAAGTCTTGTGAAAGAGATATATATTGCATGAGAGCATTTATGAAAGCTTTTTTTTTCTCAGTTCCATGCGCCAGTAGTATTTCTGTCATTCCCATGCAAGCATATCTATGACCCTGTGGTTTCGGTTAGATTATACTCTAATAAAGATGCTTTTATTTATAGCTGCTACTAGTGCTATGCAGCTCTTGTTTCCTGCTTTGCCTCTCTGATCTGTAAGGCTCATGCAATCTCTTGAGAACAAAGAAAGAAAGCAGCAACACACAATGACTGACGTACACTTTGATTAAAATTTCAGTAAATTTATTTGGCAAGAGATATCATCAAGTAAATTAATTTAATGAGCAAGTACTAATATGCCTCTTCAGTCCTACTACTTAGATAACAGTACCTGGGTTAGATCTAAACTTTTTCTCTAAGTTTATTTGGTTATATTCTAACAGTCGCTTCTTTATATGGGATTCTTTTACAGCATGATTACTTTAGAACAGCAACTTCTCTAAAACAAATTAGCAGAAAAAAAATCAATTTACATAGCCTTTTTTCCTTTTATCTATTAGTAATATGTGATCCCATGAAGTCACAGGTGATTACATATGGAGATATATAATGGAGCTCATTTGAAGCAATGATACCCATTAATTTCAAAAGACTTTGGATATGTTTCTATCTGTATATATTAGCTTACTGACTTATATGAAAAAATTTGTCATCTCTGAAATCTTGAGTAGCTCAGCTGTTCAGCCTTAGGAATTCTTATTTCTTTTCCAAGCCTGGGCATTTCTTCTGCCATCTTTCCTGCTGACAAGGAACTTCTGCTGATCAAAATCCTTGTTTCATTTATGTCTATGGAAGATATTGTAAAGTGATCAAGTGTGCCAGAATTAATTCCATAAGGACACTTAACTTTGCTGCTTTGCTGCTCTGCTGCTTTGCTGCTGCTCAGTTCATCCACCAAGTGATCTGTCTACAAAATAAAGTGATAAATTTTACACATTGAAGTGACACATTGAAGTCAGGAAATATAGTATCTAACCTAATGTGTGGCTGGAGAGCTTCTAGCTTTCAAAATCAGACACACTCTATCTGGATAAAATATTTGGTATCAACTCTGTGTTGCACATGGACTTTCTTGCTTTCATCATTTGTCTTCCTCTTTAGTCTTCTACACTCAAACCTGGAAACAGAGTTTGGTTAAAAATGTAAACAGTAAAGATAATACCCAGTGAGAATTTTACTACCGTGCTACATAAAGAACAGTTTTAGTCAACCTTGGGAAGTTATTCTGCATCTATATAGAGGAACCACCTCAAAATCATTATAGACTGCAAAAAGATAAACATCTACATTTTTATTTGGTCCTTATGGACTCAGAACTATGTTTGTAATAGTTTACATTATAAATAATTATTTAACATTTATCATCGCTATGAAGCAATCACAGATTTGGATGCTTCTGCAGGCCAGCTTTGTTTAATCATTCTGAAGGAGAATTGGTTTATTGTATGACTCAGTTAAGAAGTGGTGGTGGATGGATCATACATAATTTGCTTCCTTATAGATGTTGTCCTGCATGTTGGCTTGTTACCCAGTGGCAAGGGCCAATACATACACGGAGGTGAAGTATTCTTTTGATTTGTTTGCGCAGACTAGGGAGTTAGATGGTAACTCATGAAAAGCTGGGCCCCATATCACCAAAATTTTACATTATTTATACATGATAACAAATAAAGACATCAGCATTCATTTGTTGCAGTTTGCATAACAGTTTAATTGATTAGTGCTCAGAGCTCTATTTGCTAGCTACGTCTGTCACTGTCAATGAGTCAGTGGTCACGATCTCCCAATGCCAGAATTACCTTTACCCCAGTTATGGTGCGGTTCTGCTGACTTCACTCCTGGTGGCTCTTGTCCAGACAGCCCATTTTTCTTGGGATTGTCTTTCCCGTTCCTTAAAACAAAAGATTTGCCAAGCATACAACATTCAAAAGGCAGTTGCTTAATCATAACTACCTAATTGAACATACTGATTAACAACTGAAAAAAAACAACCCCTTGGCAAATTTGGTTCAAATTTTGAGGGAGTAAATATCATATAGATTGCAGATCACAGGTGAATTTATCTCAAAACTTCATTTAAAGTTTTAAATGCATCATTCCACTCACAGTGGAGTGTGACTAAATACACTTAGCTTTAGTCACATAAGCTCGAGTTCTCTCCCCCTCTTTGGAAGGAGAAACTTTTGTTTCCCCAGCAGACAATATTCACACATTACATTCTCCTGCTCTTCAAAAAGGATGTTTGTGAAGATCTGATAGGCAAAAATAAGCTATGAACTTACAGAACTACAAAAAATACCTCTCTGTCTCTTTCTTTTATTTACACATGGAAATTTATAGTTCACTGCAGTTCATAATGTTTGTTCGCTAAAGATGAACTAATGAGGAACTTATGTCTCATACAATATGACAGAAAGGAGCTATGTTTTCCTTAGTTTTCAAAAACTTTTCAAAAACAGCAAAGAAATAAAATATTTTCATTTTATTTTAATGGACTTTTGCCAGGATGCATTCTGATCACTACCTTTGTGTACTACTGGCCTCTCCTAAAGCAATGCCTGCTGTCAGTTGAAGCCAAAGCAGGTAGAGCTTTAACCATAGAAAGGAGCTGGCAAGTCATCTGGCATTCACAAGAGAAAACAATGGAATTTTGAGAACTGCACTTTTGTGTCTGTTATTATTTATCCTTTATCCTTTGCAACTTCATTCATTACTCTCTGTAACTTTTCTGCAGGTGCAAAGATCAGCATCTTCAAAGTAATTGTTGTGTGAGTCTCTTGCAAGTAATTACACTTGTGTTCCTTCCTGCTGCATTCCTTCTACCCAGATTGTTTCCTTCCTTCTAAGTTCAAAACAATTTTGTTCTATCAACCAATTTTAGCCAAGTGGTGGGAAGATACAAAGAATGTTTGTTGAGGCTGGGTATGGAGTTCTGACCTTTATGGTCAGAGTCTGCTTTATTACAAGCGCACTGTGCAGAAATAAAACAGTCAGCTATGTTGGACAACAGAAATTCAGGAATGCAGAAGAGTTAAACCACTTTTTTTCATCAGTTCAGCTTCTTCAATTTTTCAAGTACATAGACAGTTTTCTAGAGCTCAGATAAGGATAGGTTTTCTGCTTTACAAAATCTAGTGAGATTTCAATGTCCCACTTTGTGAGGGAGAGCTGAGACCTTTCAAAGTTTTGTGGCATTTTATCACCAAATGAAGCACTAATACTATGGAACTAAATAAAGGAAAACTACTTCCTACTAATTCGTTTCACATTGCATTGAAAAACTCCTGGGAAATTAAAATATTCAATATGGGGTTTTTTTAATTATTATTTTCTTTGTACCCAACTAAAAATCATAATTAGCAGAAATATTGAATTATATTGCAATGTAACTTATTATCAGAAGTATGAAATATGTCAGATGCTTAAAAGAGATATTTCAGACAGCTTTAATATAATGCAAATATATTTTGAAGGCTTCACAGTACTGGTAGTATGTTTTCATGGTAATACAGCAGTTATCTTCTGCTACCTCTTTTAGAAAAAGATAATATTGCTGAAAATAAATTGCTGGACCTTATGTTAAGGAAAACTATAGTTTCCTGGATGGCTTCAAGCTACTGAGACTGATGACTTTAAAAGAATTGTATCAACACCCGAGAGCTGTGACATTTACATGTTTTCCTGTTAGAAATTGGTATTGAAAGAATTATAGACCTGACAGCTAACACATAGAGAGTTTTTACCTGGTTTCTCACTAATCAAAAATATATCTTTCAGCAATTTGTCCTAGGGAAAAATCTTTTTATGCAATCTCATTTTTTTTAAGGAAATAATTTGGAAATTGATGCCTCCATCTGTCTCATTATTTTTTTCTGGATATGTGCAATAAGTAATTTCATTGGTTGGACTTTGTAGCTAAAGGAGACAAATGGCCTCAGGATAGTATTTCTTCCACTAATTTAAATTCTAAAATATTGTAAATTCAGTGGTAGAAAAATCTGATCTGGTGTGTTAACTGCAAGTCATTTAGAAGCTAACAACAGACTGTCTTGAATCTTCCAACTGAATGATAGTTAAAGCTTAATAAAAATCAGAATACAGTGCACAACATTTCTAACTAGGTATAATCACTTAAGAGCTCTTAATGAAACTAAAATTATGTCTATATCTTTACATCTATTAGCAGAACAATTACTGTGGACAAAAAAATTAAGTGAATTAACATATCAAGAAAAATACCATGCTATGAAGATAGAATGTGGTTGTCAGTCCCTACTGAAAATTGCGCAAAAAAATTATCTTTTTTTTTTTGTAGGAAATAAACCAGTATCTTTCCACATATTCAATGTATTTCGTACATTCACAATAATGTGTTCTGAGTAAATAAAGCACAATATGTGAGTGCAGATTTTCCATAATCATCACCTCACATAATAAATATTAAAATTAAAATCATAAAGCATTTGATTAAAAAAAACCAAGTAATACAGTTCAAGCAGTGCTCTAGCAGCATGTAGACTGGACTTAATTTTCTGGGTTTTATTTTCTTTAGGAAGTAATAATTCCGGTTTTTTTTCCATGTGCTTCCCAATCGCTAGACAATCTAATCAAATATGCTTCAGTGTGTGATGTTAAAAAGGAAAATAACTGAAGATTGCAAGGCTGATACAGTGAAGTAGAAAGCAATATATCTGATTTCCCCTAAAGCTTGGTTGTCAGTGTAATGTTCTTTCCACACGTATTAAGTGTACATGTAGAGTCAGAAAAGAAAGACTGTAGGCTCTACTTAATTTCTACCGCTGCTTGAGACCAGAGAATATTCTTGCAGCATTTTGCAGGAATAGATAGGAAATTTGCATCAACTGAAACGGTTTAGCAGTGCCTTCAGTAAATATTTCCATTGTGGATTGCTTGAACAAACACTTATTAAAACGTCCTTAAGTCCTATATAATGTGAGTAGAAAACAACAGGGGATGAGAAAATGGTCATAAATATTTATATTTAGATATCAGCAGCCAATCCATACTTGGTGGCAGTACCTTGCATGTACAACACACCAGCAGGTCAGCCCTGGTGGAGAAAGATCACATGTAATGCTCTGTACAATTAATTTTGTTGCCGATATCTTTCTGTGGGGTCTATAATAGTTACAAGTTCCCAAGTGAATTACCTCACAGAATTAAAAGTATGTTGTAGCTCAATTCCAGCACTAGTACAGCTTTTTGTTTTTATCCACAGCCACATTTCCACATGGAAAGATGTGCATGGGCTATATTTATTATCAGCTGTACCAAGCTGTTCTAAAACATGCAACTAAAATCGACTTCAGGTAATGAAGCCATGACATCTGCCTCCATTTGTTACAAGAACCATTTAATTACAGAACTGCAGCAATTTGCTCTGGCTGAAGATTTGTGTGGATTTTTTCAACGAGGCATATATGATCATTGTTAAAGGCCAAGGAGATTCTCTAGAGCTAGAGATTAAAATTCATAAGCAAACAGAATTAAAGGACAACTACTTCTATAATACATACTAACACAAACTAAAATAAGACATACTTTGCGAGTTATAAATTATATTAATATTATGAGAAGAGTAGTGTACTTAATCAGATGAGTTATATCTTAATGTTATAAACAGATATGACAGATATACACATGAAGATATATGTATCTACAGAACATAACATCTTCTACATATGTCTTCAGTTTATAATTTAATTATTTTTTGGAAATTATAAAAATCCTTTCACTTTATTTGTCAGCCTTTTAATTTCCTTTCTGCATATCGAATCATGTCATACTTAATCAAAACTATTATTTAAGTTGCCGTAAATAAGAAAATAAACAAAAGCATTGACATAGCATTATCTTTGAAAGCAAGAAAATTTTTGAGGTGAGTTGGATGCTTTCATTTACATTTTTCATATTATATTGTTCTGTAAGAAAAAGTCAACATGGTAATGGACTCGAATTGTTCCATAGTAAGCAAGTTAGGTTGGCACAAGTGAATTTCAGGAATCTGAATTTTAAGATCATAATCAAGCTAGGGTCCAAGAGGCTCTGCATGCCTGTCCACTGCATAATTATATATTATTAAAACTATTGAATATTTTTATATTCTTATTTTGTAGTAGACCCTGAAGCAACACAGTGAAAAAACCTATTGAAATGTGCTCTCTCCAGAAAATGAATGAATATATATCTGTATATTTCTATCAGACACAACTGCCCTTTTTGCCTACTCCCACTGTTATCAGTGAGAAGGGTGTGATGAAAGTGCAGCACCAAGTGCACCGTGAAGCTGTAACTTTGGGATGCATTAAAATATTCAATATGGGGCACGCAGAGGACAAACAGGCAGCAGCAGGTCAGACAAGGAAAGCTCCTGCTTTATTTTCTGACTCTATCAACTTACATGCACTTTGTACAAAAGCCAAAGATTGGCTAAAAAGGTTAACACCTCATGGACCTCGTTGGTCACTATTATCATCAATCAAGTTCCTCCTCCCAGAGGAGAACTATGCAAACACATTTATAAATTCTAAAAATACATATAGTTTACATGAAGCCGCATGAGAATCATGCTGTGAAGATTCAAACATTTGAAAGCAAGAAAATTCAGGGTGACACAACTGAGCCATAAGGTTGGTGCAAACTCTCCCTGATTTTTGCAGGTATTCATGGTCATGAACAGTTCTTCTAGATTTTAAACAATGAAAACTCCCGCCCTGTTTCCCTCCTCTTTCTGAAATTGAACCAAATTGTATGCATTTTGTGTCTTGTATTGCCTCAACACCTTCTTACATCTTTTTCCTGCCTGGAATATAAAATAGATTTTAGAAGATTTAGTATGCACATACTGTACTTTTAATGCGCTCTTTTACATTCTTCCTTTGAAATGCCCATGGTTTTTATATAATACACTATTACCTTGCTGTCATTCTTTTCATGTTCAAATTAATGAGATTTTTTGTACATGCATCCAAATTGTTTGATATTCTCTGATAGAGATGCTTTTAAAATTTTTCATGTCAATACAGATGTAGAAGTCTAATAATAATATTTTCAACTGTGACAATCTTCAATATTACATATTCAGTACTGTAATAAAAAAATGAAAATGTTTGTTAGTCTTCTGGCTTTTGTAGATCTGTTTCAACAAAGAATTAATTTTTCCAGATCTAATAGACTAATTTAGTACTTCAAAGCATTGTACTTAATATATAAGACTTATTCAACACACACTAGTGTCTTCCTAACAATGATTAATGATAGGGCATATAAAATTGCATCAAACAATTTTCTTGTTCTTTAATTTCATCTTTATTCATAGAAAATGCTGCTTAACTGCTTAAAGGTTTACACCTACTATCCATTTTTACACTTATAAA
Source organism: Sterrhoptilus dennistouni (assembly GCA_013397095.1). NCBI lineage: Eukaryota > Metazoa > Chordata > Aves > Passeriformes > Zosteropidae > Sterrhoptilus > Sterrhoptilus dennistouni. Next base: position 889,677 of record VWZU01002687.1, on the reverse strand, counting down.
TCTGTAAAAGGAAGTTTAATTCTTGTATATTGTTAACCTTCTTCCTTTATAGTACAGAATGGAAATTCTGTTACTTGCAAATGAACCTACTAGCTACATAAGTTCTCATTAGATACTAAATATAATAGCTCACTTTTTATATCAGAACTGAGTGTATTTATTACAATAGTAATAAAAACTTCACTTCAAGACCACACACATTTTTTCCTCAAGGTAGCTTAAGAAACTTCAGGATAAAAGGAGAGGCAGAAGAATTTAAAGATAAATTTTAGAGGCTTTCTTGTACTTGACATTGAATGAGATCAGGAAGATAGGTAGCAAAGTTAAGGCAACATTGTGTTGCATTAAGCAAACAAAAATTTAAATGCGATCCTAAGTCATACCAAGTTATTCTTCACTGTCCTTTAGACAAGCTAAAACATGAAATCAAGTTTAAAGGAAGGGAGAGGAAAAACATGAGGTATAGCATTGACATGCAGTGGATATAACAAAGGCCCTGACATTTAGCATGGTCATACATTTACATTTTAAAGGTATGTCAGATAGTCTATATTTTTAAAGAAGGATGCAAGTAATATAATAATGTTAGCTGCAGAAAATGATAAATATTCTTTTTGAAATGGAATTATCTCCTGGAAAAACATCTGAAGCTTAGTTGTTTTACATCACATTCTTTCCTCCAGTAAAGCTTCTTCACTAGGATGCAGTCAATCTACTGTAATATACAGTTCAATCTGACCTTGTTTCTCATTTTAGGGATTGAGGTCCTATGAAAAATTTTATTTCTTTTTCCTAGTGTTCATTATTGCATCACTATGACATAGTGAATAATTTTAAAGTCTGATTTACATAATCAATAATTAACAAGTCTTATTTTAATATGTTACCAGGAGACAGACTCTTTGCTAGGGAAGTCAATAATCCTGCTCTGTCTTACACAATAGTTTAATTGTAAGGATGTCTGTAAGTCATTCTAAAGTAGAATTTTAAGGAATTAGCTGTGACCTTGAATGTGGCAAATAACTTCTGGTATTAGTGCATGACAGATATACCTTTACCTTCTGATGGGTACCTATGTACTTTCAAACAATCCAGAGTATATGCAGTCATTAAAGACCTGTCAGGATATCAGAGGTTGCACCCATTCTGATGGTGAAGAGGTTTTTCAGTATTTAATAATTTTTTAAGTTTTAAGGAAAAAGAAAATGTGAGCAATGACTTAAATAATATAAAGAACAAAAACAAAAGCAAAAGCAAAAACAAAACCAATAAACACAAAATGATTCTGTACAAGAGAGGGAGAAAATGGTATTTTGAGAAGAATAACTATATTGAGATTTTATTAATTTGTTAAAATGTGCTTTTAAAAATTTTGAGATTTTGGTGCTTTTTTCCCCCCAGCTTGAACTACATGAAGTGTGAAAATATTCAGCATTCCAAGGGCTTTCATATGTGAAATTTGTGGTTTTTTAAAATTTTGCTTATCATGCAAAAGAAGCTTTTGTCTTTAATTGAGGTCCTTGTATTTCAGTAACTATACGGCTCAATGACATCATGGAACATCTCAGATTTTTTAAATTTGTTTCATTTTGTTTGTTTGTTTATTTCCTTACTGATGAAAATAAGTTAATATCACAACATGGAGAACACAACATAATGAGTGAACATCAGATAATGAGTGAATCACACTCATCTTTGCTTTTGTAAAAACAGCTCAAGCTCCAACACTGCTCCCACAACTGGTACTTCTTTTCAATTCATTGTCAATCATGAGTTTTAAAAAAGTCCCATGGTTTTTCCTGCATGACTCAGAGCTCTCACCCCTCCTTTCCCACAAGAAGAAATGCTTTCAAATAATTTTAAAGAATGAGAAAATCATAAGAGTTTTAACTTTCTAAGGAAAGTAATGCACGTAATTATTTACATAAATCTGAGTCCTCATACTGCTAATGGATCATCAGACGACTGTGTATATGTTTCAGAAATTTACATTGTGTGGTAAGCTAAGAGGTCTTTGTGGGTATTTATGCATATTTATGATTTCTAAAATTCTTGTATCTTTTTTAATAGTTGATGGTGTATTATTTTAAATAGCTGTTAGAAGATGTCTATAGCAAAAAAAAATAAAATTCAAATATAAGACTTTTTATATCATAAATGGTTTCCAAATGGTTTTGAGAACCAAGGAAGCATATTTCTGTACAGTGAATGATATGATTATAAAAATATTCTAGTTGTATTGAGAACAAGAACTATGTCATTACCCAAAGAAGATATATACACATTTGTGTCATAAATTTTATAATTTGTTGTGCAGTATTTTAAACTCTAGTAAAAGTAAGATATAATACTTCCCATAAGATTTCCCAGCAGACAACTGAGACTATTTTTCTTGGCTTCTGAACTTCAACTCAAGTCCATTGTCAAGAGTCTCATTATTTTTTGATCAATCTACTGATGGAAGCCGTGCTCTTATATGATCAATGTGACTGCATTTAACTCCTTCTAAGCAGAGATTTTTATAAATAAAGGTCCATTCAGTTCTGGATCATTCCTCACTTGTGGAAGGTTGGTTCTTTTGTCTACATGGATTTTTATTTTTTAGCTGTTTTGTTTTTTTTACTACTTTATATCATATAGAGATTATGTTTAAATATTGTAAAATTATAGCAATGAAAAGGCATATGATAATCTATTAGCAGCTGCCCTGAATAACATTTCTGGAAGAAATAAGGGAGCTCTTTTAATTTTAGATTTGTGAAAATATTTATTTATTTTTTTTTGTAAAAGCTTTCTCTAGCATTATTAATTTCAAAATGAAAAAGGATGCAACTTTTTTTCTGGCAAAAATACTACTTTATGTAGTCCTATTATCTTAACCTCAAATTTCAACCCGTAATTTTATATAATTACTTACAATACATTTTTCATTTTCCCTCATGGCATTTCTGTACTGTGATTGCATAATTGTACCATGATTTGCACTGAGATTTCTGACTAGTAGTCAATCATAACCCCATACTTAGCTGCATTTTGATACCCTGACATGTGAAGGAATCAAAACTAAATCCGATGATGTAAAAGCTGGAATTTTATGCCTGAACTTCAATGGGATTATAATGCACAATAACTCTTGTACTATCTACCAAGTACTAATTCTATAGGAAAGAATAGGCATTTCACAGAGATGAGTGTCCACAGCAGCCCATCTGTTCCGTGCCCAGCAATGAACATTGAAGCACCTGTAGGGAATCTGTGAAGATGCCTGAACCATCACTGCCATTACTTGCTCCGTCTGTATGAAAAACCAGCTCAGACAGAATGTGCATAGAACCAGCTCAGCTCAAAAGTGCATTTTGAGAACCAAAGGAGCAGGTACTTAAACACTCTGTGTAAGCAGCTGCAGGAAGGATTCATTTTACCTGGGGTGAGATGCTGAAAATATAGATCTCCACATCAAGCCACCATCACGTCTCTTGACAGTAAGCGAAGAGGAAAAAAATATTTTTAGAACACAGCCACCGCCTAGCTGATCCATTTGTGGGAGTTTTGTAGTTGTTATATATGCTGAATAAGACTCTAGAAATGACTACTTGTGGCTCACAATTGCAATGGATGTTTTGCTAATTAATTCAAGTATCTGCACTTGTTTAGAGAAAAATCCATTTCCTGTGTCCTGGATTCCACCTTAAATCCAGACTAGATATCGTTAATTTTTACTCAATAAGATAAAAAATACTATTCTCTGTGTAGTGTGTATGCAAGGATGAAACTTGTTTGTGTTATAGTAATACTAATTCTTTTTGATTTATCTTCTGGTCCAAAAATATATATAAATAAAAAAACCCTAAAAAAACTTCACCTATATTTAGAATATTTTGCTAAACATAAATAATACAGTTGCTCTGTTTGCCCTGTGAGGTTTTTTATATAACTTTTCTCACTTCTCAAATTTTGAAATTTCTGAAAAAATTAAATAATAAATTTTAAATCAGGAATAAACATCTGAAGACTTTCTTTTAGGAGTCTTTATGGACTTATCTAAACAAATGTGATTATGGCCATTTTCTAATTTTTTTAAATATAATTTTAAATATTTTTTATTTAGTTTTCCATGCATCAGCTTGACTTCTCATGTGAAAAGAAAATTTGCTAACTGTTCATTGCTGTTAACAAAATATACAGCTTACAATCAAGTACTTCATACCTCTGATCATACAAATTGGTATATTAAATATTTTTAAAGTGAGTAATTGGCATTTCTTTCTAAATAAAAAAAAATAATTGTAAACTAATTTACATTTTTCTTGTTTTCAGAACATATCCTGATTCATGAACACGGTGTTGTTGCCAGTGGATTCCAACAGCAGTTCACCCTAGTACTGATTGTCACCTTCTTCCTCTTTCTGATAAGAAATAAATAGTGTTCGTATTTTACAGCCAGCTAGGCAATAGGTGGTATACATATTTTGTATTTATGGTGCAACTTCCACAATCATTGCACATGTTATCATTGCGTATATGTGGGCAGAAAGCTAAAAGGAGTAATTTTTAGAGTTCTTAAAGTGGTGACATGGCTGACACAAATAATCTTTAGATCGAGAAGGTGTAATGGTCCTGAGTGACCAATCAGTAACATCTGTCCTCTAGCCGCTAGGACTGTGAAAAACCCAAAAAATCTTACTGGGATGAATTAACAGAATGGCTGCAAAATGTGAAGTACTCATATTAAGATCTCAGCTAAAGTTTTTTTCCCAGTTCTTGTCATCCTGTCTCAAAAAAAGGCATGGAATAACTGAAGAGAGGCAAAAAAATTTTGAAAAATTAGCATTCAGCATTTAGAAAACATGATGTATGAGGAAAGATTGGAAGAAGGTGTTTTAGCCCAGAAATGACAAATGGGTGGAGAAAAGAAATATATGTTCATTATTTAAAGTGTAATAAACTAATTTTTATGGAAATAGGGTAAATGCTCTTAGACTATAGATGCAAAGCTGTTAGTATACGTATAAAAAAAGATTTCTGATAAAAGTGTTTAAACCCAGAATCTTTAGCACAAAGAAAGTTAAAAGATTAAAATTTTCTTGGGAATGTATCTCTTCTTAGTCAAACTTGCTTGAATAAGATTCCTATATTAGTTATTCAACACAGAGAGGACCATGACTTTCATTGATTTTTCATTTCTAAATTCCTCTCATGTCCTAAAATGTTAAAATTCTTGTGGAACTACTTATAAAGTCCTGTCTGATTGTTCATTATAACCTAAGATATGGGAGATAAAACAGGCATAATTTAAAATGTAGTATTTGTTTATTTGAGATAGTATGTTCCCATTTTCCAGTGGGAAATGGTGCCTGATGATAAATGGGTTTTGTTGCTGTTTTGTTTTGTTTTGTGAGAGTTACTCTTTGTGGTATCATTTGTCCTTCAAGATATGTTTTCTTTACTGTATCCATTTGTTGAAATGATTCAGTAAATAACTTCTACTATCAGTTCTTTGTTGCCTGAGAACAAATTATGAACATAGACAACTGTTTCCCTGTCCTGCCTATTACTGCCCATGTGTTTATTTCTGCAGCACTTAAATGTATAGTGGATATGCATCTGTAGTCTAAAGGCTGTATCTGTGTATCTCTTTCTTAATCTTTATTAGGAAACTTACATTCTTCTCCATGGATCAATGCTCAATTCAAACCTCAATGTTGAGCAGAATGATCATCATATATTATGGTTCAAATCAAGGTCACCTTTGAATAATGAATATTGAAACTGAGTTATAATCTTTCAGAAAACTTCTCATGTCTTAAAAAATGGTAATGTATTTTATTTCTGGAGAGGAAAAGAAAAATATGAGAGAAATATAAATTTCTTTTACAAACAAACCCTGCTTTTCCAGTAAAGGTTTATGCATTCTTGCCAGAGTGTTAAAGTTAACCTCTATTTGGCCCCACTCTGGACAAATCTCAGAATTCCTAGTACCTGGTTTAGGTGACATAGAAAGAATGAAAGCATGGTAACACATTGTTGGCTCAACAGTAAGACGTTGTCTCCTATCTCCCCTGGTTGACAGGTGCTATGCAGATTCTCAGCTGTAAGGTGGCATCAAGTTCTCCTCCCTGCAAAGATTTCAACAGAGCCTCCGCTGTGTGTTTCCCCTCTGTGCGACCCTCCATTCCAGCCCCCTTAGTGGGTGCTAGTGAGAATTTCATCCAGGCAGCAGCAACTGTATGTTGCCTTATAATTTCTGTTTAACTTCTCATTTCCCTCTAGTATGACCTCCAGCCATCTTTCCACAATAATTAAAAAATATTTTCATTCTGCACAATTTTTTTTTTATCTCACAAAATCTTCTGTGATTGTTACTAAGGAAATAAGTGACGACATAGCGTCTTTGAATTGAACTATATTCTGAAGTCTTAAATTCTCTAGACTGACAGAGAAAGATTGGACAGAGACTGTCTTCAGCACAACCTTGAATTATATCAGGAATATTTGGACCATGAATTTTATTTCCCCTCTCACACATTTTTCAAGACATTGATCCTTTATTGATGAGAAATATTACCTCACAGTATATTTACTTTCCTTTGCGTTATGATGTTTAATGTCAACTTATCACCACAGAAGTTTGTTCACATTTTTTAATGATTCCCTGAACTAAAAATATGGCTTTTTAAAGTTCATTTGTCATTTGGGAAATAAGCACCTTTTTGACTGAGGACTTGAGTGAACAGTTTTACACTTCAGCTGCTAAAATGATGCCAAATACATGGGTCAAGGATTTTGTAACAGGAAGATTAAAATCACATTTTAAGTTGTCCAGTCTTAAATGTATAATAAAGGAGAAAAAAAAAAAAAGCAGATTTTAAAATTCTATTTAACCCTATGGATATTTATTTTTACTCAGGTATATTTAATTCAACAAAGCAATAGATGTTACTTTAATAGAACAACCACTTGCCAGCATTTGATTTTCTTACAATGCAGTTTTCCAAATAATTTGATTTTGATGGCAACAAAAATAACAAGAGTACACCGCTTATATCATAATATATAAACAAATATTTCAACCAAATCATGTTGTGTAATTACCAGGAATTTGATGTTGTCACATTGACACCTTTTGAATAGCCGTTCCTAAAACATTTTGTGAATAGATCTATGAATTGAATTACTGACAGAAAATTTTATGACAGGGATTAATATTAGAAAGGAAGTTAAATTTTTGTAGTGACAGCTAATAGGGAGGATTTTCAGATTGCTATAATTGGAAGAAATCCCAGCATGAAGGAGAATATTAGTCTTGATTCCTGATTGATAAATCCCATTGCTTTTCTGTACATATCATACCATCCCTGCCAAAATTCCTAAATATTACCAAGATGCTTGTGCTACTGGATTACTGAAAATAAAATCATCTGCTTCTTAATATTCCAGTAAAATGAGTAACATATTGGAGTTGTGAAACAATAAGAATTGGCTCAATAATACGTATATATGATTCCTAGTTGTTTTATTATTCCTTCAGAAGTGATACAGTATGACTCTAGAAAAGCACTTCTTTCCATCTCACTAGCTCTGATGAGCAGATTGGGTATAATACTGAACTATCTCAATTCATTAGTAATGTGTTCCTTTTCCAGCTTGTATTGGCTGCATGAGGGCTGGAGGAATAATAATAGTCTTGTCCTAAGGCCTGTGTGAAGTCTGATCCTGAGAGTCAGCTCTTGAACAGTTCCTGTGTGACAACTTCATTGTCATGATTGTGAACTCTGCCTGAAACACTTACATCCAGATCGTGTGAAATAGTTGAGCAGTAGACACTAATAAGACTTACACAGCTGCTAGGATATAGCACTAATATCTATTTATTTTTTTTAATTGTTCATACTCTGTCACATTTGCCTTGTAAAAATCATCTGTCCAGGCACATAGACATACAGCTTAGAAAAACAAAGGTGTCATTTTCAGAAACTGATACTCTATGTACCAGTTGACTACAGTGACAACTCGTTGACTATATTCAAATAGCATCATGTCTAGTCAAAGAGGATGAAGCATCAATCCGACTTCATTATGAAATGAGATTAGTCAGTGTACTTATCACATCACTGGTGGCTTGCTTTATCTAGTAACAAAAGGTGGCCAAAAAAAGGACATTTTGATCTCAGATATTCATTTAGTCTCTATTTACCTAATATTTAAATGCCTATGTGAAATATGGTCATCCTAAAAGAGAGGAATGGAGAACTTCTCCTGTGAAGAAAGGGTAAGACAACTGCAATTTTTCAGCCTGGGAAAGAGAAGGCTTCATGGTAGACATCCATAATCTGAAGGGAATCTACAAGAAAGATGGAGAATATTTACAAAAGCATGTAGGGAGAAGATAAGGGGGAATGGCTACAAACTGAAAGAGCATAGGTTTATGTCCAGTACTGGGAAGATAATCCTTAATGTGAGAGTGGTGAGACACTGAAAGAGACAGGCCAGTTGAGCAGTGGGTGACCCATCCCTGGAAGTGTTCAAGGCTAGGTTGGATGGGGCTCTGAGCAACCTGGTCTAGTGAAAGGTCCTCCTGCCCATGGCATAGGAGTTGGAACTGGAGGATCTTTATGGTCCCTTCCAACCCAAGCCACTCTAAGATTCTAAAATTCTATGATGCCTTAAATAACAAAAATAAATATAAAGCAAAGAAATACACTAATGCCAGTTAAATGTGTAACTATGGATAAAATAATTATGAGTGTTTGCTTCTTGTTTTGTAAATTAGCAATACATGGATTTTGCTCTCTACTAAGTATAAATAATTGGAAGTTGAAATTGATTTTACCATATAAGAAAAAGTTGGAGTCATAGAAGAAAATATATCAGAAATCCAACATAAAAGAATGAAATATTGTATTTATTTATAAAAATGTTTAAATTTTAGCATTTCATACTTTTTGACTTTTCTAACTAAATGTCCTTTCATCATTGTGAAGCAATGGTGTCTTGGTTTTGATTGATGATTTTTTTTTTGCATGACAATGAATAAAAAGTTCTGTACAGTGTTATTCCTCCTCAAGGAAATGAAGCTTTTGCAAATAAATATTAATGAATTTTTATTCTAAGTGCTGTTTGTTTCATTTCATTATCGTAATGAAGAACAATATTGTAGGGTTATTGTTTTTAAGGTGACCTTGCAACATCATTTGCAAAACTATCACAGCAAAATAGTTTTCTCTGTCAAATAGAAGATATAATTAAGATAAGAAATTATTGGAATCAGCTTGTGTGCTTTAAGTATTTCAGCCATAGAAAAATAGTTAAATGTGAAATAAAACATCTAATTTCTTCTAAGACTGGGGAACTGCATACAATTACTAAAGCAGGCTTTTTCACTGGTCTTTATATCTTTTCTGCGGAAGACCTTTTCTTCCCACTGTACTCCCACATAACACCAAGCCCTTAACCAAAGTGTACTTTCAAAACAGTGAATCAGCCAGTGCTGCTACTTTTTACTTCTGAGCCTTATAAAAAGAAGAAATACACACACACACACATATATACATGTGTATATATATACATATATATGTGGTTTTCAAACTCAGGGTGGCCTCAAAAATCTTATAGAATATCTCAGCACTTCAGGTTTTTCTTTCAAGATATTTCCACATAGTTAGTCTTCAGTCGTAAGACATTTTTTTGGTCAGTGGTCTTCTACTGGATACTCCAAGTGTCAATCCATGTGCTGTCATATGATTGAGTCAAACTAACAAAGATATGTTTGTCTCACCCAGGTCTGTTTTGGTCCTCTCTTTGCAAACACACACACACACACACACACACACACACACACACACACACACACACACATACATCCTTAGGCAAACACAAACTCCAATATCACCACCCTTCAGCAATGCTGAAATAACATATCCACGAGATGAAGGTGTGTTTAGCATTTGGCACAGCAGTTTGGTACTAACTATTGGCAACTATCCTTAATTCTGAATTTACCCTTTATTTGTAATTGATAGAAATAAACACAAAACGAGAGAGAGCCCGACTGTGAATGGTAACATGACATAACCAAATAAATATGTGGTTTAGATTCACAGAAGTTCATAAGGACAACCATGTCCAAACATCCTGAGGCATTCTGGTGACACTTTTTTTGTGTCCTCAGCAGCTATAGAGTACAACAAGATGAGTCCAGATATCCAGTGAAATCAAAGGGAGTCTTTCCTTCCCATTGCTTTCAGTGGCTTGATGACCATAGCCTGTGTTCATACAGTCCATAACTCAATGTATTCTCTAAAGTTCTTCATATAAATTTATAGCAGTGAAAAAAATACACACAAACAATTTGAAACACAATTTTTAGTAGTGTGATCCTTGTAACAAAAAATTTCAAAGAGTAAGTGGAGAGAATTTAATACTTCAGCCTTACATAGCTTTGACCTTTCTTTTAAACGTTCAAGGACAAGCAAAAAACACACCTTCCTATGGTTCTAATGAAAGCTACATATTACAAAGTTCTCTGCCACAACTTATAGGACTCAGAGTCTCAAAAGCAGTAATGCAGTCCAGCTTGAGAAAATTGTATGCATTGTGTTTACTGATCAATTTACTTCTTGTGCTAGATCCCAATTGGTGTCTAGTTTCTAATATTTCATATGGTATTTAAGGTTAATTTTGCTTCAGCAAAGATAGTTTTCAGTTCCAGAGAGTACTGATAATAGGAGCCATATAGTTCAAGATAGATGACTTAGTGTTTCTGCAAGACAGAAGGGACTGAAAACAGAAACAAATCTGTGCAGGACAAATATCATGTATCTGAAAGGAAGATGCTTTGAATACTAAGTGTGCAGTGAATTCACCTCTACAAACATCCTTTCTCAGTTCAAAAGTATTTCTTAATAAATTGCATACTTTCAGATTTACATGATATTTCATTTTGTAAAAATCTTTCCCAGATCTTGCATCTGTGACAAACAATTTGCAGTGTTTATTGGACAGCATACTACCTGCATACTAATACAAGTAGGATTACTACAAAAGTAAATAAATCAATGTTTTGTACAGCTTTCTGTGATTTTAAAGCTTTTTCTGTCTTTTTTTTTCTTGCCTGATGGAAGGCTTCTAATTCAGTCTAAGTAGAAAGAATCTTGGATTTTAATACCTTTTTGGACTGGCATCACACAGTGAAGTCTACAAAACTGCATTAAAAATTATTATTTTAAAAACTTTTAAAGATTTTTTTTGTAAAATAATGTGTATTTATAACATGAAAATACATATAAATTGTGATTATATATGGTATTATATTTTTAAATATTTTTAATAGTCATACTCTTTTGTTATTATTATAAAAAGAGACGTTGTGTGTAGAGTCAACAATAGTTGGGCAGCCCTTTGGTTTCTTATTTGTTCATGATTATCCTCTCAACAGTCTCTTAGCCATAAAATTAAAATATATAATCTTTTCGCCCTATGTACTTTAACAGTTTCGTTTCCAGTTTGTCAGTGCACATCCTTCCAGAGCAACATCATCTCCAAATTTTTTATATTTTTTTCTTAGAATGTGGTGTTATGTTACTGTGAGCCAGAGCGTTAAATAATTGGATGTATTTATGAGCATGTGCGTATATATACATATATATACATATATATATGTGTGTGTGTGTATATATGTATATATATGCACCTGTTTAGGGACATACATATATTTATATATACATATATAAAGAGAGAGAGAGAGCAAACATTTTTTCACACCTTTACTTCTGAAAATGTGCTCAAGTTTCAGCAAAAAAATATTTGGAAAATTCTCAATGTATTTTTTCTTTTTCGTTTATAAGATTTAAGACTCAATTATTAGAATTACAGTATAAATGCTGAAGAAGGGTAATTGGCTGCTGACATAACTTGTTCCCTTTTCATTATTCTTAATAAACACAAATGGTACGTAAATTATATTCGCCCAATTATGTTCCCCAAGAGAAACTCTATAAAACACAATTTATATAACACAAAAAGTGTCTGCATAATTCATTAAATGGCTATAGCACAGTCAGTAAGACATAGTAACAAACAGAATTATTATATTGCACTCCTCAAAATCAAGTAAGGGGATATAATTTTTGAAAATATCCATAACAAATGAGGCTTGAAGAGGTATATTTCCTTAGAAGTTTAAATTCAATCTTTGTGGAAAGAATGCTCCAATGAGTTGATAATAACTTCTTTCAGCCTTCTGTCTCATTTTTAAGGTCTGAATATATCTCTGATCATATAAGGTGTTTTATCTGGCAGCTGAAGCAGATAATAGCACAATTTACAGAAGAATTTACTGCATTGGTTGCTAAGCCACTCTCTGTCTCATTTGATCACTAAAGCAAGCAAGGGCTCAACATCTCAGCACCTGTGACTGGGTTTCACCAGCCTGGACTTTTGATATGCTAAGACAGATTGCAGAACTTTAATAAGGACACATACCTGAAGTCTTTTCTCTGGTAGAAGAACTCTATTTTCTGTTGACCTAACAGTCCTACTTTTTTTTTTTTCCTTAAGAGTAGGCCAAATGCAGACAAAAGGAAGTTAATAATAAATATGGCAGGACTTAAATCCTGAGCATGAAGAATGAAAATCAGCTATTCGGATATTGATGGTTTCATTGTAATGAGTCTCATTCAACTGATTATCACATTTAAGAACAATATTTTACAGAATCACAGAATGATTGAAGTTGCAAGGGGCCTCTGGAGGTCATTTGCTTCTACACCCTCTGCTGATACTTTGTCATCTAGAATTAGTTTGCCCAGGACTGTGTCCATATTCTGCTTGTATATTGCCAAGAGGAGGGATTTCACAACTTTCCTTAACAACTTCTACCAGTGATCGGCCACCCTTAAAGTAATAAAAAAGTGTTTCTTGATTTTCAGATGGAATCCCTTATTTGTCAGTTTGAGTCTCTTTTACTGTAACAAGCCATCACTGAAAACAGCCTGGATCTGTCCTCTTTTCACCTCCCTCCAGGTGCTGAGATCCACCCGGAGCTGTCTCTCTGTATAACTCTCAGCCCTCCTCAATGGGGAGTTCCATTTTCTTAGTAATTGTGGATTTCTGTTGGAGTTTCTGAAATTTGTTCATGTCTCCTTGTACTGAAGAGCCCAGAACTAGACTCAGCACTCCAGGTGTGACCTCACCAGTGCTGAATAAAGGGAAATGGTCACCTGCCTTGACCTGCTGTCAATACTTTGTCTAATGTAGCCCAGGATAGCATTTGATGCTTTTACCACAAAGTCGCTCTATTGGCTCATATTCAACTTCATGTCCACCAGGACCCCCAGATCCTTTTCTGATAAGCTTCTTTTTCCCCAATATATATTGGAATATATAACAATATTTCTCAATATTATTCTTCCCAGGTGCAGAACTTGACATTTCTTCTTGGTGAACTTCATGTCACTTCTGTCAGTCCATTGTTTCAGCATGTTGAGGTCCCTTTGGTTGGCAACACAACTCTCTGCCTTATCAACCACTCCTCCAATCAGGTGTCGTCTTCAAACTTACTGAAGGAATTTGAAAACTCTTATGTGCTCAGTGTGGTTTGTCAATTTCATACATTAATGTCTTTAAAAAAAAAAAAAGTTCTTTACCTCAGAAAATAATCTTTTTGGTTTTTAATCTCCAAGGCAATTTTGTACACTATGACTATGAAATTCCATGCCAATCTTAAAACAAAAGACTTCAAGCAGTGCAGTAATGAAATAAATTAAATACATTATTTATGTATTTATCATACAAACCTGAATAGTTGTTATTTCAAGGATAGCCCCTTATTTTAGCTTCAATATTATCTAGATTTTGTATAAATTTTCATGCCTTCTAGTACCATAAAAATACTGCTGGACACTAAGAAAATTAACTTACAGAAAGAGTGTTGTTTACTTCCTAAATCCTTCCTAAAGTATTCTTCATTATTTTCATACCTGCTATTTCTGGCATGAGTTGTTTTCTACTCCTGGCCTCACTAGGCTGAAGGTATACTGCTTATCTCAGAGCATGTTTTTAGACCTTGTAAAACCGACTTGCCAGGAAACTGTGGAATGCTCTGTAAGTTCAAATATATGAACAAAATATTTTATAATGACACATATAAGTGGTTGATTACAGGACATAAACCCATATTCTAGCATGGGAAATTGACACAGCTGGTGTATTTCTCCCATTTGCTATGTCCTCATTCAATTCACTGGGTCTGCAAATTCAATCTCACTTGGTCTACCTCAAGCAAGTAGGGGTTAAATCTTGCCTATAAAAATGAAGCAGCATAGTAAATAACATAAATTTGTGGATTTCATAACAGTAAATTATGAGCTGTGAGAACAATGAATTTGTAATTATCAACTCATTCAAATTGCAGATTTCCTTTCAGACACCTATGTGAGTATTCATAGTTTTGAAACATTGTGTTTATAGTTTTAAATCATTGCATTAATCTGTGCCAAAAGAATTCCCCATCCTGTAAGACTGTTTCTTGAATTGTGTTTGGAACTCATAATTAGTTATGGAAATAATTGTTCTATTTTTAAAAAGTAAAAGATATTTATGGGAGATATATAAGAGACTTTATATATAGGAGAATTTTAAAATATATTTCTTCTATTTACCTTTTTCTTCACCTCTTTCATGAGGGTTACAACCTGTCAGAATTAAACAGTTATATAAAAACTCAGAAGTGATATATTATTAAGAAGCTGGACATCCTATATTCATCTTTCTCATTAATCAAGCCAGGCACTGGATTTTTCTTAAAAGTGTGCAAACATTGTATCAGTGTTTGCCAGTACTTGTATTGTTTCATCTAATATAATTTTTTCTTGGTTTATCTTCTTTTGAAACTATATTTTCTGGTCTATATTTTGAAAAAAAGCCCAACCAATTATTTTTGGAAACAGTCAATTGAAATTCAGTAAGTCATGGTAGTGGTCAATAACCACATCTATCTCACTATATCTTTCTATCAGTCTAAATCTGTGGAAGAACAAATTCTAAGGTTTTGCCCCTTGTTTTAATGAAAAGTAAAATAAAGAAAAAAGTTGTGGAGGTTTTGGGTTTTTCTTTATCAAGCTTTTTTTTTTTTTCTGGATCACTATAGACTAGAAGCAAAACACCTGGTAATATTAATTTTGTTAAAGTGAATGGATGAAATTCCTTTAACCTTTTTACATAAATAATCTTTTACATAAATAATTATTTTAGAGTATTCTGGTGAGTTCTTTTTGTTTGTTTGTTTGTTTTTCTCTGTTCAGTATATTATTGTTCTCCAGGAAAAATTGTATCTGGAACTCACATGCAGCATTTGAGTATTGGTCACACAAACGGCATATCCTGAGGCACTATACTAACTTGCTGTTAAACCAATGCAGAGGACAAGTGATCCTTGCAGAAACGTGGTTTGCAATTTGCTTTGTCACGGAAAGAAAAAATTAGCAGGCAGAAACTTGGCTATTACAAGTAAATTATTTAGAATCATCTACTTTGACAAGGTAAGTTCCTTCAAATTAAGTGTTCTGAAACCAGAGAGTTTATGGGTACAATTTGTGTCTTCATAAATCTTCTGTAAAGCTCATCTTCTGGTTTGTTGTTGGTTTGTTTTTCATTATCCCTTAGTCTCTTTGCTCCTGGGTTGGAGTTTAGTTGGGGTTTTGTTTGGGGTTTTTTTTTTTCATTTCTTGCATTACATAACCCTTAAATAAGGTGTGGAAGAATGTTCTGCATTTAGCAAACAAATGAAACAAAAGAAAAAATACCCTACAAGTCCATATTATTTATGAATTAAAAGAAATAGAAGAGGAACATGGTGGACTCACTAAACAATGTAACCTTGGCAGTGGAAGCATTTCAGGGAGGGTGAATTATAAATTCAAGAGCAGATTATTGTTTAGCAGAATGTGTATATAAAAAGCATAGCAGAAAGAATTACAGAGAAGCAGAAAAAAAGCTGCAGTAAATCAAAAGTTGCCAGGGAAACTATGATGTTTCACCCCTAGAAGAAAATTGAAAGATAATACTTCTTGGGATAAATTCTGGGGATTAAAAAACCCCAACATAAAATGTTGTGAAGAAAAAATATTCTGTTGTGTGATCTCGTTACATTAAGAGGAAGAAGATTTGCATCTGAGGTAAGTATATCTAGCAGCTTCCAAAATTTCCGTGTTGTATCAGTTGTTTCTCCTCTTAGCAATAACTGTGCTGGCTAACCACTTTTAGCAACCATAGTAATTTTATTACTGACTTATAATCACAAAATCATTTTGGTTGGCAAGAACCTCTGAAAGACAGGAGCTATTTCTCCAAAGTCATATCAGGTTGCTCAAGTTTAACTCAAGTCCATCTGAAATTTGAAGATTGTGAAACCTCTCTGAGCATTCCATTATTTGTTCCATTATATGACCACTCTAATACAGAATTTTATGCAAATGACAAACATGGATGTGATGTATGTATATGAAGGACTGTATATGTCCTGTATATGCAGGACTTTCTCATCACTCAGCTGTTGCAAAGATGTACTACAAATTTAAAGAGTTAAATATATTTAGCTATCTTCATATGGCATCCCACATGGTTTAGAAATTACCTGTATTATTCAAACCAGCACAACTTTTTTATCTAACCATCTAATTTTTCAGAAAGCTGTGGGGGCTTTGTTTGCTTGATTTTCAGACTAAATCTATTGCTATGTTTCATAAATTCATGACTTATATTTTTACAATAATCCTTTCAATAATAATGGCTCAAAAAAAAGGGCATGAATGCCCAATTAATGTCCATATGTAGTAGGTATTATGCACACAGATGACAACATTTAGTATTAACTCTATAATTCTCATCAGATATCTACTTTTTTCAAGTAGAAAAAAAATAAGGCAAGATCAACACTTGGAATTACAATGGACAGCCTTTATGCAATTGTAAATGAACAGCATTAGCAGAGATCAATGTGTTCTCCTTCCCTCCAATGAAATGTGTAGGAAAGCCTATTGGGGCATTTAGGCCTTCAAAGAAATATGCAACTCAAAGAAACAGCAATGAGAAACGTATGACTTACTGAAAAGAATTCAAAAGGACAGACATTAAATATGATCATAATTTAAAAAATGCAAAATCTAAATCACAAAGGCCAAATGGATTAAAAAAAATTTCGTACTAAAATTTTTAGGGGTTTTTTTTGTTTGTTTGTTTGTTTGTTTTGTTTTTGTTTTTGTTTTTTTTTCCCTGTTATTGGTCTTTGAATGGCCTTAAAATATTACTGAGAATGTGTTGGCTCCTTCTAATTAAATCTCAGTGCATCAGTTCTGTGAACAGCCCTGCTGCACACTGCTGAAAGCCAGAATGGAAACATCTTCTGTACTCTTCCAGAAATATTTTATGGCCTGCAACAATACAGGGATATTTATTACATTGTTTTCCATTTTCTAAGGGTCATATGTGGAAAATTAGAGAAAGTATCACTTGAAAGAAAAAGGTTCCAATCTGATCCTGGAAGTGTTTCCTCTCACAGAAGATATAATTGGAGCCATTTTCATATGCCATGGTGTGTTGTTCTTTTCTCTAATGATAATATGTGAAAACAGGTTATTCATGTCCACAAAGTTCTGCCAACATTGAACAGAGAATGGAATTGACATTTTGCAATTTTCTGTTGCATAAGCCTACAGCAGGTTATTTCCAAGATTTGATTTGCAGAGGAAGATATGTGAAAATGTCCATGGCTTTCATGGTTTCCAGTATGAACTGGCTCAGGCACACTAATCCTTTTCCAGACTATTCCTTTTATATGTATGTATAGAGCACTAGTGCTCAGCAAATATAAGATGTTTATAGACTCAACTGTAATTTTCCTACCTGTCAATATATAATAAATAGAAAATACCTTAAAAGAATTGTTATTTGAAGCAACATTGGAAAATGTTGGGTTGAAATTGTTGGTTAGCAATGGGAATTTTGTAGATCATTGTCTCTTTTGCATGACATTTTCCCACTTCTAATTGCTGAATGTATTAAAATCCATTTGTATTATGACTGAAGGGCCATGTATGGAGAGAACAGGAGAATTATATGACAAAATTAGGCTTCATCTTAAGAGATGAGCCAATCATAAGTCTTACATGTCAGGTTGTTTCCATTACATGATATCCTCATATTAAGCAAAGAGAAATAATTGGTCAGTTGCACAACCAGACAACTACGTATATGATATACAGAGTGATGGTGAGAGAGAGTAAAGCCAGAGCACAATGCTGGAAATGTATGAGTCAGAGGCCTGGCTGGAGTGGTGTCTGAGCCAGGGCTGGTTGTCTGAGTATGATGCTCACTGTCTGAGCTTTGACAGATAATCACATTACACTGGGAAATGCTAATGGAAGGGGAATGAAAGTACTCAGAGTCAGACTTCTTGCAGACGAGCTATTCTTCTACAGAGAACTCAAAATATATTTCACACTCTGCTGTATCTTGCACCTCTAGCAGTCTTGCCATCAAAGATTTTTCATGCTGCTCAGCAGGCTTTTTGCAGATTAGGGAAAAGAGGATATAAAGGAATAGCATTTTTCCTTGTAAACAGGGAGAAGGGTTAGACAATACGTGATCTGGGATGCACTGGGGGAAGAAAGTCTCTGTCAGTATCTACTCTCATGAGACCCCACCTGGATCACTGCATACAGCTCTAGGTTCCCCAGCAAAGGAAGAACACTGGCCTGTTGGAGAGAGTCCAGAGAAGGGCCATGAAGTTAATTAGGGAAATGAAGAATCTTTTCTTTAAGGAAAGATAGAGAGAAATGGGATTGTTCAGCCTGAAAAAGAAAAGACCTCAGAGTTCCAGTGCCTGAAGAGACCCTACAAGAAAGATGGAGAGAGATTATTCACACGTAGTGACAGGGCAAGGGAGAATGGCTTCAAGGTGAAATAGACTAGGTTTAAGTTAGATATTAGGAAGAAACTCTTTACTGTGATTGTGCTGAGACACTGAAACATGTTGTCCAAAGAAGGTGTGGATGCCCCATTCCCGGAACTGTTCAAGGTCAGCTTAGATGGAGCTTTAAGCAACCTGGTCTAGTGAAAGATATCCCTACCCATAGCATGAAGGTTGGAACCAGATAATCCTCAAAGTCCGTTCTTACCCCAGGCACTCTATGATTCTATGATCTTCTTGTATGTATGTTTGCACCTCTGATTAATACCTCCTTCTTTCAGTTCTCTCTCTCTCTNTCTCTCTCTCTCTCTCTCTCTCTCTCTCTCTCTCCCTCTCTCTCTCTCTCTTGTTTGGATTCACTGTTTTCTTGGTATGTTCCATCTGATGCATGAAGGGTTGTTAAAGCTTAGTCCATCAGAATGGGAGATTGATGCAGAGGGAAGTGTTTGTGAGTTCACTGAAAACAATATTAACTCCGTATAACAATTTCTTCCTTGGGCATCGGACTGGTGATATTACAGTTGTAGACAGTTCCTGAGACCCATGAAGACGATAGTTTTCTTGAAAAGTAAAAAAATGGAACTTAAAATCTGTCCAGTAATAACCAGAATGACAGATATACTGAGAGGGGGGTGAAGTACCCATAAATGAGTTTGAAAAATCCAGGTAGAAATGTTGAAGTCTATTTATCATTATTAAACTCTGCTATTAGGGACACAGGAAAAAACACCACCTTATGAAAGCAATAAATTGGATTTTTTTTAAAAAAAAAGAACTCAAGAAATCATATTGATATATAGAAAGCATATTTTTTCTAATTAAAAACAAATAAATGCAAAATTAATAATTATGTTATGTTAACCTTAGTTTGTGAGAACAATTTTCCACTTTGGAGGGAAGTAATATTTTTGTAACAAGCTTATTGTACAAATTGTAAGGTCCTTATTTTCCCTTCATATCTGGAGACCTCATCTGTATTAAACAGAGACATTCTATTATTCTGAAGTACATTGTTTTCCTAGTATCATGTAAAGAAAAGGTGGGGAGGTAATTGGGTGTCAGGTATAACAAATTTTTTTTGAGAGAGCATGGAAAGTGTCTGGAAATATATATATCCTCTTGTTTTTAGCTACAATAAACTAATCACAAAATTCCTTCTTGTAAACATTAACTTGAACCTAACAATCATCTTTGATTTAACAAATAATATTTCAGCAGTTCAAAACTTGCTGATACAAGGAGTCTTTAGAATGTAAGTATCTAGCTTGCCTCTAGACAACTGTCTTTTTTTAAATATCAGCTTCATCTCAGAAGTAATTTAACATTTGTTTGAATTTTCCACAAACCTTCATTCATGTCTTTATTAATATGTTCTCCATTTTTCACTACTTACAACAGTAACTAAGCAGCCACTAATTTTAGAATTCTTTTAAACTGTAGATGTATCTGAGTTATACCTAGGAACCTGATTTTATTCAGTGTAAATTGCTGTTGCATTGAAGTGCAAACTCAATTTACATGAACTGAGGGTCTGTTAATTATTTAGGACAAAAACTGAAAGGACGAACCCCAAAATTTGAAGCTAAGTGCTCTTCTTAGTTGTAATGATTACCTCTGCTCCTACACTGCTTTTTCTATGGTGAACAGAAAGGGTGATCCAGCGAGGTCTCGTTACATTTTCAGAAATACATGCCTCTGATAGATTCAGACGTGTCCCTGGATGTCAAGAGGCAATATATGCTGTCAAGCTGCCCACTCACCAGCCTCCCTGTGTATTCACCAAAGCATGGCAGGGTCCACTTTCCCTGGAGGAGGTGCAAGGGATCACAGACTAAACTGCTACAGTCTGCAGCCAGCTAATTGAAATTCACCTCACTCACCTGTGTAGGCTTAGAGGTGAACAAAATAGATGGCTTGGGGTTTGCCCTGCATTCATTTATAATTTATGTGTTTCACTATTAGAAAATTGCTAGGTCCTGTCAGAAAGAGTACAGGCAAGTGATTCCTGATTACACCCTTCCAGCAGAGACTCTGCTGTGCTGTTTGTTACGTTAGGAAGTGAGAGAAGAATAGGATGGTTGAAGACAAATTCTCTTCCAGGTTCCCTTCATTCAGACTAATTAAAAAAGGAACCAGACTCTTTCCTTACTTTCTGCTGGGTTTTCTTGACTAGGAAAAGAAACGATTCAATTGGCATCAGAGTACTTCAAAGGAAACAAACGTCCTTGCTTTATTCTATACAGTGAACTTTAAAGCAATAGCTTAGTAAAGAGTTTAAAATGTCTCATCAGTAGTTTTAACAGTTTATTGAAGTAGTAACCAAAGTTCATTCTCAAGAAGCTTAAACAATGTACTTTTTGCTATGTAGATGTACTAGAGGAGATTCTTTATTCAAAGATACATAGGAGATTTGCAGGAAAAGACCTATATAGATATTTGCTCTTTGATGTAAAGCCAGTATATTTGAAGAAAAGATATGCTCTCTTTTACATCATTCTATGGTAAGAATTATCTGAAGAATTTACTGAAGTTACAAAGAACTGTTTGGAAAAAAGTTTTTTCACTCAGTTTTATTTTGTTTTTATTGACTAAAACTTTTTGTCTGTACAGAGAGCTGTTTATAATAATTTTAAAAAAATGAAAAGTTTTCATATACAGCAACAAAAAATAATTAATTGATCACTACTTTAAAGAAAAAAGGTTTTTCCATACAACTTTTATACTGCCTGGAACTAGACCCAACACTCCAGATATGTCCTCACAGAGTCTGAGTAGAGGAAGCCACTGGCCACCTCTGCTGCAAGGGAACATTTCTGGCTCATGTTTAATTTTCTGTTCGCTAAGATCCCCAGGTCCTTTTATCAACCTTATTTAAAGATGGTTGACCACTCAGCCTTTACTAGAGCATAGAATTATCCCTGCCAAGGTGCAGGACTTGAGATTTCCCTCTGTTTAACTTAATGAAATTCCAGTCCTCCCATTTCTCCAGCCGACTGAGGTCTAAGTGGCTGCACAGTCATCTTTGGTATCAGCTGCTCCTGCCAGTTTAGTGCCATCTGCAAACTCTCTAAGGGTGCACTCTGTCCCATCACCTTTATGTGCTCTGTCGTTAATGAAGATGCTAAGCAGCATTGATCTCAGTATCGACCCCTGGGTGCACCACTAGTGACCGGCCTCCAGCTGGACTTGGTGTCACTGATCAAAACTCTCTCTCTGAGTCCAGCACTTCAGCCAATTTTCAGCCCACCATACTGTCCATTCATGTAGTTCATATAAAATCAGTTTATGTATGAAGATATTGTTAGACAGTGTGAAAAGCCTCAGTAACTAAAGAAAAGGCAAAAATCTCACTCTTTGGCTTTTCTCCACTGACCTTGTCATTTCACTGAAGAAGACTGTCAGTGTAGACAGGCATGATTTGCCACTCATAAATCAGTACTGACTATTCTAAAATGCTTTCTTGCTATGAATATATTTATAAATATTTCCCAGGATTAGTTACTTCCCCAGGGATCGAGATGAGGCTAAAAGCAGTGTAGTTCCCTGTCTCTACCTTCTTGCCCTACTTTGAGATCAGGGTGATATTTTCCTTCCTTCATTTCTCATGAACCTTCTCCAGTTACCATGACTTTTCAAATCCTTCTTCCTGGATTTGAAGAATCCAAATCCTTCAATCCATCAGAGCAATTTTCAAAGATGTTCAGTATGGCCTTGTAATGACATCAGTGAGATCAAACTGCTCCTTCAGCACTCAAGAGTGCATCTTATCAGGGCCCATCCCCACAACTCCTGCGGAGGTTGTAGTGAGGTGGATGATCAGTTTTTTTCCCAAGTAACAACAGGACATGAGGAAATAGCCTCAATGGAGCGGAGGAAGTTTAGATCGGATATAAGGAAAAATGTCTTTGCTGACAGGGTTGCTAATCATTGGGACAGGCTGCCCTGGGAAGTGGGGAGTCATCACTCCAAGAGGTACTGAAAAGATGTGGCACAGACATAAATACTGAGGGTAAATATTTTTCTGGAAAAAGTGTGTGGATGGCTTATATTTCACACTGAGACCATTCTGAAGACAAAGTATTTTTATCTGTTCTTAGAATCATAAAAACTTTAAGGTCACAGTAGAAACTGGGCTATTAGTGATAGTCTAAAACTACTAATCTCTATTATTTAAGTCTTAATGTTGTAAGAAAGAATACTCTTCAGGTCTTCCTTCATCATACTCCATAAGCCAGTGTCTCCATCTGGCTTACCAATTCTTCCCTTATCAGAAGATTCTTCTTTTCAGAATCCCTGATGATCAAGTATGGCTTTATTTCAAGAGTGTTTTTCACCTCATCAGACACTTGCTTTCTTTTCACTATTTCTTATACTAAATTAAGTCAAAATATTCACATGAAAATGACAAAAGATAGGATTATATTGCAGAATTTATTTTGGACAAGTATGCATTCATAGTTTTGTAGTGTCAAGGCCCAAATAAATAAACAAATCTATGTTGTCCAGAACAGACTTGACTTATAGTCACTTGGGATATTTAGAATGTATTGTTTTGTTCTTATATTTGATGTCATATCATTTACCATGACTACTATTATCAAGTCTAGATAAAGTTGTACATAAATTGTGTGATTTTCAGCCATCAAAATGCAATAGTATTATCTATTAAATAATAATGAAAGACAGGTTTGGTCTTTATAAAATGTGTTTGCTAAAATCCACGTATTTATCCCATGTTGACTGCAGGACCAGGTCACCCAGCTATGAAATAGCCATGCAGAGAGTTGGACTAGATAAACTCAGTAGTTAGACATCCATTCCCTCTGCTTCAACAGATATTGAAGTGGAGGGTAAGCATATTTTGTAAAGTCAAAAAATTTTTCTCTCTATAGAACATGACCATTGTGTCACCTCACTCAGAATCTTAAAGGAAAAAAATAAAATCTGTGTCATATCAGCAAATATTATTTCCGTGAAGATACAAACCCCATATATACATTTGTAAGCCAGATAAATTTTTAAATAAAGGCTTAAAACCAAAATACAGATATTTTGTTTTTCTTGGGAGAAACATTTATCTCTATACTAAAGGATATTATCATTAAGAAAACTTTATTTAGAAGGGTTTTCTCATTCCTTTCCTTCTAACTAACTATCAATGCAAAAATATTGCAATTTTCAGATGGGTTGGAGGTCATTGGCACTTTATTAAACCCACATCACTGAAATTAGGATTGGGTCTATCAGAGCTTCTTTTACCAAGCATGGAAAAATAGAAGCCAAGTGGGAAACACTGCTATTCATCTTTAAATGCTTAAATGCTTGCTCTGCTGAAATAATGTTAAGCACTGTATCTTTTTT
>VWZU01002687.1:833037-865290 GCA_013397095.1 Sterrhoptilus dennistouni | reverse complement strand
TCCCTAATGAAAGGAAAGCACTTCCTTGCAGAGGAAGTGCTGAAGCAAAGAAAATTTGCATGAATGTTTGAAGCAATCTTAGCCTCTGCTGTCACTTGGGAAAATAATCCAAACTATAAGTGTTTAAAAAAGGTCAGCTTGCTAGTATATATGACAAACTGCAACATGAAAAATGTTCTGTATTTATTATGTTCTTTAAAATCTGTGACATTATTCAAAAGAAGACTGTTTTTCTTGTTTGAGAGAAAATAAAAGGTTATTCTCTCTCAAGCTCTTATCACGACTCCAGCCCTGAAATGCGGCCTTTGATAAATAACCTAATTTCTTCATTTGAAAAAGAAGATTGTTTGGGGTTTCCAGTATGCAAAATATTTTGAATACGCTACTAGAATATTCTCTGGTTTGTTTGTTTGGGGTTTTTATTCAATTTTTGTCTATCCTACAATATTTTTTCTCTTAATTTTTTTCCACTTCCCAGTGAGAAGTGCTCATGATGTTGTATAAAATCACACTCAGATTTTCCTGAAGAATATTTGTCCACATGCAGACTTACTGTTTCATTTCAAATGATGGTGGATGGTGTGTGTGTCCACATGTAATCACTAATTTCATAAAAAGGAAAACTTCCAGAAGATGAAGGACTTGATTGTCATGAAAAACAAACACTAGACCCTATTTCATTGTCTTTCTATTGGTTTTGAGATATGAACAATTGTTGCAGGGAGGACTTGAAAAATGTAAAACATTTTGTGTTTGCAGTGTGTTCTTGAGGGTGTGCAGGCAATACTGAGATTTCATGCTTTACTCCTGTTCTTTTATTTTTAAATAGCTCCATTCTTTGAGGATTAGAAAAGCATACTTTATGTGTCCTCTAAAATCCACAAAACCTGGCAATTTGTTTATAGCAGGATAAGACACCCCAGTATTTTAGTAGACTATCATTTTATGGTAAGTATTGATAACTTTAAAATGATCACCTATATTTAAATCTATGATATACATTCACTTAGTTCTTGAGTAGCAAGGGCATTAAAAATGTATTCACAAAGCACAGGTAGCTTCCTTCATCTACTGACACTGTTTGTTAATGACCTGGGGAAGAGAGTCTCAGACACGATTCTCTTTTGTGTTTTCTGAAATATTTGGCATTCATACCTGTAATCACAAAAAAATAATCACTCTGTGCAACTACAGTTTGGAATTTCTCAGATGTGACTGGACAGGTCAGTCAAATCTTCTACATGAGGATGCTTTAGAAATACTTCATTATCGATGCTGATGTTATTATCCTTGAATTGTTCCCTGTCCTATCTGTGTTTATCTTTCATTTCCATGAATCTGAAAAAAGCCCTGTGCAGTGGTGCCTATGTAGAATTCTCTATGTACAGAATTTTCCAAACCACTCACTTCTGTGAAATGAGGAAGAATGATTTCCAGAAAAGCTATAGGTAGAAAGCACTAGAGAAGATAAAAACTTTAGTTTGGTAAAAGATTGAAAAGATTGGCTTGACAAATAGTGATTTTTTTTTTCACTAAGTGAAACTTCATTTGGAAAGTGCTGGAATTTTTTTTTAACTTTGCCTTTTCCCTTTATTTTATTTTAAGGGAGAAAAATACAGCATAAGCAGAAAATGTGAAGTATTTCAGTGTAATCTTTTGAGACAGGCGATTTAGACCAGAGACCTGAGTTAAAAAAAAAAGGTTGACTGTTGATATTTTCTCCTTAAAAGGTGTTAGTGCCAAAAAATACGCTAAATTAGTTTTAGCATGAAAGAAGTATGGTAATTACACTGTTAGCTTTTTCTCCATAAAATCAGTTTACAACAAATGGATTTCTTTTCTTTTAAAATAGAATTTCATTGCAGTTTTTCAGCTGACCTTGCTCCTACTTCTGGAAAAGAATTGTTTCCAAACACACTTTTTAAAAGTAAATTAATGCTTTTAGCTCTGTGTGTTTAGCTGAATCAGCACAAGTATTGCTGAGCTGATGACACCTCCTATATACCTAAAGAAGCTGAAATCCAGCACTTAATGATGTCTTCCCTAATCTTTTGGCAAGTGAAGCAATAGGTAAAAGTTTTCCTGAGTTTCTGTTGTAGGAAATTGAAACAGTTTGTATGTATTTTCCTAGCACTGTGTTTGTGCTAATACCATTTAAAACGATCGGTAATACTTACCATTTCCCAGTGTTTGTAGGCAAGCTCAAGACAATTGTGCAGAGATGAAAAATCACCATGAAAGTTTCCAATGGAGCACCAATCTCTCTGTGACATTTACAAAGAGAAATAAATGCTGTGCCTTTTTTGAATGATAAAGGTGAAGAAGAAAAAATGACCTTTTTTCAATTTCCTGTATTTATCTTGTCAGAAATTATTGCTGTGAAGCATCCTCATCTAGCAGCAATTGGGAATAAGAAATCCATTACTGCCAACACAGAAAATTCAATAAACTGGGCTGAATTTACTAGACTTACAGAAATATCTTTCTTTTTCTCACATATCACTGCCAGTGAAACTAAGTACAAATAAGATTTATAGTAACATCCTAAAGTTGTGTATATCCTAAATCTGTCTCAGGTAATGGTATGTCAGCTTTATCCTGAGTATGGTTAGTATGGATTAGTAGCCACAGCTGAGTACGGAGTAGTAGCCATGTCTTAGTGCTTGGATATCGAGACAAGTTGTTTAAGCACAGTGGACATCAAATCCATTCAAGAGACAAGGATACCCGAGCAGTAATGCAATTCGGAAGTTTGGTTTATTTGTGTTAAAATAGGAGAGTGACTGTGGAAAATTTGATCTAATGAGCATTGCAAACCAATTGTAAAAGTTATCCTTTCCTCACTTATCTGTGGTATAAAATATAACATTAAATACTGCAGCTGGTTATTTTGCATCTCACCAGGATGAAGAGTTATCTTTACAGCAAAGAGAAAAATACACACACTTAGAAGAAGATTATTTAATTTCTGCTCTTTGGTGTGATTCAGATAGAACACAGACTCCATAATAGTTTCATTCTTCCCTATTTTTCCTGTTTGTCTATAAATTCATATTTACTCCACTGTAGCCCACTATTGTACTCACGGACCCCAGGTTTTTCACCAGCTCAACAGTGCAAGGTTTGAGGGCTTGTCAGATCTCTTCTGGATTTACATTTTCTGTCCTTGAGCTTATTACAGCTGATTCTAGTTCATGGAACAAATTGTCCATTAGTAGGAAACTTCAGCTTAAGTTTAGCCTTGTGAAATAATCTGATTTTACTCTATAAAAATTGCATTATATTTGATAAGGCTTTAAACAAAATTTGAGGATCAAAAAAAGAAGAAAGAGGTCAAACAGACTAAGAACACAAAAGTGAAACTACAGCTAAAAGAGAAAAGAAGTCCAATAGACCTCTTCCACACTTTGTTTTTGTTTCATACAATCATTCAGAATTATTCACAAACTGAACAACCTTATTATTGACTTTTGGTGATGCAGATGTCTTCATACTTCTGTACATCTCCATCTAGGCAAGAATGGCTTCATTCTCTGCGGGAAAGAGCCAATGTGAGCCATGGAAGAGCTGCTGTTGTTTTTTTTTTTTTCCCCTGAAAGTTTGTAGGTACCTGCATTAGCGAATTCAATGTTTATTTATGACAAGAGAAATTGGAACCAAAATGGTTGTGTGGACTCATTCTCTACTGTTTCAACTTGGTTATAAAGTGGAGGTGACAATGCTGTAATGTGAAATAGTATCTTCTGGTTTTGAGGGGGATTCTGTCAAAAAATGTTTATTAAATTAGAGAGTATTACATTTCATAATCTGCAGTTCGGTACTGTAATTGATATATCTCATATAGACCCCAAAAATAAAGTTGTGGATGGGAAAATAGGGATTTTCATCAGAAGCTGTGAATAATGTCTGGCAAGGTTTGATATTTCTTGACATTTGACTGACCTGGCTCCATAGATTAATCTGAAACACTACATCCCAATCTTGCCATGAGATGTGGATACCCTAAAGGTTTCATCTGCAGATGCCATTAAATATTGTTTTTCAATGGTTGTAATTTTCGTTTGATATTTAACAATGGAGAAGCCCTATATGAAAACAACATGCTTTATTAAAAAATAAAAAAGCATTATTTTATGTTTATAAAACTGGAAATAATACTGCAGTATAGACGTGCAAAACCAGAAAATGAAGATATAGAAACCAAACAAACTTGATTTCAAACTATGTAAGCAATAGTTTATCGTCTTGGGGAGTGAGAGGGGTTATTTCTCATTTATTTAAAACAGAGATTCATTGCATCCCTTTTGATCATGACACTATTATGGACTGAGATCTTGTCCTTCTGCAGATTTTTTTAGAACATGAAGAAGTTCTGGTTGCCACCTATAGCAGCAAGGTCTCTGATTGAACTTTCAAGTAACTTAAGGAATATTTCTTTTGGATGTATGTAATATATGTAGAATGTCAATTTGATTATGAATACCTTCGATGAAGAAATAGGGACTTTGGAGGTCTGATTCTGATATTCCTATTGATGTTTCACCCTTAGACACACTCCACTAGAAACTAC
This sequence comes from Sterrhoptilus dennistouni, assembly GCA_013397095.1. Taxonomy (NCBI): domain Eukaryota; kingdom Metazoa; phylum Chordata; class Aves; order Passeriformes; family Zosteropidae; genus Sterrhoptilus; species Sterrhoptilus dennistouni. The sequence continues at coordinate 860,720 of VWZU01002687.1, read as the reverse complement.
AGCATCAAATCCTCATTCAGAGCAACTGTTGAACTGTGGCACAGTAAACAAAATGGAAGTAAGCAAATCAAATTGGGTAGAAAGTCAATTGAGTTACAATTATAAATTTACACTGTACACCTTCTACGAAGTGTAGTGCTTAAGGTTTTTGCAGCAGGCTGACTTCAGTCTTATTCACATGACATAGAGACTACAAATTTAACAATGAATATTTTTAATCCTTCCCAGAGATCATGTATGATATTTTAACACCACAGAGAGCAACCTTTTCATTTGTGTGGGATGTGCTGTGGTTTTTTCTCAAAATTGCCATTTTGCTATAACTTGGGGATGGTAGTCACAACAAAGGTTATTAAAAAAAAAAAATCCCTGAGATTGTCTTACTGAAGTTTTATTGCAGTTCTACAAAGTGTTATTGGAATGAAAACTACAAGCCAGATCCTCCACAAAATAAATTTATGAATATATTAGTGATCCTGCTTCAGGCTAGTTTCCATATTTGAAAATGGAAGGCAGAGTTTCTGTTCAAAATTGTTTTATGGTCATAATTAGTGGCAGTTTGTTTCTACACTTAATTTTTTATTACTGAACATTTTTCTATGAATAGATGTTTATTAAAGAGTTGATTTTTTACTACAATTTAAATAACACTCATTAAATATCTGATGATAAGCCTAAAAGCTTTTGTTATTATCTATATGAATATTTTCTTTACAATATTTACAAAATGCATTTTTTGGTAATATTTTGACTGTGTTCAATTATGAATTGCATATTTAACAACCTTAGAGAACCATTCCCACAGTTAACAGACATGTTTCTCAAGCATAGACAGTACTGTTTTACAACTATTTCACTGAATGAAAAAAGGTTAACACATGAATTACCTTTGGAATTAACAAAGTCCTATTATTCACTTTTGAAAGGAAGGTTAGCCAAAATTTTGTACCATTCTTCAATAAATTGCATAGTAGAAGATCGCACATGTTTGAGCAAAACAGCTAGAGCTACATAATAGTACTAACAAAGTTTCAGATAATATAATTTTAATCATGAAAATGCAGAAGTACATTAGTTTTTAATGGAAATTTAAAGGATAAATTTTCATACAACTTAGATATTAATTTTAACTAAAGCTTAATCTTAGATTTTTTCAGTTCAAGCAAAGGAGGAGAGTCATCAAATTAATTCTTTTTTATCTATGTCTGTCACCTTGTTTTTTCAGATCAAGTTTTGATATCTCCTAAAATTGTGTATATTTATTCTATGTTTTGTAAACCCTATTTGATCAGGAAAAATAATTGGAAATGTCCTTTAGGTGTTTATGAGCTGCAGCAGGATTCTGTACTCAGGAGAATTTCTGCCTAATTTGCAGTACGAGCATGTTTGGGCAAGATCACATCACAATAGGGAGGATACTGAAATAAGTTAGCTTTATTTATCTTCTAGAAGTCTTATTTGCATGTAATGACAAGTTATTAAAGCAAGAAAAACTGATGGGTCCAAGACTTTCTTATTCTTTAGAAGGGATATTATCTCATTCTGCTATGTATTAATTTTTTGTTCTACAAAATGTTCTGTTAATTCCTCCAACTTCACCAGAGGATAATTATTTCTTATTGTATTTTTTTTATTTCTGACAGAATGTATTGATTTGGCACATGGTGATGAAACACAACTGCAGAACTCCCTTGTATTTCTGGAGGATCATCCATCTATATTAATTTAAATTTCTGTTGAATTTCTCAGGAAAACTACTAAGGTCAATAAATGAACTTTACCTTCCTTCTCCCCCTGGCATCATTTCTCATGTAACTGCCTCTGTTTTCAAAGGGTCTCTGGATACACACGTTCAAAGGTAGTTTCCATTTTCTTTCATCCAGTTTTTTTCTTCATTAATAAAGAGGTGTACCCACCCATTCTTTCTGGTCCCTTTATTAGCCTGAATGTACCTCTGAAGTCCTAGACATGCAGACATATCTTAAAAGATTTCTGTAATTTCCTTTGTCTGAACTGTGAAACAAGCAAGAGTTGTCAAGGATTCATAGGTGCCGAAGCAAAGGCAAACCTTTGTGATGCCATTTCCCACCTTACATTTCTGTAAATGTATCTAGATAAAAGCATCCAAATATTTTTTAATCATTTCAGTACACATGTCTTCAGAATCATTCTTTTAAAATATACATGTTCTTTTTTTTTTTCCTTACTTAAATCATATCTGTACTTAGGAGATTCCTCTGTCTAAATTTTACATTGAGATAATGTGATTACACCACTTCTCCTAAAGAGAGAACAAAGATGAGGTCACTTCTTACAAAAGTAACATTTCTGTGGCCTAGCAGTGCCATATTTTATATATATATATAATATAATATATATATATATTATTCCACAAAAGCTGGAAGTAAAAAAAATTGTTTTAAAAAGAATTTTTAATGTGATGGATTATGTGTTTTCATTGTATTGCAACTTAAATATAATAATACGTGTGATTAATTTTTTTTTTTAATTTTTACTGTAGGTTCATTTTTAAAAGATACATTTTCTTAAAAANTGATGCCATTTCCCACCTTACATTTCTGTAAATTTATCTAGATAAAAGCATCCAAATATTTTTTAATCATTTCAGGACACATGTCTTCAGAATCATTCTTTTAAAATATACATGTTCTTTTTTTTTTTCCTTACTTAAATCATATCTGTACTTAGGAGATTCCTCTGTCTAAATTTTACATTGAGATAATGTGATTACACCACTTCTCCTAAAGAGAGAACAAAGATGAGGTCACTTCTTACAAAAGTAACATTTCTGTGGCCTAGCAGTGCCATATTTTATATATATATATAATATAATATATATATATATTATTCCACAAAAGCTGGAAGTAAAAAAAATTGTTTTAAAAAGAATTTTTAATGTGATGGATTATGTGTTTTCATTGTATTGCAACTTAAATATAATAATACGTGTGATTAATTTTTTTTTTAATTTTTACTGTAGGTTCATTTTTAAAAGATACATTTTCTTAAAAAATCAAAAAAAAAATCAAGCCTTTAATGAAGAAAATATTTGTTTTGGAGCAGTGTTTCTAAGGTAAGAACTCCTTCCCAGTATTAAACTTTATCCCCACATTTTCTGGAAATTTCAAAGCCTACTTTATGTTATATTCCCATAGCATATAATTCCCTGTTTTGCCTTCCCCCCTCTGATTCCATATTCCTTTCTCCTTCCCACTCCTGGAAAAGTGTTCTCCAGCTAAACTGTCCTATAGATCTGTTTTCCATCCAGGTTATGGTTTCCTCTCTCTTTCATACTGTCAGTCACTCCCTCTTCTAAATTCAGATTTCTGAACATCAATGCTTTTGTCAATCTGACAAGTAATTGGCACAAAAATATCACATGATGATCTTTTTTTATTGTATTTCCAATAATTTCCTCTTAAAAGTGAGCTGATGTAGGTAGGTGTTCAGAACAACTCTATTTTTTCTTTTTTCTCCTGATTTCTTCTAGGAATCCCATCTAGATGAAAGTCATTCCTCTGTGATCTTTTCTTAATTCTCAGTTTGAGGAAGAATACGTTTTTCTTTTTTATTAACTGTTTTAATAAATCAATATGATCTGAATCTTTCTATTTATATTAGTTTTCTATTCTGCAATATTCTAACAAAAATAGTAACTGACTTGCTTCTCACTATCTCTTTGTGCTAAGCAGCTGTTTTTCTCTAGGATATCTAATGATACATTCAAATTAATTCCTTTTCTAACGAGAATAATAGTAGTTGCTATCTAATTTCATAGTATTACTTTTGTATCAAGACGAACTTCAGAAAACCACATCCCTTTTTATGTGTTTTAATATATCTGTTCCTCTGAAATTGAGCATGAAACATACATTAATTCCTTTTCAAAAACCCCACTAGATTTTTTAAAAGCTAACAAAAATCTAGACTCACACTAAATTCTCAAAGCTATTAAAATCTGGAATGTTTCATCACATCTGAGACTGGCCAAGATAATTATTTTTCCTTGTATTTTCCCCAAAATCATAACTTGATGGATTTGCCTGAACATCAATTTGAGTCCAAACGAAAACTCAGATGGAAAAGAAAACTCACCCATCTCAAAACTGCACCAATTGGTTTAGAGGAATTCTTGTGATGGAAAATGCTGAAGTCTTATAGTTTGATTCCTTTCTGGCTGTGTGAAGATAGGAGGAACAAACTTTATAAACCAGACATTGTCCAATGAGGCCACTCAAACATTTTTTTTAAAAAACCCATCAAGCCAGCCAACCAACCAACCATTCAACCAACCAAAATCAACCCCAAATCCCCAAGAACAAGGCAATTTCATGTTGATTTAAAAATAAGGTTGTCTGTTCCCGGTAATTTTAAACTCGTTGCTAGCAGCATGCACATTGTTTTCATTGAATGTCTATATTGGTCATTCCAAGCAGCAAACTACTAAACCAAGGAATATGGAAAGAAGATATGGATATTTAGGTAATCTAAAGCAGAGGAATCAGATTTCTTCAATGTAGGTCATAAATCCCAATATTGCTATAATATTAAAAAGTTTGTCAGTTTAAAACTGTTTGATAAATAGGTCTCTCTGCATGACAAAGCTAATATTATACCCAAGGGAGACCAGGGCTTATTCTCAGTGGGAGTTCCAAGTGAAATGTCTGAAATGTCTAAAATGTAGGGGAAGAAATGCATATCTTCAAAGTCAGAAAATAAATAAGTACCTTTGCTTTTTCTTCCTTCCATATTCTGTAGGATAGTTTGAATCTCATGGATGAAGCTGAAAGCGTCAAATTATGCAGAAGCTAATAGAAACTTTTTATAATAAGAAATGGAATCTATTTGACTGTGAATCAAACACATATTAGAAAATTCCTGTATAAGCAAGTGTGTGTTAGGAATTAAAAAAAAAAAAAAAGAAACAAGAAAGAGCAGAGGACTGATAAAATAATAATAATAAAATTAATAAAGATATCATTGTTGGTTTCCCTAGTGAGAAAGTTTGAGTGGACTGGGTACTGTTAGTCTGCAGAATACATGAGTAGAGTGGGGGGGAAAGTTAATAATTTAGGGCAGTGAGATATATATGTAGGCCCCATACTAATTCTGCCAGAATTTTTTAGTAGGAGCAGAGTACAGCAGATAAGCTTGATGTCTTTCAGCTTTCTGAGTAAAGGATTTGGGAGTAAAGTGCTGCCTGCCTTCTATTTTTTTCTTTCTATTTAGACAGTAGTTTCCTAACAGAATCAACTGTTTTTAAGAAAGGCTTTGATTATGAGATGATTAGCAGAAATGTTAGTATAGCTAATTTGTATAACTAATTGTACTACTAATAAAGATGTACAATTGAATACTGCTTAAGCAGCAGATTATTATTGTTACGTTCTTCTATGGGAAGAGAGTTTCAAAACTTTGCAAAAATAAGAAAGACTGAACAAGCTTTTATTATTTGATAAAAAGTTTCATGGTACTGAAATTCCTGAAGGAATGTTCTTGGAGGAAGAGCAAAGGTAATCCAAAGTGGGCCATTTTCTGCCTGCAGTGTCAGGATTTCTCTGTCTCCTGAACCAGGCACCTGGGAGCTAGGAATCTCATGGGACCCAGCTATCAGTTTCCAGGGTTCCAAGGTTGCCATCAATTAACAAACTAAGAATGAAACACAACAGTACAATAAAATTATTTTTAGATCTGGAAAGAAATCTTACACATCCTTTGAAATAATTCAGTATTAACCAGCTGATTCCAGTGACAATGGAAACAAAAGTAATAAAGGGCAAAAAGCAAGCAAGTTTAAGACTGTATGTGTGACCGTCAAGTCAGAAGAAATCAGATACTTATACATCACTGCTAAAGGATTTTTTTTTTACTTTCTCAAATTCCTATTGCTTTTTTGACTTCAGAAATACCTTAGTCCTAACCCTAACCTCCACATCAGGTATTTTTGATAATTTATGACACCTCCTTAGCTGCCCCTCATGTGAATGTCCCATGGATATGGCCTTCCTTGGGTAGGGGGTTTATACCTGAGCCAGTTTGTGTAACAGAGGAGGGGTGTTCACTCCCCCTGACGTCAGGAGAAATACTCAGAGAGGGGGAGGCTTCATTGTTCTCAGCTTCTCGGTACAATTTTGCCATGATGGACAAAAAGTCCTTTGTAACAGTGTTTAAGCCATTACCCATAACATTTCGGTCTCTCACAACCCAGAGCTGGAAGGATCCCATAGAAATCGTTCAGTCTTAGACTCCACAGAGAGCAATCTAAAAGTTAAACCATATATCTTAGATTGTTGTCAAAACAATTCTTGAACACTGACAGGCTTGAGGCCATGATGTCTATGCAAAGCCTCTTCCAGTCCTTGCCCATTCTTTCAGTGAAAAATTTTTAAATCCTTAATCCTGCTCATCCTATATTTTAAACAAAGACTTAATTTCAAATGTACAGCAGCTTCAAATTTAGACATATAACAATAAAGTGAAGAGATTTTTTCAATTCCCCGATTCAGATTATATAAAACAAACTGAAAAAAAAAAATCCAGCTTGAATACCATTTTATGCAAGGTGAGAGTTTTAAAATGAGAAACACCGCTGTACAGGAAATCCTATAGATTAACCCAGAATGTTCCTCCTTTTTGGCTTTATGTCTACGATGTTCTGTAAAAATAATAATGTTATATTTTTCTAATTGAGGTTTTTCAAAACACTAAAAATTATTTAGATTTAAAAATTTTGTTAGCTCAACTAAATTTGTATATATGTGGTCTGAGTCACGTTGCAAGTCACCAGCCTGTAAAAAACAAAAAAAACAAATGCTAATTTACTTTGATCCCTCCACAGAACTATATGTTGAAGTATCACAAAATTGAGACAGAAATTTTTACCTTAGTTCTCACTGTTGTAGCTGAATAATCAATATTTCAGTGCTCAAGTTTTGTTCCCTGCTTCATTTTCCAGCTTATATATCCCTTTTCATAAGATGATGTTTCCTGAAGAATGAGGTTATTGTGAGTTATATCTTACTAAGTTTGTATTTTTTGTTATATATTCTCATTAATATCAGTTGAATATCTTCCATTAAAATTTGGTAAATGTTTTTATATGGAGCTCTCCTCATTTGGGACTCATACTCTGAAAATCATTCTTCAGACTTGAAACCTTTATGCATTAATGCCACTGTGGAACTACAATAACATCAAGATATTATCAATGTTTCTTACAATCTAATTCAGAAATGTTTTACTGGACGGAAATCAAAGCAGTCTGAGAAAATTCTCAGAAATATCAGCAATCTGGGATTTACAAGAAGAAAAGGATAGTATTTGAGAAATCCTTAGAGATGTCAAAGAAGAAAGCAAGTTATTCTGAGTAAAATAAATTTTTAGTGTTCACTTTGCATCTTCTTAAAAATTCCACTGCTGTTTTAAATGTTTTCTTAAACAAATATATGTCATAACATCTAAATAATAACGCACAATATACCTGGGATGGAATTTTTTAAGCTGTCAGCTGTCAACTATTCTGACAACACAAGCAATGTCTGAACTTTCCTTTTGTTAATATAAGTCTCTGAAATCATTGCTACAAGTCTTCACTTGTGATAAGAAATCCCAGTTTTGCACAACTATTGACAGTTTCCCCAGGAGATGTGTCTTATTAGTTCCAGGATTTTGATACCTACTGACCCATTGCTGGAATGGTGTCATTGGAGCCCAAATGAAAATGAGCAGAAAGGATGGTAGTACAACTGTGGTCTTATTAGAAAACCATATTCAACTTTAAATCCAGTATAATTAGGTTTGTTTTAAGATTGTCTTTCCTTAGTGGATTTGTGCCTAAGGGCCTTCAAGTAACTAGCAAGGTTGATTAGCTACAAATGAGAGAATACTTCGTAAATCAAACATAAAATTCTTTTTTATAATTGCTGTGAGATTTTGGACCAGTTATACAGTTTATTATCAGAGAATGCACAGAAAATAATTTCTGGCTCATCTCTGTGAAAATTGAATTCCTGAAATAGTACTGTAATGTTAAAAGTGATATATTCAAATAACAACTCTTACCAATGCTCCTCATAGCTATTTAGCTTGTTAAATATTTTAACTGAGAAACAATTTGCCATGTAGTGCTGTCTATTTTACTCTTAGTATGATGAGCCTTACTGCCAAAATTCTAATTAGGTTCAGACTATCAGCCACTTTTGAGATTAGTTGTACTCCATGTGTCATCCTAACCAAGATTAGGATGATTACTGCAGGATTTAGGCATAATACTCTGTCCCTTCAAGAGAGAGCTTACTCAAGAGAGTAAGAGAGACCACGTGTTTAAAATTTGCTGATGGGCTAGGTTGCTTCTCACAATAACTTTTCCATTACCAATGGAATTACCAAAAGTCTAAGTCTGAACTTCTCCGATATTCCAGTCACAGCAGTCTCACCCATGTATCAACTGGTAACACCAAAATTGGTAAAAAATATGACCTACATTTCATTGGCCCTGCAGAGAGAAAATAGGAAGACAACAGTGAATTCTCCTGGCATACAAGTGAGCGTTTTCTTCATTACTGTCAGAACTTCCGCGATCTGGACTCTGATGCCCTAGAGAAACACTGACAGCTTCAGGACCTCACTTAAGGCACGACTTGGCAACATCATAGGATGGGACTGTAAATAATATTAGGAAATATATATTTTAATTTGATGTTGCCAAACCAGGCTCTCTGTTCCTGTCCTGCTCTGATCTTCATCATCCCTCATAAATCATCTCTGCAGCCAAGCTCAATTCTCAAGGAGACATTGACTGAATGAACAATTCCTTCCAACATGAACATCAAAATGACCCATCCCTTCACAAAGCCCGACATATATAGAACATAATAAGTCAGAAACTGGGGTGAAAACGTTGGATTTCAGGTAATCAGTACAGTGAAAGAAGCTGTCACATCCTGGAAATCACAAAGGATAGGTAAAACCCAATTACTTAAACCCTACCATTGAAGGAAAATACCATTCCAAATTTCTCTGCTCAAATCTCAGAACACAGTTGATTGCAAAGCTGTGTCTTGATTATTCAGCATACTTTTTGGCTAGCATTTTTTATACCCATAAGGCACATTTGCTGGGCATAGCTGATCCTTTTTCACATGGAAATTAGAACCAATAGATTATATGGGAGCAGTGCAGGATGGAAATCTTGCCCTTAGAATTGTGACAGGCTTGTAAGACCAAAAATACTGTGTATCTTTCTCAGTTATGAAAGAAACCGTTGGGAAAACTTAATTATGAAGAAAGAACACAAAGAACAGGAGATGCTAAAGCAAATGTCCTGAATGTTTGCATTTCCAGTGCTTGAGGAAATGAAGGATACAGTTGCCCAATAGGTACCATAGCCATGGTAATTTTGTGTCCCAGCTCATGTAGTCCTTTTTCCTGCTTTTAAAGAGATGTCTGACCCACAGTTTTCATTCTGCTTCTCTGTGGTATTTGCTATTATTTTCACAGCCGATATTGCATATATGTAAGAAATGACCCATTATTGTAAATGTAATTGTTATTACTGTAAGTATCTATATGGAGAACAAAGAGCCAGAAAAAGCAGTGTACCTGCAAACTGACCTTGTGGTACTACATGTTAAGAATTTATTACACTGCTCCTTTTTGCTAGCATAGATTTCATCAGAACTCCTCCTTTTTATCAGTTTGTTTAATTTTGTGTTTTGCATGTAGCTTGTTAGAAGAACCATAACAAGATATGGTAAATTAAAATAAAATAAGGAGAGGACCAGATAGAAAGATGAAGATGTTGATTAATATGATCTTTTAAATCAAAATTATTTCATTTTGTTAATGACAGTTTTATTATATTAACTTTTATGACCTAAAATGCATGTGCGCACATTCATACACTCACATATCTACATGAAATACTTTCCCATCAAATTTTGTAGAAAAGCTTTTGTATTTTTTATTCTATTTGGAAAGAAACCAGACATTACTGTTTAAAAAAACTTGCAGGACTGCTTCTCACTAATCTGATAACTATTTTTCAGATTTCTGAATGTTATTATTATGTTTTAGCTGAACTCAAATATTTTGGATACAGACCAAAAAGAACTCAAAAAAACTCAATTGTAATACTTGATGACATGTTTTGGCCCATGGATTTTTTTCAAATTATGCTGTTTCAGCAAGTTTCTCATGACCTTGTCCAAACACTATCAGAAAATGAGTGAAAGGCTCAGGATAGCTTATGGCCACATCCATCATCTTTACTAGCCAAGTATCACTGACAAAAGCTAGGGGGGAAAAAAACCAACAGTTGATCTAAACAACAGTTTTACCGAGCAGAGAATGCACTTTGTATTAACATGCTTACCCAAAATTCTCCAGAGACTTGCATATAAAATTGCTTGAAGCTTGAAACTGTATTAATAAGTTTTTGCCTAAAAATGGAGTGATTATTATGCTATGTTCTAAAAAAAAAAAAAAAAAAAAAAAAAAAAAAAAAAAAAAAAAAAAAGAAGAAAATAGAAAATAGAAAATTACCTTATTAATAACAAAAAAGTGAGGCTATTCATTTTACCCCCAGATATTGATTAATGGGTGGAAAATTGTTTTGACTGCTCCATATTGTAAATCTCTGGGAACCATGGAAAGAGCTATACAGGAGTTAGAGCCTAAGGAGTTTCTGGATAGGCTGCAGAGACAGGGTTCTACTTTGGTGTAGGATTAAAGTTTGGGACAAATATGCATAATTCAGTATTAGATCCTGCCAGATGGATATTCTATATATGTAGGTGTAGAGTTTTCAGCTGTTTATTGATATCTGAGTCTCTGATTTGATTGCAGCCAGAGCAGTGATAAGACTTGAAAAAGGTTATGGTGGTTATTTAAATCTCATTTATTCCAGGTGGATCTGAGAATGCTGAAATATAAGGTATTGGGTGCAATTTCTTCTAGATATTTTGATCTCACATTCTAATAAAGACTAATGCTGAATTCCAAAACTTTGACATTATTTACAACATAGACTACCTATTTCCAGGTAGCCTATGTGTTAGGAAATTTCAGAAAACAAACGAAAACATACCATTGGGAAACATGTCCTTAAGCAGTTGAAAAAATTCGTTTTGAGAATTTCAGCTAAAATATGATCCCACTATGAGGAAAACAAACAACATTTCTGTTTGTCTGCATTTATAAAGAGGGTATGATATCAGCAGATAGGACAGCTCAGAGAGTCAAAATTTGAGGCTTTGAAGTCAAATTCATAGACTGCTGTACATCAAAATCATTCTCTGATGATAAGTTCACTTAATAAACAAATACAATAAATACAACACAGACCATTGTCTCCTAATATTCACTGTCTATTTTCGGGAAGGAAGAACAACAGTATTTCAAAGTAATGAAAAAAGCTATGGTTCTTAGAAATCATAAAATCATAGCATGACTTGTGTTAAAAAGGGCCTTAAAGAGCATTCCTTTCCAGCCTCCATGACTCTTTCCACTAGACCAGGTTGCTCAAATCCACGTTGTGGGCTAGAACAAGTGCAAGCATGGGGCATCCACAACTTCTCTGAGCACCTGTTCCACTGCCTCGCCACCCTCACAGAAAAGAATTTCTTCCTTAGAATATCTAATGTAAACCTAACCTTTCTATTACCCCCTGCCCCATCAATACAGGTCCTTGTAAAAAGTGTTCTTCACCCTAGTCCCTGTTGTTTAACCAGTTGGCACAGTTGAGGGAACTGACGTTGACATTTGTACTACACATACGTTTGAAAATGCATGTGAGAAATACAACTTTCCTTAGTTAAATAATAATGATATTACCTTTAAAAGTGACTTGTGAATTGAGTACATATGGAAAAATCTATAATTTTTTCAGTTTTGTTACACATTCACACAGAGACACACACACAGATATATACATATATATATATATGATTTTCAGGATACTCAGAGGAGCTATGGTGAAACAACAATTTAGGTGTAGCTGTGACTTTGGTTTGATAAATTATGCTACTCTGTGAGGCTGAATAAATGATTGGGAACATAATACAGACACTACTCACTGAGCTATCAAGCTTAATCTTTTTCTGTCTTATGCAGTCATATCATAGAGCCACATCTAAATATATTAAACTCCACTTTATAATAATTTAGATTTCTTACCTTTCTAATGAAAGCCCTCTTCAGAAATGTTCTCCTCTAATGGTCAAACGTCTACTAATGTCCACCTTTACCTTCACTATGGACAAGTGAATTAAACTGTACATACTTAAATTAAATTAAAAAAAAAAAAAAAAGTCTGAACTTTGCAGATACCAATGCAATTTCCTCAGGAAGCAACTGGCTTTTGGGCTGGCAAATAGTGTCCCCACAGAGTTCACTGTGGGTTAATATACCTGACATGGAGCAGGGCAAATTAATTCCACATTGCTCTACTTATAGTGTTATATGTCTTCAAAATGTCTGGGGTGTCTCTACCTGGTCCCGAAGATATTTAAGCCTATTACCAAAGCTTGGAATACTTTTCAAAGCTGCTGGTGTTTAGTATATCTTTTTCACAGAAAGCCATATTGTCTGTCCAAATAACATTTCCTCTATCAAAAAACAAACATCCAAAGCAACTCTACTCAAAAAGAGATATAATAAAATAAATGTGGTAAAAGAGATGCAAAAACAGAAAGAAAAAAAAAAAATTTAAAAGTATCTCTAATCAGTTCAGGCAATATATGCATTCTAGAACTTGAAAAACAAAACCCAAAAAGGTATTTATGTAAATAAAACAGAACAAGGCAATATAACAAGTTTTGGTTTTATTTTGATGGTGCAAATCCACCAGCAGAAAGAGAAAAATGCATAAAACCCAAGGAAATCACTACCTATGTTACCTTAATTCTTACAGTTTTGAATTTGTACTGCATTGATGGAGCAGTTAAATAATTCTGTAATATCAGTCTGGGTTCAAAATTGTATGTATTTGGTTGTTAATGATTAAATTGTAAATAATTTATAAACCATGAAAATTAATCAAATAATTCTGACTTTAAAGGCCCTCTTGAGGAAAAACAAATTCTTCACATGACTGAGTTCTGTTATGCCTCTGACTTTTTATTTATAACCTGGTCCTAGACTTCTATGTACAATACAAGATATACTAAGTCATGTTCAAGAAGACTTGTCCTCTTGGCTAGGCAGACTATAAGCTTTTGTTGACTTATGTATGAATATTAAATCTTTTTATGAGGGGGAAAAGCACGTTTTCCATTTTCCTCTAGTTTTAAATGGCAATAAATCCTAAATTGCATTGATTTATAACTGTTAGAAAAAAAATTAAAAATCAAAGAAATGTTACTGTTGTATTTCCTCTAAAGCTAACTTGAAGTGTTAGTTAATTTTTTTTCAATGGTTATAGCCCAAAATCAAAGATTTATCTGTTTTCATTGCACACTTTTTTTTAAAATCATAATTGTCTGACTGTGGACGGAGTAGCATTTTGTGCAGCGGGGACATTGGATCTGCATTCACTGGGAATATTTTTTAGTTTGCTGTACAGACTAATGTTCCAATCTTGCCACCATATATTTGTAGTGTCTCATTTGGATATAAATTCACAGAAGTACTGAATATGTATCATAGACCTCACATACACTTAGAAGCAAATTTAGATATGAGTAATGAAGAGAAAGGATAGATTTTCAGGTTTTGTTGTCAGTTTTATCTGTAGCCTTACTCCCTTTTTTGCAGTCTTCTCAGATCTCTCTAATGAATACACAATAAAGGCAGGTCACTGAAAAGTCATCTGGCAGATCACTTGCTGATTTGAATGGGAGAAAATGGTTCGGATCATACAGTGGTGCTATAAAGTATGAGTCATGGAGATATGATAACAGAGACCTATTCCAAGCTCTGCCCTAAGTTACTTAATTCAGTGCAGCTGAAGTCTTAGTATTGTCTCATTTCAAAAGTCTGCTCTGCTACAGTACCAGAACTAAAATTTCATTTTAAGATCATCATCAGTCAGATTTATTCACATGTATTTTCTGAGATATAACTTTTGTGCTTAACACTATATAATGGAGAAAGAAATGAATTAAATGTTCAGATGTGTCAACTTAATGATCCTCAATATATTTAAACACATTTACATATCAGAGTAGGTATTGACTAGGGTAATAGCATAGATATCATTATGAACCAAGAATAAATGAGATTAAAACCAGACAGATTAATGTAACACTTATCACTGTTAAAGTGCATAGAAACAAATTTTCACATTAATTGTGAAACTTGTCCTTTTATTTTTATTTATAAATTTACCTGTTGCATATAGGTAAAACCTAACAAAAGGAAGGCCTTGTAAAATCATGGCTCAAGCCTGTTACTTCAGCTAAGTAGAAAAAGACTATGGGAAAGTGGCTCAGCTGAATAAGAGGCAGAAAATCAAGTCATAAAACCATTGAGTGTTCATATCGTGGTGTATGGTGGCTGGTTGAATTATGTTTGTTATTATTTAAAACTATGTAACTAATAAAGGCCTAAGTGCTTTAAAAGGCCTGGTTTTTGCAATAAAGCAGCTCTCCTTCCCACGTGCCTGAGGACTCTGTGTCACTATGGACTCTCACCCATATTTATCTAAATTTTAAAATAAGTCTATTTAACCAGGAACCTATTTTCAGTATTCTAAACAATTCCCCTATGGAAAGGGGAGACATTTTGAAAGGTTTTAAAATAGCAAGCAGATGTGTCTTCATTTAAATTACTTCAATCTAAAACTCTGAACTATTTTACTTTTTTCTTATTTTAATGCCAATAATCATAAAGTGCTTCTCCCAATACTCATCATAATCAAAGATCACTCTATTTCCATAAATTCTATTTTTAAGGGCCATTGTAATTTCCATGGTATTAACTTTTCCTATATTTTTCTTTTTAAACTGCAATTAAGTTTATTTCCATTTCTGTCACCATGTCTTTTAACAGTATATTAATTTTGCTATCATTTTACATGGAAGCAAGAATTCCTCTATATTTTCCTCTTTCTTTGCAAAGATATAGGGACTTCTCTTCAGGCCTCAGAGAATGCTATAAATTTGTTGTATATTCTATGATACCTTGATAAGTACCCATTCTTGATTAATTATTTGAAAAATTTATTGTCCAACTTTTTTTCATTTTGATAGAAGAAAAATCAGTTTATGTTGACTCTTATGTGAAAACCAGATAAAGAAAATATATCTCATATATATATCTTTTAATAGTGCAGTAGGGTTTGGGATTTTCTTGCAGTCCTGTTCATTAATTTATATTAAGATCAAACCATCTACTCAGTAAAATTTTCAAACCCTTATGACCAGTAGAGATTTCAGCAACACACATGTGCTACAGCTTTCTGACATTTCTTTTTTCAGAGTTTTAAAAATTCGTTTAGCTGCTCAAAACAATCTCCTATTTCTTTACAGTTCCTGGTAGCTATGACCAGGGAGATTTACCCGTCAGCACAAATTTAAAGGCAGTAGTGAGACCAGTCCTGCTATACTGGCAACCTCTGGTCTGGCACGGGGCTGTCCATCCTCAACCAGCCCTGAGCTTTCTCCCTGATTTGACAAATGTGGAAAGTGAGCACAGAGGAAAACAGGGAGCAGAAACCTTATGGCACAACAGGAAATAAAATAGATAGTCTTGTCTAGACAAAGAATATATAAAGGCTAAGAATGCATATTGTTACTGTCATATCACAGAGAGCAGGAAGGACAGACTGAAGAGGTATTGCAAACAAAAACCAGTATCAAGTACAAACTGGCCATGAATGAGTTCAGAGGCTAAAAAAAGTTATCATTCCTAAATGTTACACTTTTACTGTCAGATTTTATTATCAATAAAATTTTCAGTGCAATAACCCCAGGACAAACCTCCTGAAGTTTTTCTTTAGATTGAAGGTAATTTTCAGACGGAATTTGTATGTTGTGGTGCTTGAGATAGAGAAGCACTGAACTGGCACTACGTGTCTCCTCTGCTTCTATATTCCAAATAATCTCAGCTCTCTGAAAAGTATAAAATGAATAGAATTTTTTTCTGTCATTTCACAGAGTCTTTTAAAAGGTAGATGGTGTGATTTGATAGACTGACCCTCAGTATTGCTGGCACCAGGAAGATCTGAGTGCCATGAAAAAGTTTACAGTCATCACAGGCCTACAGAACTGAAAAGGTCTTCAGGTAACTGTGAGAAACAGCTGGTTGTCTTCTTTGGTTTTGTAAACTCTTCCATGCACTTGAGGTCCAATGCAACTTCTTTTTTCCTTCATTCCTGACGTTAAACAGCACATTAAGCTTTTCTACATAATTCTTCCCTGTGGTTCATTTGACTCATTCAGTTTACTCAACTCTCATTTGAAGTATAACTGCCAAATGAAAACAATTTTTTTCATTTGGAGTCTTAGTAGCACCTTGGAAGGGGACTCTCAAAAATTTTACGCCAGTGAAATTTTAACTCTGTATGAGAATGAGGAGTTCATTTTTCATTTTCCTCTGACATCTACTTTATAACTCATTTACTTGTCCAGTATACATCTTGAGAAAGAATATCCTAAATGTTTATATAATAACTAGCACAAACTGCTCCTATACCCAGTTATAGGTTCTAAGACAGCTGAAATACATGTAAAGAGTTTGTAAATGGCTCCCATTTCTATTACTGCAAATGGACATCATGCTTCAAAGTTATTTAGAAATTTAAAAACTTCCTTTCTCCCTCAAATTCACTAGAAATTCCCAAGAGTCTTACCTCTCCAGTAAGACCTGGCATAATTTTAAAGATAAGCATGGGGTACAGAGAGAAATTATTCCAGCACACTGGATTGAGACTTCTGTATGCCTGATGTCATGATCGTTGAGGTAATTTAGGTTTCACAAATTACCATGACATTGTGAATCAGTTTACTTTGTCTCATCTTAGAGCTGCTGTTTTCAATGAAAGAAATGGATAGGCAGAGTAAAAGCTCTTAAACAACATGACAGACCAGAAACAGAATCCATAAGGCTGGAAAAGGCCTCCAACATCATCAAGTTCAACCTTTGCCTGAACACCACCACGCAACTAGATTAGAGCATATATTGCCATATCCTGTTGTTTCTTGAACATTTCCAAGGATGGTGACTCCACCACCTCCATAGGAAGCCTGTTCCAACTACCATTTCAGTGAAGAAACTCTGCCTGAACCTTTCGTGGTGCAACTTTAAGACTTAAGTTGACTTAAAGTTGACTCTTATCCTTTCACTGATTGCCTGGGAGAAGCAGCCAAATCTTTCCTTGTTACAACCTCTTTTCAGGTAGCTGTAGAGAGCAATAAAGTCTCCCCTGAGCCTCCTTTTCTTCAGGCTAAACAGTCCCAGTTTCCTCAGCCACTCCTCATATGACTTATGCTGTCTATAATCCTATGAATTCAGTTTCCCCTATATTTTGAGATCACTGCATCATCTGAAATAAACGGGGGCAGGGATGGTGGCAGGGAAATCATCATGAACCAAAAATTTAAGAAGATCCATATCTTCAAATTTCTTTGAGTTCATGATACGTGCTTTTGATTTTAAAAAGAAAGAACATTTTACTTAGCAAAAGCCTCTAGTTATTAATAATGGAGGCAAAATAAGAACTTAATCTAGAAAAAAATGGCTTTAAATTGTCATTAATTCTTTAATTTAAATGGTTGTAGGTTCTTCATTGCAACATGACATAAGGACCTATCACAATTTTTGTCTTCCAATTTCCTATTTTTAAAAGGTTTTTTTTGTCACATTATTACTGTTATTTAAAAGTAGAAGTTTGCATTTAATTGCTTAATAGTTACTCAGTTGTAGAACATTTGTAAAGATTAATCACACACTGACAGAGGTTGATTATCCTTGATAGAGTCAAGGCTATATTGCATAGAACCAAAGTGGAATATGAAGTTACAGGAGATCAATTAATTTCTCTCTATTCCCAAACATTGTCACTATATTTATATATACAGTTGTGTGTATCTATGTGTACATATGGGTACATATATATAGGTATAAAATGGTTTTATTCTAGGAGCAGTGTAGTCATCCCATCAGTGATGACAGAGTGTAGATTTGTTTTCCACCTGTGCCCTGTACAAGTAACAACTCTTTATTCTCGCAAGAAGGAGGTCTACAGTAAAAACAGTTAAAATATGAGCTCAATAATGGAGCTTACTTACTTACTATGCATAGTGAACAGCGACACTCTGCAAGAAAAGAATATTAAAAATAAAAAAATTAGTTAATGGGGCTTGAAGTGTTTATAAAACACAATTCATCATAGATAAGGGAACTTTCACACGGTAAAAGCAGCAGAATGGAATGTAGTTCCACGTCTCTGCAGTCTCTCCACTGTCACCTGAGCACCCTGATTAGTACCAAGATTGCCCTAAAGTCACAGGTTTCTCTTTATCACTCTGTTGCATAAATCAAGATCATGGATGTTCAGGACCTTAAGACTTCAAAATTCTATTTCTTAATAATTTCAAACAGTAACATCCTGTCTATTTCATATGTTCATCAGGCGTTGGAAAAGATCTTTCAGTGGGAAAATTTCTGCCTTGTGGCACTGGAGAAAGAATTGTGAAGCTAGGGTTTGACAAGACAGAGATGGATGCATACAAGCTTTCTTATTTATAAAGATACTAAAGACAGTAATTTTTCTGTATCATAGTGATTCAATCATACTGATTTGTTGCATAGTATACAAAATGCTTATAAGTGAATACATATATGTATATATATGCAACATATATATGGTAGGTATTGTACTTAAATATATAGAAAAATGCAGTATACGTTATACTATATGCCATTTATTATACTACAATAGTGATATTAATTACTATTGAATACAAATAAATAAAATTGCAAAAAAGCAATACATTTATATCCTTAAGTTTTTTGTTCAGACTTAGATCTATTTCAGTCATAAAATCTCCCTAACAGAGAGTTATTTTTAAGTTTTTCAGACTCTCCACTGGGAATTGCTTGACTTCTAGAACTGTATTTCACCAATTTAAATATAATACATCCTAATGATTTCATGAGGACTTTTAGGCAGAAAATAATGACACCAGCCATCCACTTTAGCCAACTGAATGAGGTATTGTACTGCTTTCAAGGCAAAGCACCTGGAGTGCTCTGCTCCCTTTATCTCTGTTCTTCAACTTTCTGGATTAAAGGGTTTTGTTCTCACTTGTCTCATTTAAAAACAGGTTTTAGAGCTCCTAGTGCAAAATTTGTCACTGAAATATTGGGGTCTAACCTTCTTCCCCTATTACAACTTAAAACAGATATGCTAACACTGAATGTAATTGCAATGAGAGTTTGAAGGAAAAAGATCTCTCAGTTCAGACCTGGCACAGATTGACTCTCAGAAAGGTGTATTTCTGTTATCTTTCACAGAGACATTCCAGATTAACAAATGTAGAAGTGGTGCAGCACATAGGAGATAACTCCTATCAAACTCAAAGGCTTAACCTCTTGGTTAAAGTGATGTTAATGAAGGAGTCAAACTAAGCATCTCCCTTTCCACTCTCCTTTCATACCTGTGTTGGGTTAATGTAAGAATACTAATAGCTTATTATTCTTTCACCTAGAACACTGTATGCCCCCAATACTACTTTTGCTTGAACACAGCTAGACTTTTTAAACTGAAATTTTAGTTTGAAAGGGTGTTTGAGGTATTACAGCCATTTGAATTAGCAAAGGACAGATGAAAGGAGACTCACTCTAGGTGAAATCTTGTTTGTTTTCATAACGCTTATGCTATCCACCCCCAGGTGACATCAGATATTGCTGTGATAGTCAGCAGTAGACATGGGCAACTACATGGGCAACTCTGACTGGCACAGGGGTCTCTGGCCTAAAAGGAGTTTTAATTGTGAAGGGAAGGGGTCCAAGGGGCTGCGGATGCCCCTTGCTTGTTCCCTCCAGCACCCCAGAGCCTTCTCTTCAGAGCTGCTCCACCAGCCTGGCCCCCGCCCCATGGGTGGGCAGCCTGTGGTGATGCAGGGTGCCCTGTGTCCTTCTGTCCTTTTCAGGGCACTTTCTCCAGCCTGTGCTTGCTCCCCTGCAGGGCTGCCCTCCTCCCCCTCAGTGTGAGCTCCCTTCCTGTCCTCTCGGAGCTGGAGTGATGCCCAGCTTGGTGAAAGGGCACGTTTTGCAAGGCATTAGTTCTTTTCATAAAATTATGTCAATCGTAAGAGTGTTCAGGATTTAGACCAACGTTTCCACTCACAGTGCTCAGACTTGTGACCAGCCTATGTTCAGTTGATTGCCTGATTGCTTATGCAAGGAAAGTCTGGAATGATGGTCGCAACATTTATTGTGACTTTAAAAGAACTTCTACTTCCATCAGCTCCAACAGAAATCTACCATGTCACAGTGCTACATTTCATTCATACAGAAAAAGAATATTAGCTTCTCCAGGTTTTTTTCCACAGTGACTTAATCTTTCAGTTTTTGCAGATAAAAACTTTCAATAAAAGTGTTGACACAGAGATGATACTGCTCCAGCTTCCGTGTAGATGCTGTGTTGAACATGAACAATGGATGCACATTCAGTCACCTGGTGAAGTGTGGACTGCAGTACCAGCACATGCAGAAGTAGTAGCAGTATGTTTTTCCAGACAAAGCAGAACTGAAGAATGCCATTCTCTGTCTTTAGCCATTCTTCAATAGAGCTCCAATGTGCACTCATACACCTCAGTCCAGCAAAAACAGGATTGTCCCACTTCTGGATTTTTGCTGTAGTCAACAATTGAATGCTTTATTCTGACAGAAACAAAAGCAAACTAACCTCAAGGTACAACTACAATTAAACATATCAGTTTATGGAAAATGGGTATTGCAAGTGATCAAAGAGAATATAGAGATGTTTTGCTAATCATGTCTTAAGATTTTAATCTTAAATGTTCTATTAGTGTTTCAGATTAAAACAGTATGTCCATCATCTCTTCCACTCCTGTACAGGACATGGACACTGGCAAAGGTATCTCAGTATATGTCCAGTAGCTAACAAAATAGCTTGTTAGCACAACAGGCTAGACTGAGAATTCTTTAAAAGGAATATCTTCAGGAATCACTAGCCTTCTGGAATTAGCAGTCATCCTTTATTATATCCCATATATCACAGCTTCAATGTACTTAATGTTCATCTAAGCTCAGTTTATCACATCTCCTTCTGTTATAGTCTGAAGTGCAGCTGCTGTATTTTTAGTATTTATTTTAGTGAGTTCCTTAATTTACTGCAGGATTCTCATTGCTTCAGTATGTCATGTATTGTTGATTTCTTTTTCTGCTCTTTTGCATGCAATTCATCTTCCATTCATGATCTATGAGGCAAATGATTTCACCTGTCAGCTTGCAGTGCCTCACAGATCTGCTGAAAACGAACACTTGGGAGGCTGAGGTGAAGAAGCAGTGTGTGATTTTCTTGTTTCTGGGTTGTATCTAAGCTATGCACAATTCTTTTCTATTTATATTGAAAGTTGTTGTTCTATCCTCTTGCCCAATAAAACAAAATATCTGTATGAAGTGTTAGTTTGCTGCTGTGTTGCATGCAGTGTTGAAAATAAGCAAAAGAAAACCAGATATCTTTCCTATATATAAAGCTTGCAAGAATGTTGCTGTGCTAAATATAGCTGAAACACAGAGCTCTGGATGTGACAGTTTTAATATGATCACCTCGTTTTAGGGGCTACATCTGAGACTGTCTGTGTTCAGTTGGAGAACATGAGGGTTGTTATTTCAGATACTACCAGTCCTATGACTGTGTTTGTTTATATATATATAGAACTAGGTGAAAGTATTTCTTTATATTCTACAAACCTATTCTGAAATTATTTCAAGTGAGTCCAGAACTATGGGGGAATAGATTCTTCTATCAGAATAGACAAAAGGATGGTTTATAGAGCACTACTGTGTATTCTTGCTTGACCATTTACCAAGCTTTTCTGTAGTAGGCAGACATTCACCACAAAATTGCCTTAAACTTCTTTCAGAGCTATTTTATTATTTTATTGCATAAAAATAATTATATGCTATTTGAAATAAGACAAAAAACTTTCTTGTTTGACTCCTCTCAGAGTGTCTTACAATCCTTCCAGGTTCTGGATGGAAGGACTTGTGACTCTTGCCTGATAAACCTTGTACTGTTGGTGCAAAAGCTAACACAGTGTTCTTTTGTGTTGGTCACCTTGTTTGAGTACTTATCGTGAAAAAACTTTTCCCACTGGCTGTCCTGACCATAATCCTGGCTTTTTTTTGCTGATGCTGGTGGTGAGTTTTTTGTTTGGTTTTGCTTTGTTTTTTTTCCCACTCCAGTTCTGAAAAGTAATTTTGCTGATGATAGAAATTTTTCTACATCAGGAGTGGCTTTTATGGCTAGGTAAAACAATAAAAACTGCATTACAGAAATGTTGATTTGCCGCAGCTATAATTTTAATACAGGCAGGGAGACTTTTGTGTTTTTACATAATTTAGGCAATATATATGTGCAGTATCTGTCAAATACTGTGGCATAGATTTGATGGAGGCAATAAGTAGTAATTCTGATACCATCAATTGCCTGGTGTTTAAAGAGACTATCAGCCACTCACCAGAAAGTCTGTCATGTGAGGTCTGCTATATAGGTCTATATATATCTGTCTGTGCTCAGGGCACTTACCTGCTTTCTTCAGAGAGACAAATCTTGTCCCTAAAATACAAAGAGGTATCCATGCTTTGTACATGAGCTGTACAGAAATACAAATACTATTCTCAAAACTTTACTGTGGTTGATGTTCATTATGCCTGTCTACTGCCAAGCAAAATCCAGAAGTCATTTTCTTTAGTACTTTTCCAATATTACTATAATACTTGAACATAAATTGAATTTAAAAAGTGAAATTCTTTTTCTAGTACACTACACTAAGATATAGTAATGGATTTAGTTATGATGAAATAACAATATTCTTCACAACCCTTTTTGTTTGTTTTTTTTTTTTTTTTTTAATTTGCCTCTTTGTGTGATTGTGCCATCTAGAAGTCATCCATAATAAGTTCTGAGCAATCTTAACCAACTATTGAACCTTCTGCCTAACTCAGAGATAACTCCTTCTTGTCCCTTTGCTCCACCCCCTAAAAGAAGAGACATTCAGTTCATTTTTCTTGGAAATAAAAATTGTGAGAACCCTGTGATTATCCATTTTTTCTGGTAGCAGTGAGTTAGCCAGTCACCTGGACAGGTACACACAGGAGAAAAAATTGATATTTACCAGTTCTGTCTCTGTAAGAATGTTCTGTGCAGTATGGTGGGGTGCATTACAGGGAGTTTAGAGACAAGGTACTGTGAATCTCCAGGATACCAAGGTTCACTGTTTTGGCTATTTATGAAAATCACATTTGAGCAGGATGATTTGTTGAAGTCAAACCACTTCTCTGAAACAGTCCAGAGACATCTACATTATTTCCAGTGTAAAGGTTTTGATCGAGAACAAACACTCAGGAGAGAAAGGCTTGAGAGAGAGGCATCAAAAGATTGACCTTTTCAACATGAAGCAAAAATTTTGACACGCTTCCAGTTTGAAGTGGCATTTAAAAGGCTTTGTTTTCATGACAATGCAGAATAAAACAAATCTGAAACTTGAAAACTGTTAGCAAACCTAAGCACTATTCTCTAGCAAGCTCTACTTCTTGCTTTTAATTAGAATAATTTAAAATATTAACGGTATTTAGGTGTAATAACACAAAAGTTGAACATTAATATAGTATTTTCTTATACTATTTGTAATTTTATTATTAATACCAAAAATTCATTAGAATCTATCGTCACTCCATCATCAATCTTTTAATGATCTATTAAATATGTTAAATAATCTGCTTTTAAAAAGCAACACTTATTGCTTAGATTGATGTAACACTAAGAATACAAGAATATTTTAGAACATTGAACGACAACTCAACCATACAATTGGACAGATACATAACCTAAATAATCGCTGCTCAAAAAATTGCAGGAACAATGGTTTGTAACATTCTTTTTTGGTTTTTTAGTCTTTTAGTAGTCTTTTTGTAGTTCTATATTGGCTGAAATCCATTTACTGAACTGGATATTACTAAGTCTTTAAAAACTACATCAGAGCAGTCCCAGCTGAGTGTATCATTTAGTTATCATTGATTTCTGTGCAGGGATTATCAAAATGCATGCACTCAAAAGATCAGAGCTTCCACATCTTACCCAGAGTATGCAGGTGTACAATTACTGCTAATAAAATGAAAAAGACATTTCAAATGGTTTCCATAGTACCTGTAAAAATGCATTTGAAAAGAAATGAAATCTCATATAGTCACATTTCCATACAGCTTTTTTCCCCTTCGATTTGTCATAATTTCATGCACCTTATTATCAAAAAATTATTACACTTATTTCAAAAATTGCAATCATGAACCTTGATTTGGACTTGCAAGAAGGGAAATGTTTTAGAGAGGAATAATTGAATTCAATTAAATGAAACCTTAAGCAGCGTTTTTATTCATATTTATCTTAATGAATTAATTTACTATTTTTTTCATCTTGTAAGAGTATCAACAGTCCTCAGTACCTATGGTTGACCCAGTTTTATGGATGCTGCTTAAAAAAAAAACCCAACAAACTAGAAAATATGGAGTGATAGTTTGGGAAAATAAAATCTAGAAAGCAGACACATAACTAAACACTTTGCAACAAACACTACGCAATAAACACTTTCTTTTACTGATCTCACCACATACTTGTACTTAATCTTGCTAAAAGGATCACTCATATAAACTTTATGAGTTTATATGAAATGGTTCCATGTTTTTCTGCATATATAATTTAGGTCCCAAAAATGTCAGTGTAAAGATGCATCAAAGAAATCATGGGTGCAGAGACACTTCAACCACAAGTGTGTGAGGAGAATAACCCCAGGTATCAAGATCTGGCGAAGTCAAAGATGAAGAGCAGATGCCATGGAACTGCTAAAACCCAAGAGCAACAGCCACCTTTGCCGACCCTCAGATCTTCAGGACCATGGAAAATGCCATGAAAATGGCACAATTACACTGCTTTCTTGGTTGTAAATATGATCGGATTTTAACTCGCCCAAAGCATGTAGAAGCTTCTATCAGTCACTGCTAAAATAAATACTGCAGCAGACACTAAAGTAATAACACAGGAAAGATACTGAAGACAATTCGACACTTTTTTCTTAGCACATTTCAACCTGCACAAGAAAAGAAGCTGAAAAAGACTCTAACCTTCAGAAATTAAGAATCAACATAGAAAAATTTGCTGACCCAACCAGTCACAGTTAATGAACTTTAAAGCTACAAAATATTTTACACTGTAGCTGTAAAGTTCCTATTAATTTTTTTTTCTGAGGCACTTAGACATGACAAAACCTCCTGAATTCTTTTTGAAACTGTTTGATGTCAAGAGAAACAAGCTGAATCACGGTTTTTATTATGTTGTTTTTATAGATTTTACATTAGAAATCTACATAAAATCATGAATAAAGAACAGTTTTTTCATGCAGACATGCCTAAGATAGAAGTTTCTCTGCATGTCATTGCTGAATATTAATTTTTTTAAACAAATTACTTAAGAAAACATTGTAATTGTCAGTCTTAGCCATTTAATCCATTGAAACACCTAAATACTCATAACAGGATCATACTATAGCAAACAAGCTTTCCTGATCTTTGGAGTTTTGTCGTTCTTAGACAGCTTGGTTAATAAATGTTTATGCTTAATGTAAAGTTGAGGCCTTTAAACAATTAGTAGAAGAGATTCAGTATTCTAATAATTGATCTTATTCTTATTTTAGAAAAATAAGAAGATAGGTATCAGCAATTTGTCCAGATAGTTTGTTTATAAGTGCATTTTCAGGATAGGAAACCATTTGTTTATAAAGGTTTTGGATGAAAATAGGTTCACTAAGAAACAAAAACTGGAATATAATTTATAACATTTGTCAAAAGGTTTGTAAGAATTCCTGTATTGACATTTTAAAATTTTAATTTTTTTAATATGAAGAGATGTAATGACACAAAAAATACACTTAGTATATTATAGAGCCAGATGTGGTTTACAGTCTAAAATTTCTGTGGCATTAGAATGAACTTTGAGTCCTCAGAGTAATTTTATAAAAGATAAACAGTTGAATTCTATATTTATATACCCTTATTCACAAGCAGCAAATCTCAATATTGTTGTTTATTATTATAAAGAAGACGACAACTAAGATCTCTCTAATATATCTCTTTTAACTGGTCCTTTATTCCTGGAAGAATCAGAAAATTTAAAAATAAATTTGATGAACAACAAAGGAACATGGATATGCAAGATATGTGTTGCAGAATGTGTCCTTCCCCTCTGCTCACTTTTCAATTTCAATTTCAATTTCAAGTCCTCTGCTCACTCTTCAATTTCTTCCAAATGCTTTGTTCCACTCATAAAGAAAGTGAGACAGACAGGGAAAAGGAGAGGGCAAGCCTTGAATTTTAGACACTATTCTGTAAGGATAGCTGCAATGTAGGAGATCTGTTTTGTAAGAACATCTAGTTTAAAGCCCAAGACAAGGAACAGGAAAGCAAAGAAAAAATTCACCCACATACACTCATGAAGGGAGTTAATGAAATCTGTCAAGGTTGCAGGTTCAATCCTTGTATGGGCCACTTGTTTATGTGTTGGACTTGGTCATTCTTCTGGGTCCCTTCCAACTCATACTATTCTGTGATTCTGTGAAAACCAGAGTTTCTAGATGGGCTGGTAAAGGCACAAGGCCTCTGGTGACTTTGGGCAGATCAATCACAAGACTGTAATAGGTTTAAAAAGGAAATTAGAATATCCTGGATTTGGTGTGAAAGAGAAAACTTACTAGAGGATATTTGAGGTGGATCAGTGAGAGTTTGAAAAACTTTTTATTAAATGCTTGGAGGGATTATGGGTATTTGCTAAATTTATTATAGTCTGCTTAGGAGAAGGATCAAATATCAGAAAAAAATGGAGAGAGGCTATAGTAGAAGGCAGTCTCATGTAAACAAACTGCACAGGATGAGTCCTGTCTGTGATCATGGTATGGTCTCTCCTCACTTCTCGGTAAATTCCTGTTCCTGTCCTTCTGAGCCAGTGCTCTTTTTAGTGTGTGTGTGAGAAGCAAGCAAACTCAGACTAACTGTGGAGTAGTCTGGCTGGCTGGTCTTGGAACTGGATATGAGTGGAAGCAGGCCTGGGCCAGCCTGGGAAAGGTTAAGGGCTTTGTGTCAATTATATCAGTGTTATTTGTGTGCATTTGGTGCATCTAAAGGCACTGCAGTCCTGGCTGCACTTACCTGCTACTGGTCAGTCATGTCTACTTGCATGTGTGTGTTGGGGAAATGTGGTCATTTTTACTGCTGGCTGAATCTTGTACACAGAACCACAGCAACTTCAGATTTCCCTTACTATATGAGATTCATGGGGTTTTTTTACGTTCACGTTTTTTTAAAGGGATCTAATTTAAATTATCCTTAGAATTTTGCTTGAGTTCCTTTTTCTTTTAAGTATTACAACTCTTATTATACTGAGGGCTTGAGGGTTTGTGGGTTTTATTTTTTTTTTTTTTTTT
>VWZU01002687.1:736394-832976 GCA_013397095.1 Sterrhoptilus dennistouni | reverse complement strand
TTTTTTTTTTTTTTTTCTTGGTTTGGTTTGGTTTGGTTTGTTTTCAACAGAGTAAAGTATTTCTACAAGTGTTGCAATGCCAAACAGGTTAAGGAGGAAAAATATGGGTTTAGGCTTGTTTTTTCTCTTTTTGTTCAGTGGGGTTTTTTTTCAAAATTTTTAACATGATGTGTGTTTCCCTAATTGCAGCTTGTTATTTTCTTGTTATTTTGGAACTGTGGTGTTTCTTTAAAGTAAAATCTAGTTCTTTCCCTTTCCCATTACATTATTGCTAATCTAATGACTAAATAGAGCCTTCGTAAATTTAGGCATAAGGTGACATACTTTCATATTTTTTGCATAAATGTTGTTTTGTACAAGTGAAATAGAATTCCTTTTCAGAACATAATTAATTGGGTGTTTTTTAAAAGCAACATTATATCAAAGATTCTGTATAAGTTTATGTATTTATATGTTCAGAATTTTGCACTCACGAGAAACACCAGAAAATTATGTTTGTGGTGACCTATTTTCCTGTTCCCATTTTTCACAGGATTTTGGCCCCTTCATTCTCATTTTACTACTGATTATTGCAATACAGACGGATTGTATTCTGCTGGCAATCAGTCACTGATGAAAAAGAGTTGATGGTGTGTGCAATGCATGAGGTATCTTCCCAGGAATCATTTAAACAGAAATTGTGTTTCTTCTTTTTATCTTCTGTGACTTACCTATTTTCATACTACTTAGTATTGCACAGAGACTGGTAATTTGCCTTTTAACTTTGCCTGGTTATTTTGGAGTCTTTGCAATTTGTTTTCACACTTGGACATAGATTGATGTATGCCTGTCAATACTGATGATATATGAAAACCTCATCTTCAAATCTTGTATTGTTGAGTGAGTTCAAATGATTTCACATCATAAATCTGTGAGGCTTCATCTATAAATGTGAGTCTGCTTGGCTGCAGATTAACTCTGGCTTTGCAGAGAAGGAGACCCAAGGCAAAAAAAATTTTTGGAAGTCAGAAACACTGAGAAGCTCAGCGAGAATATACATTTTTTAAAGTGTTTTTTTTTTTGACTGAATTTAGGCTTCTTCAACCAGAAGCTACTCTGAACTTATGTACAGAAATAGAAAGTTATCATTTCACAACAATATAGTGCTTTAGGTTTTAGTTCCTCAGTGCATGGATGTCTGCGTCGACAGAGATGGGTACAAATGGACTCAGATTCCTCTACTCATAACCTGAATTGACTAAACAGAGCCAGCTTTAAAGAATGCCTGGGTTTCCAAGCACATATATTCTGCTAAGGGGCATTTGAAAAAGCACAGTTCATATTGGCATGCTCATGACTTTAACATAGCTCTGAATAAAGACAGAGCTCTCCAGATATAATTGCATGGACACAGGTAAATGCATCCTCTGGCAATATGTCATTTAAGGGGTTTGAAAATACTCTAAGTTAAGCTCCAAATGTTTCTCTATGAGAAGAGTAAAACCTACATTTTTTATTTGTTTGTCCTTCAGCCCTTGTCTTTTTGCCTTGTCTAGAATTACAGACTATTTCTGTGCAAAGTCCAGTGAAGTCCCGGTTTCATAGGAAACCTCTAAGAACTGCTGAAATGTGAGCAAACTGATTGTTCTGGAAGCTGATATTCCTGATTTAATTGAAGCAGGTAGGGTAGAGTTGTGAATCCAAGTTCTTAAATTACAGAATGCTTAAAAATTAGTAAAACCAAACATAATTCAAAATGTCCACTGTAGAATATCTTTATATTATTTCTGTTTCCTTTTCTTTTTTTTTTTTTTTTCTTTTTCTGGCAAGGGAGCACAATAACACATCCTGCAAATGCTCAGCAGAGAAGGAAAAACCCCCTACATTTTATGTATTTTCAAAGCCCTGTGTATTTATGTTCCTATAGAATACTATAAATTTCTGAATTGTTAATGTGATCTGAAGCATTGCTTGACTGATTTTACCTTTTTGCTGCAACTTTCTATTGCTGTCCAGCATTTCATGGGAACAGTGATTTTGGCTGCACAAGTCTTTATTGCATCACCATGATTTCTGTTATTTACAATGTAGAAGATCCATAATGCAGACAAACCCAACCCACATAAACCCATTTTTTTTGTGTTACCGTGAAGTATTTTCCCGCTGTTCTTAAGGAATTGAAACAAAAGCTGGATTTTTTTTCATATTAAAAATACATTTATTATTGTCATGTTATAGATATAAATAGAGATCCAAACAGTGTTTCCTGTTAGGCAGTTCCTAGAATGAACTGTTTGTAGAAATAAGCTGCAGAAATACAGGTATCAGGTCTGTTTATCTTACATATTCACTTAAAAATCAAAAGCTTTAAGGACACAGCATCAAGATTTGTACCTAAGACAGGATATATTCTGTCTTGACATGAATGAAGACTGCATATCATTAACATCCTGAAGTCCATTTCAGTCTATAATCACTATTGCTGCAATTCTAAATGACAGTCCTCACCTATGAAAGCCAACTTGAATACAATTGCTTTGTGATGTAGAGAATTGCAACCTAGGCAAGCAGATCATCTCAGAGACTTCCTGCCTGAGTGGTTATAGGCAAAATTTTCAAAAGCATACAAGTGATTTAGGTGCTTTAGGCTGTTAATTTTCATCAGAGTTAGATTCCTAAATCATACAAATATGTTACCTAAAGTAGCTTTACCACTCAAGACAAGCATCCTGACTAGTACTTTTGGATTTTTTTATTTTTACAATTTCTTTGAAGTCACTTAAACAAGTAATCCATTATGAGGGGAGGGGGAGTGAGGAGGTGTGGGTGGAGCTTAGATCCTAGAAAAATTAGTCAGGGATTTCTTAGCAGTCTCACAGCAATAGTATGTGTTGAGTCCATTGAGACTAGCCAAGCATATTTTTACTACGGCATAATAATCCAACCTCAAAAGGTCTTCCCTGGAAGCAGAGGTTGGACTGGCATACTCTAATGTGTTGTTTTATATAGAAATTTAATTAATGTCTAGAATTTTACTAACTTATACATTTTTCTAATTGCTAGTGAGAGTTCCTCCAATAAATTAACCTCTTGATCTCGCCTCTTGGCAGTAAATCTCTTTAAAAGTAGGATTATAAAATTTAATTTAATAATATCACTGGAATTTACATTTAATACTGTCATAATAGATGAGCAAGCCAGTTTAAAAACAGAGATCTTCTTGACTACACCACAACATTTTGGACCAATTTTTTATAGCAGAAATGTATTCTATGTATATTTTAAACTACCGGTTCTATTGAATCAATTAAATTCCTTTTGGGTTGTCTAACATATTGACATCTACTCTCTGCTGACACATTTAAATCGATTTACTTGAACTGAATAATAGAAAAATATCAAAACCAGTTGTTCTGTAGCATTTAGCCTTGCAGGAAAGAGCACAATGTGTTTTCCATAGTGTAGTAGGATATTCATGAGAGTAAGAAGAGCATCCCTTAACCCTGCTCTGAAAGTGTTATGAACAAATATGTGTGAAAGACTGAAGATAAAAGTATGTGACAAAGGAATTCTCCAGGTAATGCATAATTTTATAGCAAAAGAAATACAGGTAAAAATATTAAAAAAAAAAAATGCAACCCTATGTTTAGTTAGGCCTGTTTAATTTGTCAAAAAGTACCACAATGTGACTGTTGAAAAACAACCTAACAACAAAACCAAAAAAGACAAATATACTCTAGTGAAATAACAGTAACACAGAGCAGAACTTTTTTGCATTTAAGGAGAGATGTCAAGATTACTCTGTGTTCTTTTCTTCCATGGAATACAACAGACTGCACCGTACTGGTTGCCTACTGCAGGACTCATCCAAGCTGTTTTACTCTATCACTTGTCTCTATTCCAACTAAATATTTTAACAGAGTAAGGCAAGTTGGGGAGTGAGATATGACAGAATAAAGAAACAAAACACAAACAAAGAAACAGACAAAACCCCCAAAGTATCCAGTCCCCCCCCAAAAAAAATCCCATATCACCTTCAGTACCTGGTTCATCCCAGAAAATTATTTTTCAGGTGTTACTGAGTTCACATGGGTGTATGCTGTGATTCATGCCTTTCATAACTCCCTGTGCTCTTGAATAACTCTACTGCATATTTTTCCATAACCACAGTTGCCAAGAACACGCAGTATTCCCTAGGAATGAACTTGGGTCAATACCCATGGATGAAAACAGAAGGCAATCCAGCAAAACCATGAATATCAGAAAATTTTCTACTTTCATCTTTCATTCTACTTGTTCTTGAATTCAGCTAAGAATGTTCTGATTTCAAATAAGATTTTTCGTTTACACTCTTTTCACGCTGGAAAATCACATTAAACAATTAAAAATAATTTAGAATACATTTCCAGTCCAACCTTGAAACACAGCTTCACAATAAACTTGAAATATTAGTCTTTAGTTCCAGTTTGAATTTACAAGTGGGCACTGATGTCCTGAGTTACGAACTTTGTTTTTTACAGGGTAATTCCTCAGGAGCTGCAGGAGTTCCTCACTAGAAATGAAGGTTATCCTAAGAAGTGCATAGAATGTCAGCTGGGGATGGGTAAAGAGCCAACCAAAGGCTTATAGATCAGCTTTAATGGAAGGGCAGGGGTAGGTGACATTATGTGAGGGCCACCCAACCATCTGAGACCCCTCTAAAGACAGATAGGAGTGACCTCATATCCACAAATCCTGGTCCTCATGGGACACCCTGACCTCTCTTAGAGGGACAACACAGCAGGAATTCGTGGAATGCATTGCTGGTAACTTCATTCTCCAAATGAGAGAGGAGCTACCAAGGAGAGGTGTTATGTTGGAACTTGTTCTCATCTGCAGGGAGGTGCTGGTGGGAATGTGAAGCTCAAGGCAGCTTTAGCTGCAGTGACCTTGAAATAGTGGAGTTTAAGATCCTTAGGGCAGTGAGAAGGGCATACAAGAAGCTCATTACCCTGGACTTCTGGGGAGCAGATCTTTGCCTCCTCAGGGTTCTGCTTGGTAGAATACCATGGAGTAAGATGCTGAAAGGAGGAGGGACTGTTTTGTACTCAAGAAAAAAGATGATTTTTATTCAAGGAACACCTTCTCTGAGTGATGCATCCTGACAAGGTCAGGAAAAAACCACCAGACCACCTGCATAGATGAACATGATGTTCCTGGAGAAATATAAACCCAAAATGAAAGCCTACAGAGGGTGGAAGCAAGGACAAGCAGTCTGGGAGGAATATAGAGAAATTGTCCAGGCAGACAAAAGTCAGATTTAAATATGGCCTGGGATGTCAAGGGCAACAAGAACAGCTTCGGTAGATATGTTGGCAAAAAAGGAAGGCCAGTGAAAATGTGGGTTCTACCTGTAAGGATATTCAGGATATTGGTTATTCAGGATAGGGAGAGCTGAGACATTTAATGACTTTTTGGCCTTGATCTTCACCGTCAAGTGCTCCAGTCACAACACCCAAGTCACAGTTAAGGGGAGAATGCAGAACCACCTGCTGTAAGAGACTGGTTTACACCAACTAAGGTGCACAATTCCATGGGACCTGATGAGANTGCTCCAGCCGCAACACCCAAGTCACAGTTAAGGGGAGAATGAAGAACCACCTGCTGTAAGAGACTGCTTTACACCAACTAAGGTGCACAACTCCATGGGACCTGATGAGTTACATTCATGGATCCTGAGGGAACTATCAGGAGAGGCTAAAGCATTATCCACTGCATTTGAGAAGTTGTGGCAGCCCTGTGAAGTTATTACTGACTGGAAATGGGGAGACATAAGCCCCATTTCAAAAAGGGAAATAAAGAAGACATGAAGAACTGCTGACTGGTCAGTCTTACCTCTGTGCAAGATCATGGAGCAGATATTTCTGAAAACAAAAATTTATTGTAAGACTTTAACAGGATAAATGTGTTCTTGCCATAAACCCAAAACATAATCTTTATAATGCCTCCCTCCTTCATATTTCTTATGAAATTTCTTCCAGATATCGCAAAGAATTTTCCTTGGTATAAGATCAAATATTGATTTGTCTTGAACTTGTTTTAAACTTACTCATTAAACTGAAATAAAGATAAGTAACCACCAAAATGGAACAGCTAAAAGTAATTATAACTTAATGCATGATGTCATATCTGTATTTATTCACATGGAGAGACCAGAAAAAAGTATATATATATAAATATTTTCATGTGTTATTTCATATAGATGAATATTTTATCTTGCTGTATTCTCTGAACAGTTGCTAGGCTTTAAAGTACTGGCTGCAAATTCTTCCATCCATTAATCCCTTAGACTAGCATACCAAGAAATTTAAATATTTAAATTTTAAAAAAATTGTCATGTGACTTAATCATATCCTGGTGTTTCCTCCATTTAAAAATACTTCCATGCAATTGGTGCCTTATTGCTCGAAAAATTCTTCCTCCAGAAATTTGCCAAGCAATGTCTTTAATAGAATAATTCACATTAAAATAAACTCCATGTGAAAGAGTGATTAAGTCACAGCTACTTAAAACTGTGTACCCCACTTCCCAAATCTGCACTGTCTGTACAAGATAATTAAAACTGCAAAGTTAAGACTTTGTCCCAGCTGCTCATTTCTATACAGTTTACCATTTGAGCATGTCTAATATCAAATATGTGCATGATCTAGTGGTACACTAAAGGTTATGATGAAGTTAGATTAATACTAACATTTCTGAAAACAAATGGAGTCTTGCTTATGATTTAATGCTTTTCAGGAATTGGGAGGTACTAACCTTCCACTTTTAATAACGCTGAAATGGAAGGCATAATCTTCCACTTCAGTATTATTAAAAATTATTTTGTACCATGAAAGGACTTTTTTCCTAACTAGTAAAAGAAGGAATGGAGCTGACAGATTTTGGATTAGGGTATGATAAGAAGCGGGCTAGTTACATTTTCATCTCATAACATCAATTTTCAAGCAAAAAATAATTTTCCCTTTACTAAATCCAAAAGTCTAACTCCTGTAAATACTAATTAGATATACAAGGAACTTTAGATTTCAGAATTTTTTTTTAAATCTTATTGTAAATTTGAAAAAAAAAAAAAAAAAAAAAAGATTGACACTGCTAACTAGAATTTGGCAGTACTCATTTCTTTGTTTTGTCAATGAATAAGTGATTCTATGAAAGATGAAATTTTGGAACAGCCACAAATCTTCATGAATTCACATTAGATTTGTGAAATTAGTTTGGCTATAAAAATACATGAGCTATAAAAGTAATGTAAGGGATAAAAAAAGATAATGGAAATAAATAAAAACAACTGATGATTGTTTCCGAGTTTGCCAGCACCAAATTATCTGAGGAGCAAAAACTCCAAGCACTCTACCCAAAATAATAATAATAATAATAATAATAATAATAATAATAATAATAATAATAATAATAATAATAATAATAATAGTAGTAGTAAAGGATGGGAAGTTTTAAGATTCAGAAATTAGGCTAAAATTCCCAAAGACAGAAAAGAAAGTAATTTGTCCTACGTCCCAGAAAAGAGGCAGCGTTGCTAGAGTAAAATGAAGGTAGTTTGGTAGGGGGTAGTCCAAATAACTGTGTGCTAGGATACTGCCAGGCCCCTCACAGAGCACAATGGCAAACACATTTTTCGTTCTCCTGTCCCAGAAAATCATTAGGTGTCCTGATCTCACTTGTCATTTTTATCAGTCTTTTAAATTCATAGGTCTCTGCTTAAAGTCAGGCTCTGGAAATTTCACCTGTTGCTTGTAGAGTTTCAATTTTTTTCTTCCATTAAGACACAAATCAATTTATAGAATTTAATTTATCTATGGTGTGCAAAATCCTGTTAAGAAATCAGGACATTGTTTCACTGTAGCACTGAAGTCCAACATTGCAGATAAGCACTGCAGATAAACCAATCTAATTACTACTCTTATGAAAATGGCTTTACCCCCAGACAGATCCAAGTCCACAACCTACTTTAGTCATAATAATAATAATTATTATTATAGCTTATGGAGGAAAAGTGTATTTCTTTAGCAGTTCCAGTGTTTTCAAATGGCTCTCAGATGATGTTCTCAAATTAATACAGTTCATCACGAGATTATTTCTTCATCACCAAGGCTAAATGTCTTTAACAAACTCTTGTGTGAAGAAAGTGCACTTTGTTCAGATTTTTTTTAGATATTGCAGATAAATGTACTTTTCCATTATAAGCCCATATTTTGGAGCACACATAATTTTACAGAGAAATTGCCTCTAGAGAATTTTTTTCAAGAAAAG
Organism: Sterrhoptilus dennistouni; assembly: GCA_013397095.1. Classification (NCBI taxonomy): domain Eukaryota; kingdom Metazoa; phylum Chordata; class Aves; order Passeriformes; family Zosteropidae; genus Sterrhoptilus; species Sterrhoptilus dennistouni. The sequence continues at coordinate 824,690 of VWZU01002687.1, read as the reverse complement.
CAAATTTTTTTTTTCTAGAATATGAGAATTTGCTTTTCTATATTTGATCTGCATCAGCCTGGAATGCATCCTAATTCTGACAGATTTTGGATTTATGGGATAGAACACCGTTTTTTTATGGAAAAAAATCTTAATTCTGCTTCTGCTTAGTCGGGGCACTGATGTGCATATTTAACTAAGTGACTATTCAAACTTCAAATGTCCTTATATGGGAATTGTTTTGAGGAGGTTTTAATGTCTCTAAACATTGTGAAGTTTTTCCTTTTTAGCTCTGTCATTCGCCTCTGGTCTGCCACATAGGAAGGGGATTCAAAGAAAATACATAGTTAGAGACAACAGTAACCTTCAAGAAACGAAGACTTTAACCTAAAATTAATGCGAAAACTATGAATGCAGAGTTGGGAAGGTAAGACGGATGTGGTGAAAATACCACCAAATTTGGAAAAGGGTTGAAATTTAGGAGAATTAAGCAGCCTGGATTCCCAAACTGAATGCTTATGAGGTACGTTCACTGTCAAAACAAAATCAGGAGGGCATGAAGTCTGTGTATTTCAGACCAATGAGTGATCTCATTTTTAAAGGTCCCAGTTATATATCACAATAATTCCCTTTCTAGTAAAATAAGTTTGCTTTTCTGACAATTTAGGCAAGTATACCTGGTGTTGCTGCACTCATTACCCTTCCCTTGTGGCTGTTGGTCTGCAGTGCCTTTCTCCTTGGTGAAGGGACTGTGCCATCTGCAATTCTTCATGGTCGCTGTCTCTTATGCAATTGCTTTGCAAAGTAGTGGCAAAAATGATTTTGCATAGCACTTAAAGAATAATAACTAAGCCACTAGAAGATAGAGAATGTGTATTCCTGCAGCTCTGAGATGATGATCATTATGGAGGCAACTGCTTTCAAAACTCTTAAAAATGAGAGTTTGCAAAAAGACAAAATAACATATCTTATACTTCCCACCCTGTCTACGGCATGCACTGTGTAAGCAAATAGCACATCTGGCAGCTGACATACATTTTTTCTCTCTTTAATTATATGTATTTTCATGAACAGGAAATGTCTGATTGTCACATATACATCTAATGACGTGAATTTTAAACCAAGAATTTAATACTTTGTCATCAGAAAAGCTTACATGACTGATTTGTGATGGGTGACACCCCCAAAATACAAGGTCTATTGAAATTTGATCTTGCATATCTTAATCTGTTGTCTATGCAGAGTTAGATTTGCAAATCTTGCAGACATTGGCTGCCCGTTTCATATGAATTTAACTCTTTCACCTACATTTAGAATCTAGTAAAAAAAGACAGATTTTTTTCCCCAAGCCTTTTGGGCAACAAAAATATTAAATTTTGAAATCTAGTGCAATTTTGCGTTTTAGGTCACATATTTAAAACTCATTTTCTCACTTATTTAGTAGTACTCAAATTATTGATATCTAATAGATAATATTGACTTCATAAAACCTAATTGACCATATAATATAGAAGTTATTAAAGCCCTGTATTTATTCACTTATTCTGAATTTTTGAAAAAAAAAAAAAAAAATTAAATCATTGACAGGCTAATATGTTTAGACAGTTTCTGGTACACAGGATGAATGGATTCGAAACAGCTCATTTATCCACTCTATTTTGTAACACAGATATATTCTTACATAACGGAAAATTTAAAATACACAGACATAAGGGAAGTTGAGTGACAACAAAACTATGTCAGGTGGTGTGCAGAAGTGCTTAATACAGGTCAGCATATTGTGTTCCACAAAGATAGCAATGGACAGGGAAGTAGTTCCTATTGTTCTGTTGAGGGAAAAGTCATTTCCACTTCATGAGCTGCCATGACTATTAAGACTTCTTAATGTCTTCTTCTTTTAAGACTTCTTTTTTTATCTTCATGTCTCTAAAAATAATTTTATAATAAAAATTAAACTATCACTTTAAAAATAGAGGCAAGCTTTTTTGAAATGTAAAATTCTAAAGTGAAAGGTCCTTCGTCTGTAATAGTCACTTCAAGAAGTCACTGAACTCTGACTAGGACCTGAACCCAGAGATCCTTGTGTAAATAAATTCATGCTGATGTCAGTGCTACTGATGTCAACTATTACAAGTTTCCAGTAGCAGGGAATGTTTTATTAGGAGAGAATTGACCTTAGTTTGAAAAATTAAGACCATCATATTTCTCTCCAGATTTTCAAAATATCAAGGACTGAGCAATATAATTATTATAATTTATAATTTTGATACAATGACAGTAATAACTTTCAGGATCCAGTCATGTTCCAGTCATGTTATTTATTTCTAAAAATGTAATTTTCTTTTCAATTACAGTAGACATTCCCGTTTGGACTCATGTTCCAATATCACAATAAATATCAGTCAGTGGAAGATCTTGTTTCTCAACACACTTCGGAATCAGGGTAATTTAAGATATTAAATCCACCAGCTGAGTTATTAATATGGTCTTTTGATATAACCAAATTAGGGCATCAGATTCAAGGGCTGGTGATGACATTGTTGTCTCTACTTTTTTTTATCAAGCAAATTAATTTCAGTGTTGAAGTTACCCAGGAAACAAGTCCTCATTTTAAGATATGGCCAGGAACCAAGTACCTCTACTCTTTTGTAATTTTCAAGATAATTCACCATAATCTTCTTCTCGATTTTGTTCATTTGGTTTTTATTATTCCTGGCAGTCCTTCCCAACATATTATTAATTTTCTGCAGGTGATACACATTTGATAAATATCTTATTAATCCTACGTTCTCTAATGGCTCATTGAAATCCTTGTCTACCAGCAGCATTGGGCAGCAGCACTTTTGAGAAAATCTTGTGTTACACTGAGAAGGAGACTTGAAATAATATACCTTGCTTTTGCTGTGACAAATATTAAAGATATCCAAGGAAGGGAAAGGTAAGGGTAATTGGGAGAGAGAAGAGGAAAAGAAAAGACAAAAGACCATACATTATATAGTTCCATATATGAAGACCATGTGTATAACATATCTACATATTAGTCATTCTTAGGATGAATTACAGGAGTGCTTCAGTAATCTACATTGTGGAGTAAATTCAGGAAATAGACTGGGAATATTAAATCTTACATTTTAGTGAAAAGAATTTGGAGTTCCAAAACAAATCAAACCAAAGGTCGGTTTAGCTCAGTATTCTTTGTATGACCTAATTGTTGTACCCTTTTTTTCAAGACAAGCATAAAAGCAAGGCCAAGTGAAGTTTAAGACTTGTCTTGGTATACCCTCTGTTTGCTAGCCAAGTTTTGTGACCTGAAAATTGCACTCAGCCAACCACACTTCATAGTGATCAATACATCCTCCTAATTGAATAGGTTTAAAACTACTTTGAATCAATTTATATTGCTGGTATCAAAAAGATCTTTTGGCTAAGAGCTTCACAGTTTTATTGAGAGTTGTATCCAAATGGGTTCTATTTTTCTTTAACTCTGTTACTGAATTATTTCATTGAATGACAGAATAGAATAGAATGTTTCAGTTGGAATAAACCTAAAACCGTGATTTAGTCCAATTTCCTGACCAATTCAGGATTCAGTAAAGTTAAAGCATGTCATCAAAGGCATACTCCAAAAGACTTTTAAAGAATGACAGGCTTGGAACATTGTTTATCTCTCTGGGATTGTCCACCTCAATCAATCTCAGCTAAAAAAATTCTTTCTAATGTCCAGATGAAGTCCCTGGTGAAGTTTTGAACCATTTCCACACTTCTCTAGATAAAAGAACGAAGAGAGCAGCACCTCTCATTCCACATCCACTCCTCAGGAAGCAATAAGGTCATCCCCCAGCCTTCTTTTCTCTAAGCTAGACAAATCCAGAGTCCTCAGCTGCTCCTCATAGGATATTCCTTCCATCCCTGTCACCTGCTTTGCTGACATCCTCTGGAGATGTTCAAGGACCCTCGCACCCCTTTTAAGCTGTGAGGCCCAGAAGTGCACAGAGCACTCAAGGTGAGGCTACACCAACTGAATACAGCAGGATGATCTTCTCTTCTCACTGGCTGGGAATGCTGAGTTTGATGCATGCCAGGATGGGATTTGCCTACTGTCAGACTGCACTCCCATGTCCCTTTCTATAGGGCTGCTCTCTAGCCTCTCATCTCCCAGTTTATGTTGTGCTGGGCATTACTCTGTCCTAGGTGCAGGACCCAGAATTTTGAATTTTCCAATTTCATTCCATTAATCATTGACTAATACTCCAACCAAACTAGATCCCACAGACTCATTTTCCTCATCAGGTCAGAGGGATCCCCTCAGGCCCCAATATGTTTTGCCTCTTCAAGGCTGTTCTGTGGTTTAGAAATCCAAAGTTTTGGCACAGATAATAGTCCTGTTGTTAGATGATGGAATAATAGTCTCACATGCTTCTACCAATGCCTTCCCCCGATTTCTGTGGGGATTGAAGACAACATTACCTATGCTCACAATTCTTTTAGTACTGTTCTCAGGACTCTGAAGTTCCTTTTGATTGACCTCTGACTTTCAGCTATAACATCATTTGTATACATGTGAAAGAGTTTGCGTTCTGAAAAACAAAAAATTATTCCCCATATCACTTATGTATATCACAAGTTTTTTCACAGTACTCTGTTCTACTTTCCAAGCAAAAAAAAAAGCTTCTTTAACCTTTCATGCATGTGATTATTTAAGCTGAGGGACTTCAACAGTGAGTTTTCTGTTCCTTTCTTAGTATTTAATTCTTTACATAACTTGGTAAATTAAGCCATGGATGACAAGAGCTAATCATCCCATACTTCTTATTCAGAATACTTGAACAGCAGAATATGAAATGGCCTGTGCCACATTTCTGCCTTGTGTCCTAATTGCTGAGTTATTTGTGTGTTTAAGTAATCCTAGAATCATAAAATGGTTTGGGTTGAAAGGGACCTTAAAGATATCCAGTTCCAACTCCCTTGTCATGGGCAGGGACACCTTCCACTAGACCAAGTTACTCAGAACCCAAATCCAGTCTGGTCTTGAACACTTCCAGGAATGAGGAGTCCTCAGCCTTTCTGAGCAACCTGTTCCAGTGTCTCTCCAACCTCACAGTAAAGAATTTTTATCCTAAAGTCTAATCTTAACCTACTCTTATTCAGTTTAAATCCAGTGTCCCTTGTACTGTCACTGCACATCCTTGTAAAAAGTCTGTCCCCATCTTCCTTCTCATTCCTGTCTAGGAACTGAAAGACAGAAAAAGAGTTCTCTCTTAAACCTTGTCTTCTCCAGGTGGAACAACCCCAGTTCTCTCAGCCTATTTCCATAAGTGATCCAGCTCTCAGGACTCTTTCCAAAAGGTCTTTCTTGTGTTAGGAACGTGCTTTTGGTAGTGGGTGGGCTACAGGGGTGGCTTCTGTGAGAAGCTGTCAGAAGCTTCCTCATGTCCAACAAAGTCAATGCCAGCTGGCTCCAGGATGGATCCACCACTAGCCAAGGCTGAGCCCATCAGGAATCATAGTAATGACCCTGTGATAAATATATTTAAGAAGGGAAAAAAAAAATATTTTTGAGCAGATGTAATTTTGGCCAGGGAAGAGCAGAGTGAAAATATGTGAGAGAATAAAACTCTGCAGACATCAAGATCAGTAAAGCAGGAGGGGGAGGATGTGCTCCAGGTTCCAGAGCAGAGATTTCCCTGCAGCCTGTGGTGCAGATCATGGTGAAGCAGCTGTGCTGCTGCAGCCCATGGAGGACCATGGGGATGCAGAGATCCACCCACAGCCCATGGAGGACACCCACACGGGAGCAGGTAAATGCCATGGGAATTCCCTGTGAACCCATGGGAAATCCATGATGAAGCAGGCTCCTTCCAGGGACCTGAGGACCCATGGAAAAGGGAACCCATGTTGAAGTAGGTTTCCTGGTAGAACTTTTAGAGGGACTCCTGTTGGAGGAGGCTGTTCCCGAAGGACTGCACCCTGTGGAAGAGTGACCCATATTGCAGAAGTTTGTGGAGAGCTGCTGCCTGTGGGGATGGACTCATGCTAAAGAAGTTCATTAATTGTCTTCCAGAGAAGAGACCCCACACTGGAGCAGGGGAAGGACTCCTCTCCCTGAGCAGTGACAGCAACCTGTGATGAAGTGAACATAGGAAACATTCCCCATTTCTCTACACTACAGAGATAGGGGGTGAGAAGGTACAGATGGAAGGAGGGCAATATGGGAGGAAAAAGTGTTTTAAAAATTTGGGTTTACTTCTCGTTATGCTGCTCTGATTTTGTTTGTAATAGTATCAGTTCAGATCCCTGAATCAAGTCTGTTTTGAATATACTGGTACTTGGTGAGTGATATCTCTCTGTGCTTATCTCAACTTGCGAACCTTTCATTATATTTTCTCTCTTCTGTCAAGTTGCAGAGCAAAGAGTGGCTCTGGTGAGTGCCTGGCACCCAGTCAGTGTCAACCCACCACAGGGTCCCAGAGCTGGGCACTGTACTCCAAGTGGAGTCTCACAAGAGTAAGAGGGAGAGAATCATGTCCCTTGATGTGCTGGCCATGCTTCTGATACAGCTCAAGGTGTGATTGGCCTTCTGGCTTTCAAGCACACATTGCCAAGCCATGTTGAGTTTTTACTCACAAATATCCTGAAGCCTTTTTCCCCAGGGCTAGTCTTGATCCATTCTTTGCCCAGACTGTTTGTCCTTGTGACTGCCTTGGCCCATGTGCAGGACCTCACAACCAGCCTTGTTGAACTTTATGAGGTTCACACGTGCCCATCTCTCAGGCCTGGTAAGGTCCCTCTCAGGACTGTCAAGGTCCTTCTGGATGGCACCTCTTCCCTCCAGTGCCCTACAGAGCTTGGGGTCATCGGAAAACTTGCTGAGGTTGCACTCATGGACACTGTCCATGTCGCCAAGAAAGAAGTTAAAAAATACAAATCCCAAAACTGACTCCTAAGGAGCACTCCTGATCACTGGTCTCCACTTGGCCATCAAGCCATTGAGTGCAAACATCCAACCGATTTTTTATCCACCAATTGTTCCATCCATCAAATCCATGTCTCTCCAGTTTAGAGACAGGGATATCCTGTGGGACAATGTCAAATGCTTTGCACAAGTCCAAGTAGATGATGTTAATTGCCCTTCCCTTGTCGACCACTGCAGTAACTCCAAATTTGTCAGGCATTATTTGCCCCTGGTGAAGCCATGTTGACTGTCACCAATCAAATAATTATTTTCCATGTGCCTTAGCACAGTTTCCAGGAAGAGCTATTCAATGATCTCGCCAGGCGCTGAGACTTGTAGTTACCTGGGTGTTCCTTATTTCCCTTTTAAAATAATATTTATAGGGAAAATATGGCTTAGACATAAATAAAATATAAAATATTAAGCATTTTGCAAAAACTTGATCCTACATGAACACCAGCATCTTTGATGAAAAGATTAAAAAAAATTCTCCCATTTAATTTCATTACTAATTCATGCATAGTGAATTATAATCTAATTTTTGGATGTCTAACTCACTGCTTTCAAACAACTCAAAATTATAAAAGATCAGAAAAATAATTTAAGGTCAACCTGTGCTCATTCTAGTTCTCTAGCTTGTGCCCAGAGCATATGGCTGGGAGTCTGATCTCTGCACACTAATCCAAAATCTTGTAGGAGTTAATGAAATCTGATCGCTACATATTATTTTAATGTCTTCGTGGGTGTGATATGCAACTCATATAATTGATATCTGTATCAAATAAACCCTGTCACAGACAGTCAGAATGATTTATCTTTGACAAATGTCCCACTTACATGTTCTCAACTTGTCTTCTGTACTGAAGAATATTTTGATCTTTGAAGCAGTATGTTTTGATTGTATTAGTCTGACTGTAGTCATAACCTACAGACTTGTCATTCCGCTGTTCTTTCCTGAAGTGTTTAACAATGTCATTGCAGACTGGTGTTTGATTCTTTTTTTATGGAGAGAGAAATCCCATTGCCTAATGGACAAATAAACAGTTTAAAGTATTTGTGATGATTTTTCTCAATACTATATTTGAAATTTCATGGAGGTACTTTTCTTAGAATAATCTACTAGAACTTAATCACCTGGTGGAAACTCTGACACATTTGTATCTTATTAAATACATAACTAGATAAAAACCTCTCTGTCTTGGAGCAGTATTACGTCAGCAGTCTTAACCATGCTGTGAGTCTTATCTGTCTGGCAGAGCAGCATTACATTTCATATTATTGGTAATTCTGTTTACTAAGACAATTTATCAGAAAATATTTGCATCTTCAATCTTGCCAGTATATTACTCAGTGATTCCAGTGCCAAATATGCCTTTAGTCATTTATTAAGACCCCTAAATTTTGATGGCTGGATAACATATCAGCCTTGTATACTATGTATCTGAATTTTGACTGTAGTTCATAGGCTTGGCATTGCCCCTAACTACAGAGTCTGCAGATGATGGAAGCTGGAGAGTGACATAGCTCACTAGAAAGCTAAACTTAAATCTTTATCTGAAATAAGACTTGAACCTGTTACCTAAACATAAGCACATAGTGGTGTGTGAGACATGCTGAGATAACATTATTTAACTGACTATTTTGACCAGGACCCCAATTTAGCTGCTTAAACAGTGGTTGTAGTGAGACATTAAATATCAAACACACTACACCTACACGTATGGGTTCAATTTTTTTGTCCATACTTTGAAGCAAATCCTTCATTCATTTGGGGAGGAGTAACTGGTTCTTCACTAGATTTTGTTTTCTGACTGGAGGTACATCAGTTTTTTACTGCTGGCAAAGAGGGTTTTGGGAGTAAAAAGCTGGAGAAATGGTTTGTAGTGACATCATATGGGTCCTACTGGATATAAGAATCTCATAGTTGCTGAAACTGATGTTTAGGATGAGAACTGAGTAAGATGGAAATGCCATGAATGGCTCTGTGACTTGTCTTTCCTTAGAGGAAGAGACATGGAGCTAGCTGAAGCCTGAAGACCATTTCCTGGACTGTGGTGTCACACGAAGTATTTGAGGTGTACCAAACATTTTAGAGTAAAAAAATACTAAATGAAAAAGATCTGAAATTTCAATGGAAAATGGATGTTTCTTTTTTTAACCTTTAGGAGAACTGAACTAAGTATATTTAGTTGAAGGCAAAAAGGCAGTAATTAACTTGCACTTTTGACTGTTCATACTGCAGAATTATTAGCTTTGTTTTAGACCACTCCAGCTTGCACTCAGTGATGAAATATGAATATTGCTTGGGAGATTTTCGGCATGAATCCATCCCAAAGAGCAAACAGCACAAGTCTGAGACAAGTTTGCCTCCCTCCAGCCCACACAGAAGAGTTTATATATCCAAATACTCCACCTGTTTTCCTGACATTCCACAGTGCACACTGCAGGCACTATACTTTCACGCTATAAAAACTTTAACGTGGAGTTAACATTGCTTCAAATAATTTGAGCAGAGGAAAATATATCTAAACCAGTTAAATTTTATGTGAGGTCACAAAGAAGGCTCCAGTAAAATTTCTATGTTCTGAATTCAACCAGTTTTTTAAAAAGCTAACCAGACCTAAACAGGAGGACTGTAAGTAAGCCCACACAATTTGGTCTAGGGCCAAGGTCACCCCATACCTCTCTCCAGTTACCATACATGTTTTAGTACTAAATTTATTCTTATGTTTTATTCGCTTGTTTATACAATTTTTAATCATGCTTTTTTGTCACAATATTCTTTTTTGGTATCAAATTTACTTAAAATAAATGTTCAGAGAAGCTAGCAAAAGGGAATTGCTTGTCACTGAGTTATCTTTTCTGCTTTCAGGGAACACTGAATTTCCAGTTGCATAAACAAGGCAACTTCTTAAGGTTTATCATACAAAATAGGGATGTCTTTCTTGCAGTTAACAGTTTGAAGTCACTACATTCACATTTGTTGATAACTTTTTATTACCCTGATTTCCTCTTCAATGCTGGTATATTTACTGTCATCCCACCTCCTGGAGTCAAATTTTCATGTTTGAAAGTCAAGGGATAGTTAAATAATTTATTTTAGGAAGGAATAATGTATGACAACCTGTGTTCGAAACTGAAGGTGTTACATGTACTATGAAAACAAACAAATAAGTACTATTTTTAAATGTTTCTTACCCATTTTATTAAAAATTGTTTAAGATAACACAAATGAAATATATAACAGTCTTGACAGCAAAGAATTTAAAGTTAGAGTGGCTATTCAGATATTTATGCATTTCTGCTAATATTCTTACTCAGAGCATGGAATTTATCTCACCATTTGGCCATCCAAAATTTGGTTTAAGTTTGTAGTTTATAGTTATTTATTGACAAGTGAGAAAAAAGGCAATTCCAGAGGATGAATAATTCCATTCTAGATGTATATATATGTGTGTGTATATATGTCTGTGAGTGTATATGTTATATATGTATATATCTTTTGGAAGTGCCTAGAGGTTCTCTCCTTTAACTTGACATAAAAAAAAAATAGATGAAATAAATTCTGATGTTTAGACAGCTAAAGGGAAGACATCTGAGATTAACTATGGTTTTTAAAATACATATGCTTTCTTTCTTCCCCTTATTTTCCTGTTTTCCACTTAAACAAAAGAATCTCCCTCACACCCAAATTGGTAACATTCACTACTACTCACTTAGTCCATAATGAGAGACTGTCAAAAATTGCAATAATTCAACAGTGAGATAATTCACCTTCTACTGAGAAACTGTGGGAAAAAAAATGCACCCATATGTTTCAGTCCAGACATAAAAATCAAGAGAATCCACTTACCTAAAGAATAAAAACTTGATAATGACAGCCAAACAAAAAGTTACTAATTGAACATAGTCAGCTACATGCAGAGGGGACAGTCGAAAACAGCATTCTTCTTGGAAATATGACTGATTTTAGATGACAGATATTGTAAAGACCACAGTATTAGCCTTGGTTCTGGATAAGAATGCCCATCTACTTAAATAGAACCATAATATTTCTGGATAACGAGCAGCAGGGTCTGCTGCAGCAGCTGCTGGAGCTGTAGTGGCTGTTTCCTCCCATCCACAGCAGTGGGCACAGCCTGGCAACTGCCAGGGGCAGCTCCTCCACCCCACTGGTGCAGCTGAACTGAGAGAGAGGAAAACAACCTTCATCTCTGAATTTAAAATCTCTGTAGATGACACTCATTTCAATTGTTTTTTTCTACTGAGCTACTGAGTCTATTATTTTAGCTTCCAACAGAGTTCTTAAAATCAAAATAATTCATCTCATTTAAAGCAATTCTTTTTAGCTGTTGAAGTCACTCTGTTCTGCTGCATCTTTTATGACCAGATTGCAGTCTGTTCTCTGCAGAGTATGCTGAGAGAGTAAAAAAATGTATTGGTTTGGGGGTTTTGGATTTGGTTGGATTGTTCTCTTTAATTTAGGGTTTATTTTGCTGGGGTTTTTTTGTTGTTTTTTTTTTACTGGAGTTATTTAAAACTTCTGGTTTCACCAGGAAACAAGTAAAAAAGGGAAATAAATACTCAACTACTACATGTTAAAACTGTACTAGAAGAGTAGACTACAATGTACATTTTTTATGTCACTGTCTAATTTTTATTATCTATACCATGTTTATTGGAACAAAGAAGTCCTTACTGAGGAAAAAAAAATAGTGTAATAATTCACTGCCTAATATAATATTTGCTTAAAATGAATTTCAGTGCTTGGAGGACAGACACAGCTAAATTTATTTTTTTTAATGTTGTTGCTGTTGTTGTTTGGGTTTGTTTTTTTTTTTTTGGCTGTTTTTGGTAAATTAATCTTTTTCTCTACATTTACCTGTGGAGGTATTTCTCATATATTTAATTTTACATCAAGTTAAGAGACTGATCCTTAGATTATCTACAAACCCCAAATAATTAGATTTATTTTTTCTGTAACAGGTGTACCATTTGCTTTTGACCATAACAATTTGCTTTAGAAACTATCCCTGAATTGTCACTATTATAATACTATTGAACGACTACAAAAGAAATCTTGCCATTAATATTTTTTATCTAACTTTCCAATGCAATTCATAAAGTTAACTTGCAACTCTAAAAACCACTTGAAATTGAGGAAATATCACCTTTTGGAGGTTATTAAGATAAGTGAGCTATGACAAATCTCTTACCCATTTTCACTGCCTTGCATACAGACCAATCCTTCTTGAACTTGTACTATGAGATGCTAGAGGAGAAGGGAAGAGAAAAGACAGGAAAGGATGCAGCTTTCGTAAATGCAAAGTCTGATTTACAAATAGGAAATACTAGTGAAGAGTTTTGTTCTGTTTTGTTTTCTATAACTTAGATACTATAAATTACGAAGTGAAATGATGTCATACTCTGTACATTTTAAAACCCTATCTAGATATGTGATTTCATCGTGTATGAAGCATTAAATATTTTTTAAGTGCTGTAATAAATTGACTTTAGTCCAGTGACTGTATATTAGAATATTTTCACATCTTGTCACCAGTCTGGAGATTCTCTGTAAATCCATTAGCAATTTCAATAAACTCAGAAGTGAAGTATAACAGTTGCATGGTAACCATTTTTAAAAGACAGGTGTTGTTTCATACTAAAATGAGATAAAAAAGTCCGTTTCTTTTCCAATGGTGATGTGAAAGTAATTATATTCAGGAATTTATAACTTTATCATTATTTCAATGATAAAATTATAAATTTTACTAATCTTCTTCAGAAAGCTGAATATTCAAAACCATTATTCCAAATTATTCTTGCCCAATATGAAGAGAAAAAGTATCAGTAAATTTCCCATAATTTCTCATCATCAGAAATTGTAATGCTTTCTTATCAATTCATTATGGATTGCCCCTTTAGAATTCAATGTTTTGAACAATCAAAAAGAGATTTTTCATTGTTTATTTTCTCAATAGTCTTGCTGACAATGTTTTTGCCACTGATTAACTCTTTTGAAATGTCATTCTCATCCAGACTGTGACCTTGAGGTTGGGAGAATCTAGGATTCTGTAGGAGGTGAAAGGAGCACTGCTCAGAGCAGAGCAGAAGAAAAGGTCATTGTATTCTATTGCATGGTTTAAAATTCACTGCAGTATTACAGCATCCTGCTAGTGTAGTTCTCTTTGGAACATGACCAAAACTAAGTTTTAATTCAAACCATGCAGTGTAATTTTGGTCATGTTCCAAGCTAAATTACATTAGTAGAGTATTGTAAATAAAGCAGTTTTAACAGAGGAATGAAAATATGACAGCTTTTGCTCTGCCCCTCTCTCCATTACATCATTGGCTCTTCTGTAGTATTGAAAAGCTGGAGTAAAACTGAGCTCCTCAGGATGCCACCTGCATGAATTCTTCTACTTAAAGTTCAAAAGAACATTCTGGCAAATGAACAAGTGTTAGTGTGTCAGAGAGATGTTAAAAACAACAATGATAAGAGAGTGGGAAAGAGCAGCATGACAATGTGACACTGCCAGTCTTCATTAGGCTGAATCCTCAGTAGATTTCAAGGGCTGAACTATGAGATGCACGAATTTGGCCACATGCCTTGAATTTCCCATTGCATATATTTATAAAATCAGTCCTTTGGCACAGTGTATATATGTTGTAACAGTCTATTAGACTGAATTGGACTTCTGCATCAATAATTCTTAAACTGTCTTCAAAACACCAACCTCACTGAGGGGAATTGCATCTGCTTATATAACAAATAGGTCTATACAGTCTAACTAGGGGATATTTCTTCTGTCTGAAAAACAAATCAAATTACTAATGTCACCTTAGAATAATACAAATAAACTTTCTATGATACATAATTACACACTTTGGTTTCTATCTGCCATATTTTCAATTTATGAATATCTAAATTTGTATGAAATGTTTCTTTTTTTTTTTTTAATGGGAGTGCATTTAGAATCCCTCCAACTAGAAATATCTGCAATGCAGCTGGGATATTTCCACAGCTAGGATGATTCATGCAAAATTAGTCTTCAGCCAGACAGCTTGAACATTGTGGTTGGAAAAGAGGTCCAATCAACATGGATCCAAGGATCAAAGTAATGCACTGATTTATTATCAACATATAATTGACCAATCATCAGTAAACTATAAATTTAGGATAAAAATCAGCAACGCAGGAGACATACCACATTATCTGACAGTTGCAAAGTGTTATATACATAAATAAATACCACCAGGTTCCAGTTTTTAAAGGATTGCTGCAAAGGAAATTGGAAACTCCTTTTACAAAGAGTCACATGAAACAGATGAGGGTTGATGGGTAAAAGTTACTCCTGGAAAGATTTCTATTGAACACAGAGTAAATTTTTAACAAGAGAACAATCAGCCATCCGAATCATCTCCTCAGAGAAGAGATCAATTCCACATCAGTGGACACTTTTTAAGATCCAGCTGGATCGTAAATGAATGCTGGGCCATGTTGTCTAGAACCTGCTTTTGTCAAGAAAGGTTGGATGGGATGATCCCTGAAGTCCGTTTGTGACAGGTTCAAATGATTAATTGCTTAAACATTAGATCAGCAGAGGACTTTTGTCCACTGTAGCAAATGGTGCAAAGAAGCAGATGCTCATCTGGGACCATTAAAGCCCTCCCCTCTCCAAATATACCTACTAACTGGAATTTCATCTGTGAAGGAGCTTCAGATAAGATAAAGGTGATGCTATTGTCCAATTATCCCAGATCTGAAGAAAAGCAAACAAGGCTGGGGAGAAGGATGTGTCCATAAGTGTGAGAGACTGGAATGCTAATGTCTCAATCACAGGTTGAGGACTGCCACCTCAGGCTACAAGCTGGTGTTGTACAAGATAAGGGAAGAGGCTGATAAGAGAGAGATTCTGCAAAGCAGGATAATGCTTTTTATCATCCCAAAGCCCTTTCACAAATGGCTCAGCTATGAAAACTCCCCTCTGGAGAAATAACAGGACATTGACATGAGAGGCAGCTGTAGCTTACTGGGAGGTGTCAGGGATGACTCCCAAAGTGGTCCATCAGCATTACATCAGTGTGCAAGTCCCTGCCCCAGGAGGGGTACCTAGTTGTCTCACCTGAACCTGAACTAATAAAATGCATGAAACTTTGCTTTTTTGTGGACTTCTCTCACCATCTGATAGATCCAGTCTGTTGACCACCACTTCAACAAAGAGACATTGAAACTGCAATAACCAAGCCTGGTTCCAAGGTACACAGGTGGTGACATCTTTCTACTTCTTCCCTTTCCTTCATTATCCTTATATATTTTCTTCAGTATTACTTTTATGCTTTTATATTGCTATATTACTTTAGAGTACCCTTTCTCATATGTTTATGCCACTTTCTTGAAATTCTGTTTAGTCCTGTTTTAAAGAAAAGGATTTCTAACAAGGACACCGTGTATTGTATCAGCACTTTGTGAGACATAAAAAAACCCTGGAGAGTCTTCAAGAAGTAGACCCAAGTGGGTGGGGTGTTACCAGGGCAACTGTTCTCCTATCAGATGTACCTGCTAGATATACTAATTAATTCATCCTTTAAAAATTATAGAAATTCAATCCCGAGTGTGGACATAGCTATATTTGTGCATTGAAAGCTTTCATTTAAGAACTGTTCTTTATGTTACCACTTTAACATTTTTCAGAAAGTCTTTCAGTACTAGGCAACAGGTTATCCTCACCTTTTGGGGTGTCTTGTAACACCTTTTCAACCTCACATTCTATGTTTGCTACACCCCCTTTTATTAATCCCATACAGGTGCTTCCCCACAACCATAGTCCACGACAGGAGTTGCATGCCCCCTCTCTTCTGTCCATGTGGGAATCCTTCCTTGCACACACCTGCTCTAGGAAACCTGAGTGTCCTGGCTGCCCTTCCAGGGATGGATGATGGCCCCAGGAGGTGAGCTTGCATCCCTAGGGGGCAGGTGCTGGAGTATTCCTATGGTGGATGTGGGTGAGATGTGACTGAACAGATGAGAGGAAATGGCCCTAAGGTGCACAAAAAGATGTTCAGACTAGATATAAGATTTTTTTTTTTCCACTGAAACAGCAGTCAAGCACTGGAATAAGTTGCCCAGGGACATGGTGGAGTACCTGTCTCTCAGGTAAGTTCAAGTGGCATCTATACTTGGCACCTGGGGATATGATTGAGGTGATATGGTGATTATGGTGGTGCTAGGTTGACAGTTGGATGAGATGATCACGAAGGTCTCTTCCTACTTTGATCATTATGTGGCTTTGTGAAATCCTCACCAAGCTCACATTGTTTGCACAAGTAAATAATGATATACGTACCTACCACTTTGTTAAGTCATGTCCCCAACTTTATAAAGCTGACATATATATCTATACCCCTCAAAACCAATAAATGCACAAAGTATTAAAGTAACATACAAAAAATGAAGAAAATATGAAATGTGGAGTATAGAACCTAAGACTTACTCGTCAAGATACTCTAAGTACTAAGTACTAAGAAATGGATCACATAAGAATGCCCATCTGAACTCAAACCTAGCTGAACATGCCAGAAAGGACAAAACACAAACTGTTCCTACCTTTGTTTAAAACCCTTACCAGTAGGAGAATTGGATTGCTTTTCCATTCTGATTGCAAAAAATAAAAGTGTAACAGTATGAACTGTTAGAGAAGCCTGGTGTGCTCAGGTTACATGGTAACTTTTGTCTCCTATCTATCCCTAAACAGAAAGTAGGACAAAACAAGTCCAGGTCAATATGTTCTATTTCACATTAAACATCATTATAACAAAATATCTGGCTTTGTACTCAGCCAGTTATTGCTAGGCTATATAAAATCACAGAGTCGTTCAGGTTGAAAAAAACCTCTAGGATAATTCTAAGTTAGTTTAGCACTGCCAAGTCTTAAGCTTTAATATCTACAACACTGATATTCTGCAACAGCAGGAGCAGGTAATGTTAACAGGAATAAATAATTGGAAAAATCCAACAAACTCATGTAGATGAAATGGATTGCACATACCTACCTGATATGTTGGTTCTGTTTATAACCAGGAATTCACCTTTGTTTCATGGCCCACTTTTAAAGTAGATGAAAGATGTACTTTATTAATAGCTTATATTAAATGCTGGTAAAATACAGTCCTTAGCCACTGTAGAGTCATTAGAATTGATAAGGTCATCCCATCATTAAATGTAGCGGCAAAACCGGGCCAAAAGTAGCAAGTCTGTTGTAATGAATCTTAGCTATTATCGTATTTTCAAACATAGGGGTCTTTTAGAAGTGTTATTGCTTAGATACCTGTCCTATTCACTTCTTTTCTCATTGGGTGCCAAGCATATAGGGCTTCATCTGCACATTTAAACAAGGTAAAATAAAAAGAACATTATTCCACTGTGTGATCATTTAAAAACCAAGTGTATATAGAGTGTTTACCTTTAAAAAAAGTCTTTCCCCATCACAAATACAGATTCTTCACATAGAAATTACAGTCTAGAGCTATTGCATAAACAAATAAATAAATATAACTTACTCAAGTAAAATTTCATACTGATTTTAGTAAATTTCATTTACTAATTGCTATGTCAGGAAGATTCTTGGCTCAATGAATCTGGCTTTGATACCTGATAGAGGCAAACCCTAAAATTCTAAATATTTAAACACTTTGGGATGATTGGAAGCCTATTCAAGCCACTACAATCTGTACATTGATCTGACATATTTCAAGTCAAGTCATCTGTTCTTCAGCTGACTGTCTGTTAAAAAAGGAGAAAATTGTGGTTTTTGTATTTCACTGTGCTGATGTGAGGAGGCTTGTGAAATGCACAATTTATAAAGTAAACTCAAGACAAAAGTGATCCAGAACATTACACGAACCGTGCATGTACCATATAACCTACACAGCCAATGGAGAGAAATAATCCTGACATCCTGATTAGATACATGAACAACGTTGCTGAATTTAGATACCACTACCTCTTCTTGTATGTACCAAAGCTGCATGTGTTGTGAAGCTTAGTGCTATTGCTACCCATGCTGTTAATATTATGGCATTCATAATACCTGTTAAGAACACTGACTACCAGCAATCTCAGTAAAATCAACTGCAATTTACAAATTTACCATTTTAGATAAAGTTAAAGCATCTGGGTACAAAGGAAGCACATACATAACCTTTAATTTCTCTCAAAGCAATAGTTATCTTTTTTTAAATAAAAGTTGTAGACTAATGAAATAATTTTCACCGGACAGAGTATTAATAACTTGCTCACTACCAGTGTAACATCAGGTGGTCTGCCTGCTGTCCTCTTCCATCAGTTCATTACTAGACTTGAGAAAAATCTCAAGACAGCAAGGTCTCAAGTAGTGTGTGGAAATGGTCACTTTACCATATGGTGAGTGAACTTTATGAAAATCAACTTTTTTACTTAGTCAAAGATCATCTACTGATTGTAAAACAAACAGGTTTAAATCTGAGTAAAATTTTATACAGAAAATAACATCATTTGTTATTTAATCTTCAATTTTTTTCAGCCTTGCATACATGCAGACAGAATTGTGCAGAGGTTTTTCTCTTTTTCTCTTCTTTCTCTTCAACTAAAAAGAATTTTATGTCCCTTGTATGATACTGTACTCTTCCATCAGGATAAGATTTCCAACTACAGCTGATGATCCAACCACTACATTTATTCCATGAGATTTTTTCTGGGTCTTATGAAGGATTCTCAGATGAGGTCTAAAATATTACTTGAGAAAAATTATTTCTGAATTGAATCTGATCAAATTATTTAAGATGTAGCTCCTCTCTTTGTCCCAAAATGAGTTCAGTAATACTTTCCCCAGCACAAACAACATCCATAGAAAGGTATTATAAACTTACAGTAAAAAAGGTGGCAAGGGAACATATTTGATTGAATATTATAAGCAGGATTTTTTTTTTTATTCTATGATCTTATAATGATGTTCATAGACAGTAATATTATTTAACTCAACTGATAAACAGATACTTGTTTTATCACAATCATTAGCAAATGTCTCCATAACTTCAGCAGACTGACAATACAGTATTGATCCAACCTGCTAACCCATCAGATTTCACAGTTCCTGAGGAATGGATAAGGAAACATCCATTCATTTTCTGCAGAAAAGATATGCATCATTATGCAAACACCATGTTTTACTAGATAGTATTCCATGTTTTGGATTAATCAATTATTATCGTAGAACATTATTACTACTTGTAAAGCATTTGCAGATTCTTGCAGAAACAGGCACCGGTGGCTGCTAACACATGAGGATTTGAAGGCATATCTCATCAAAACCTAGTTTTTTAGCTAAAAAATGTCTATCTTTAATCAGACAGGCTAAGGAAAATTGTGCTTTGCAGATGAAATAGGCCTGTTTTAAAATTAACAAAAAGTAAAGTTATTAAATCAAGCCACATATCTAATCAGTAGCAGAGTGAAGAAGAGTATAATTTGAATTCTCTCTTGTGTGTGTTAGGTCCCCTACCCTGGCTGCTTTGCAAGGGATATGATCTTGGCACTAGGTCCCAGCTTCCTACAGAAAACCATTCATGCTCTTTGAGCTCTTCTCATTCATTTCCTTCTGCTGGTCAAAAGGTCAGTTGCCATACACTCATCTAACTCTGGAAAAAGTAAAAATAAAACAGTTCTCTTAAAAGTCTAATATGAGTGAAGAGCTCTCAAATGTCCCCAAAGACTTGCAAGTGGGTATATATATATAGGAATACACAGGAAATTGGAGGCTACTATGATGTGTGTTCAAAAACAGACCGATATTCACTAACAGCACACTTTGAATGGGTAGATCTTCCTCATTATCAGTTGAAGTTACTGGGTATTCACACAATTGTTGCTTAACAATCTTATTCTACATTACCTGTGAGTGCTGCATAATAGTTTAATGCAATACACAGGAGCACTGTGGAGATGATGTCGTGTATGATGATCCCTTTTGTCTTTGATGTTCTAAGCCAAGGTGAAGCTGGTTCAGTTTGAGAGGTCTTTCCTGAAGGAAGCTAAAATCCGTTTGAGTGACTCCTGTCTTTCCCATCTTTCCTCTCACGTCGCTGGTGAGTTTACACTCATGTCCCTTCCCAGAGAGAAAATGATCTCATCTTTTACCCACATAATTCATACTATTTCAGAAAGAGACTTGTTCTGTTTCTCCAAACCAATGTCTTCTTTGTCCCGTGGATTACTTGGGTTTCTTCAGGCATCTTTCCTGTTTGTTTGGGGTTTTTTTTGGTTGCAGTTTTACACATTCTTTTTCTACTTATACATGTATTTCTGTGCTCTAGTTGTCCCACAAGTGATTGTTTTCCCCTTTAATTTTTAAAGTATTATATTACATTAAATATATTTATATATTTCAGAGGTGGAAAAAAATTATTAATTAAGGAAACAACAATCTACTGGCTTTCCCATGCTAACAGGCAGTAACTATTAGCCTCAAAAATCATGTCTGAAATCCTTAGAATCAATGAAGCAAGAAAAAAGAGAAGTGTAATCACACTGTTTAGGACTGTAGTGGTGCAGCTTCATAGCCACTTATGAAGAAGAATCTAATTCTCCTAGACCCATCAATCTAACACAAACAGAAACTGGAGAGCTTTGATGAGAGGAGAGTCCGGACAAAGCAATAGGAAAGTGAGAGAAGCACTACATAATGCAATACAGTCTTGTGAGGGCCTAAAAACTACTGAACTCTCCCACAATTTTTCCCAATGCCTTCGTAATACCTTGGTGACCTTAAGATTACTTCTTAATAAGGTGTACTAGATATTGCTTATAAGCTCAATACAGGTTTTTGTTTTATACCTCAAAAAGCATTTTTTATTGCAATAGGTTTGTAAGTAAAGATTTAATAGCAAAACTACAAGGAGGGGATAGGTTTACTCCAATACCACTTATACATTCATATACATTCACATATTTCATATATTCGCTTTATATATAATGAAAGTGATTATATAAAAGTTCTATCCTGCTGCCTGAATTACTATATCAAAATAGTGCCAGAATTAGGGAGCCAACACGTTCCTCAATAACAAGGGTCAGTAGGGTGGCAGGCAAAGATGAGCTTGTTGGAGAGAAGACATTTCACCTGTGGTAAAATTTCCTAAGAAGAAAATGCGTAATCAGGAGGACTGGAGTGAAAAATTTACCACTGTATCAGCAAGTATATGAATATGACATGTATCAATATCTCAGGGACCATTCACTTGGCAGTGAGGGTGTAGAAGAGCAAGCAGCAGTTAAATGGAAGAAAGTATTTCAAAACCAAAGCTGTCTGCTGCTGGTTTTCATTGCCCATGTGGCACTGGTAAAAAAACTGGGATTATGGCAGGATTACACAGCAGGATAGGGAGAGGAACACTGGTGATTCTGCTTTCTCATAATTAATTGAAAGAGGCACTGTGATATTCTGGGCACAGGAGGAAGAATATTTTTCTGGCAGGCTGCCCCTTTCCCTAACCCACAATGCCTACAGTTTTGCCTGTCTCTACTCTTTACAGAAAAGGCTGCTGGTTCCAGCAGTGGATGCACAGTCTTGACTGCCAGGTGGAGACAATTGGAAAATCAATCATAGACAATTAATCTCTTTTGGACATTTCTGAGCTTGGAGACTATTTTAACAGAAGAGGAGGCTTGTTTAGAGTCTCCAGGCTTTTCTAGTTCTGGGAAACAAGCTGTGTGCCACAGCCTTTAAAAATCACTACTATATATTTATGAAATTAAAAAACTGTGTCTAACTAAATGTAAATCAGAAAGTTCTGGATTCCATCCTAGCTTTCAGATTTTATGATGGATGATGACTGGTTCCTTTATTAAAAGCCATCCCTCCTTTCTCTAAATCACTTAACTCTATTTGTTGGTGGACAGTTGCAGCTGTACAAGCAACGCAACAATTCTGCACCTGATGTTGGACATTCATCTTTTTACATAAGCTCCTGTCACTTGTTCTGCCAAAATCTTTAGCAGAATAAATTTTGCAAGAGTACCCTGTTATAAAACCTTGAGCAAAACTCAGGGTGGCTGAGGAAGAAGAGTTGGATTGAAACTGAAATTAAGAAAGCTTTAGCTTGCAATTTTTTGATTGATTAGGAGATTATCAATTTCTGATCTTTCTTTCTCAATAAACTTGATTCCTGCCTTTCCCTGGGAGCAGGATAGATTTGTTTGGTGGTTTGGTTTTTTTTTTGTTGTTAGTTTTGTTTTGTTTTGTTTTGTTTTGTTTTTTGTGGGGGGTTTTTTGTTTGTTTGGTTGGTTGGTTGGTTGGTTTTTTGTTGGTTTTTTTGCCAATCCAGAAATATAAATCTATTCTTTTCAGAAGGAAAACCTCTTCAATTGAATTTTGAATCACATTTTGAACTCCTTTGGACATGAAAATACAGTATCACTAGAGGAAAATTAATTTCAGCTTGGATTTAGGGCTTTACTTTGTCTCTGACAGACTGTCCAACCAGCACTTTCCTTTTAACACCAGATGCAATACTGTTAATTTAAAGGACAATATTCGAGACAGAGATGTATATTTCAGCAAGAGATTACTTGCATTACTCATGGCAAACTAGTGAAACAAAGATTTTTATACATATAATTTAGTTTTCATTATTTAAACTATTGATTCATTTTTAGCATATCATCCATCTTGGACAACAAAACCCTGGTGATCAATTTTGTAATTTTTCATAATAATCTTTTTCTTGCTCAGTGTTTTTGCTTCTTTTTCCTATCGTGTTGGACATGAACTGAGGGAATAATATGTTGTTATTTATTACTAATAAAACATTTTAGTGTTTTGCAAGATGATGGACAAAAATATATTATCAAGGTTATGACATAATTATCTAAGGGCACAGCAAAATTTTAAAGTAAACCTCCTTACACTTTTTAGAGTGTTCTTACAGGACCTGAGAAAACAAAATATCAGTCATAAAATAAAGTTGCTTTCTATTAACTACACTATTTTGTTATAAATTCTCACTTTGTTAGCTTGGCTGTCAAAAATTTCAGAATCAGTCAAATGTTCTCCTCAACGTGCTCTAAGTCCAGTATCACATTTTGCAATAAATATGGCCCTAAAAATCTTCTATCAAAAGGAACAATACCTATATTTTCATATATGTATATGTATGTGTTATTACATATGTGTGAATGTTGGGAATTACCAGATCTGGATGCTTCCTTCAAAATGTAATTTTTTTTCACCAGCAAAAGTCTGAATATGGTATGAAAAAAGGAGATTAAATGAGAAGGTAAACTATTGCAGTCTACTTCCTTTCTTGCCTCTTTAATTTTCCATGAGAATGGAAATGTGAAAACTGTATTGATTCCAATGCTAATTTTTTTAAAAAAGCAAAATGCAGTTCTTTAGGACTGTGCAATGGAAATAAAGGGATCTCAAAAGCTGACTGGGTAATCTGATGAAAAATATAAGCATATCCCCTCATAATTTATTCTGAAGTTAAAGAGAACGTATATGTAAATCAGGATGGTCAGATTGTGTTGCTATTTTGAAAGATTTAGAAGATAATACAAGCCTGCATGTAGTCATCCTTCTGTGTACTCTCTGATTTGCCATGTGAACATATGTTATCCACCATGAAAGTCTATCCCAAGCTGTCACATCCTCAGGTTTAACAAAAGAGTTGACAATAAAGTGAAAAGCAAAAAATTCTGTTACCTTAAATTGATCTATGTATTTACAAATTATTTATCTTCAGAATGAATTATGACATTTTATGAAGATTCTGGAAGATGTGTGAGTAGGTTTCTATTTCTTTAATTGTGCTACTCCACAGAATAAAGAATGGGCTTCTTCCTCTCTATTTCATAATTCTACCCAGTGTCTAACATTCAAAATCAGGCAAATTAAAAAATTCTACACCATTCCTAGAACAATGTTTAATTATGTTTTTTATTTCATAAAACCAAGTGTATCTGAGATTTCACAAAGCAATTGAATTCTTTCTGTAATCTCTGAAATATTTGGCATTGTCCCAAAATTAATGAGACTGGAATATTTCCATCACATTATGGGCAGGAATATTTTCAATCAATTTCATTTATTGTTATGTATGAGTCACAAGCTATTGTCAAATACAAGTCTTCTATTTTTGATAAAATGTTTGAATGCAACTAAACAAATGCATGGTTTTTTTACCTGTAGTCCTGAATGTGAATAACACTGGAGGGAAAATAAAATTCTATATTACATAGACAATAATTTACTCAATCATCATGACAAAAATAGTATATTCGTTTAATACATGAGTTTATGGGTATATTCTTATCATTTTCTCATATTGTGCATCTTTAATATATTGGAAAAAATATTCTTATTTGTGTGATGAAATATTGATACTTTCTTTTAGTATTTCATACTTTCACATCTTATACATCTATCTTAGGAAAGAGATACGTTTTGTCCCTCTCTTTTACCCTTAATATATAGTTGCATACATAAACAGGAGGTCATACTAGTAGAAAATTCAATAGATTCTACAAATTAATTCAAACCAGATACTTTTAAGGAAAATTGGATACTTAGGATTTTCAGTTCGATTACTAATATAAATCAAGGTACCCCTCTTACAATTTCTTTTAAAAAGTACATGATCTCTGTATGTGTTTCAAAATATTTTTTCAGTGACAGGAAATTGACTTAATTGCTAGGCAAGTTCTTCCATTAATCTATTTTTGTTATCTCAGTTTACTAACTTCAGCTTTAAATACAATATTTTCATGCCTTTCTTTATGGATTGTCAGAAAAAATTACTATCAAGAAATTGCTGTCCATGATCAAATTACTGTTTCTCTATCCTTGACACAACTAAACTGCCACAGCTGTACATTGTTCCTTTAGGATTAAATCACTGGTGTTAATAATAACTGATTGAAAGAAGCATCAACACTGACAACTTTCCATGATTGTGTCTGCCCTGATGACTTTTGCTGTATTCAAGGCAAGTTCTGCCTGCTACTGGAGCTAAAGTCCCTCTTCTTTCCACACATCCTGAGCACAAATGCAGAAGCAGGTAGTAAAAATAGCAATTCTATATCACAACTAATAGCTGTGGATAACTATAGACCGTTTGCAGCCCAGGAATTTTGCAGAGGTGGAGGACACTGCCACCTCTTCCTTTTGCAGTGATTCTTCTTCAAGCAGTACAAGCTGATCCACCCCTATCACTCTTGTCTTTACTTTTCCTCTATGTCAGCAAGCTGAATACATCAGCAAAACTTTTTCTATGGTCATGTCATGAACTACATCCAAGCACAGATCCGGCTAAAGAACATCCTCCTGGGCACCAGGTACCGTGCTGTGGGTCTTGCAAAAATGACAGAAGGCTTCAGAGATGGACATTACAATGCTGATCATAAAGCCTCTTTGCTGTTCTTACTGCTGGTTTACCTTCTGAAAGGCTTCACGCCCTGAGCGCATCCCTGCAGTGTCGCTTCATGTCAACATTTCCACTCGTAGAATTGGAGAACTCTGGCAAATGGCAACGAGCACGTTTGAGTGGGAGGTGCTGCTGCAGTCAGTGGTGCTCGGTGGGGTGATGCTCCCACTGAACATTGTGTGGTGGAGGGCAGCATCAAGCACAGCACTGGCTGGATTTCCCATGCAGCCGGGTGTGATGGAGCCTGCTCATCCATCACTCCCACAGCATGCCTAATGAGGGGCTCTCAGATAGGGTGCAAGATAGGCTATTCCTTTCCCATCAATTGATCCTTGCACTTCTAGGTGATTTGTCTTCGATGCCTCTTGCAGCATCTTACAAAGCTGCAGGCTAAAAATCCAACAAATTTTTCTTCCTTAACTTAGAGGATGCCTGGAGTCAAACACTAAGACAAATATAATAACAAATGATGTGTACTTAGAAATCGTACATTGGACACTAAGCAAAGAAAACCAAGCTTAATATATTTCTGCTGATATTTCTCTTTTATTTTCCAGTACTGAAGGATTTTAGGAGAAATTTTTATGAAATGTAAATAAAATAATAATTTTTCAGATATCAAAATCATGAGCGAAATGAATTACAATATTTGAAAAAGAAAAGTTAGAAACTAGAACTCACCTGAAGAATTAATTTGTACACAGACTTTCTGTTAGGCTTGTGAATCTTATTCTTTACATGCCTGCACTGGAAACTGCTACTTTTTGTTCCAGGTAAAAATTAAAAAACAGTTTGGCTTGCTCTTGCTTCTCAAAATCTGTTTATGCCCAAGCATTAGTAAATTTAAACTTAAATGGAAGGTGCTAATTCATATAGTGGTTTCCTTCTCCCTTTAAATCTCCTACAGCTGTGAGTATATAAAATTTTTGATAGGAAGAACACTGGTTTAACAAATAATCTGAACTGGGTAAACCTAAACGGTGGAGAGTGGGAAATATGAATAACTAGCTTAGTTGTCTCTTTTGCTTGGAACTTTTTAACTACTCCTCTAGCCCTTAAAATGCCTCAGGAATTTTTCAAGAAATACTAAAAATGGTACCACCATTTTTTTTCCATGTATTTTGAAATGGATGGATCTTACTCCGTCTATTTTTACTACATCATCTCCACCATCGCAGCTGCTGCCAGTCCCAGGCAGCTGAAATGGTCTCCTTGCCATGTTTTTTCTGTCAGTGTAGATTCTACAAAAGCACTAATACAGGATGCCAGCCTCTTCCACTGATGTCAGATACCACTTCTCAAAGTCAATTTTGTCTTCTTAAATGCTGCTAGGTTCACTTTTGGAGTGGTGTTCCTAGGCAGAGGTCAGAGCTTTCATTAGGAAATACAGAACAGGGCAAGGAATATTGATAGACTTCATTGTTTCCTAACAAAAATCTTTGTTGCTTTAAGTACTGTGCAATTTTCATTGGGAGTTCAATAGCCATTAGGTCTATATGATGTTTTAATAAGCTATAAAAGGGTAAGATTTTAATTGCTAATTAGCAATAAACATTGATTTTTTTTTTGCCTCACTGGTCTCCCCAGGACAAGCCATGCAGGCTCTTTAGCTTGTATTGTCAGCATTTAATTTCAGCTGTTATCTCTTTCCCTGTTCTCACATATTTTTTTCCACCGTCCAACTTTTTTTACAGCCTCCAGTTATAAACTGGAAAACTTCCAACACTGAAATTCATATAGAGAGAAAAAGCTGCAGTGGGGTCAGGAAGAACAGGAAACAGAAATCAAAATAAAAGACTAATAAAGGATAAACATCAACAATCAAAATTCAATCTCAGTTTTATTAATGACTTTTCAATAAAAGGAGTCTATAGTGTCTGACCTTTGCTTAGTAAATATATGTTTAACAAAAATATTAAAAAAAAGGCCACAAAAAAAGATTAAAAAAACACCCCAAAACCAAACCAACCAAAGAAAAAACCCAACAAAAAAACCCAAAAAAACCCACATAAGAAAAACCTCAAACCCCAGACCGGTCAAGAATAGTTTTTAGAGTAACAGTATCTTCAGATTACTTGTCAGATTACTTATTATCCTGAATTTATTCAAGTGCTAGTTTTTCTGTCTGACATCAAGATACTGAGGACTTGTAATTTGACTCTTGAAGTTACATTTTAATTAAATGGGGAAAAAATTTGCTTTTCTGTAACTTTTGGAATCATATTATTTTCAAGAAAGTATCCCCATAGAAACAATGTATTTCTTTCTGCAGTATCTTCCTTTCTTACCTTTTAATAAATCAAAAAGTTATGTAACTGTTTCACTACTCTTTGTTGCAACTTTGACAAACTACTTTAAAGCTACAGATGGGACATGAAGAATAGAATTATAAGAGAACCAGCTTTATGACATGTTAAAAAGAAAAAAGATACAATTAATTTAAAAATTTTATTGTAAAATGTACATTTCAAGTTAACATATACATACATATATATATATATTCTCGTATTTTATTTTTATTTTACTTTCAGAAGCAAAACCATGGTTTAGCTCAAATCTGGAAATAAAATGTTTCAAATTGTCAAAATTTTCATCAAGATGCAAGTGTTGACTTCCAGCCCACTTTATCAGCTTCTCCTGGGTTCTGTTTAAGGAGCCTTTTCTCACTCACTCCCAGTTCTTGGTCAAATCACTCCATGTTTCCCAAATTCCTGTTTTATAAAGTGAATAAAATATTTACTTACTGTTCTTAACTCCCAAAGGGCTTTCTGTGGGTTAATTAGTTAACGTTTAACTTTGAAAATCTAGAGTGTTATATTAGTGCCAGGTGTTATTATTATGAAACCTATTAAAACCACAATGCATGATCAATTCGCTCAGGTCAAAGGACGTGTAGCTGCAAAGGATCTCATTAAAAGTTGATAAATAGAATTAGTGAAAGCAGGTGATCTATTGTACTGCCTGACACTTAAAGTGCACAGAGAGCTATCAGTCACCAACTTGTCCTGTATTCCTCATGTCACAGACTGAACAGCCAGAGGTTTGAAAAAAGCCTATGTTTTCTAGATTTGTTTAAGAGTTTATTAAGCAGACTGAAAAGCCCTCCTCTACAATATCTACAGGCCTCTATTAAAAATGCAATATGAATGTGGCTAGACAAAGGGAAGAAATACAATAATATAAGTTATAAATTATACTTTGACTACTCAGGAGGCCATGCTGTTTCCTGCTAAGTCTAAAACCTAAAGGTTTTAGGTTGCAAATTTAGTGACAATAGAAGCTCATCTTATATTGTAGTATTTCGGTTAATATTGTCAGAAAATTTTCTTTTCCTAAACCTGGACTTTCTTCTGCTTCAGAAATAATGACATGGAGTATTCAACTACAGTTTTGAAGTCAAGAAAATACATCAATATTTTTAGCATTTCTTGTCACACTGATTTTCTGGATACAAATTCAAAGGAGGAAGGATTCTCTCCATAAAGATGAATTTATACTCTTTCTCTTTTGAACTGCATCTATATTGTGTTTTGTACCGAAGAAACCAACCAAACCAAACCCAAAGCATCAGATTACAGCATAATTTGAGATTACAATATTAATTTATTAAGACATTTTACCAGTGGTACTTGAGTGAATGTTTTTAGTGCTAGCTCTTCAGAGATCTGAAATACTTGTTGTTGGAGCAGTGGTCTTCTTTGGGCTGTCGAGTGGACTACAGCATAGCACTGTCCAACATAAGGAAGATAACCACGATAACCCCAGTAGACCATGGTCTCCTGATCATTTTTCCTATAGGTTAACCTATTATTCTCATGAAATGCTATTTGTTAGAATGACATAAGGCAACTTTTTCTGTTACTGAATAAAAGCTTTGAGCGGTAGATAATTGCATGGAATGTCAAGAAAATTTGCTTTGATCAGGGAAGTGCAAAAACTCATATAACCATTGTGATGTTCATGGTACATATTGACTACTGACAGCTTCACTGGAGGTCACCTGTCATTTTAAAAATGTACCAATTTTTCGTCAAAAAATATCCACTATTATGTAATACCTGTGGTAATATAGTGATCTATATTTTTTATGTCATTTAACAGAATGCAAGGAACCATATTTAGTCTAAATTATTATTATTATTGAATGAAGAAAGCACTATCCAATAGGAAAAGTGTGTTCACAGAAGGACTCAAATAATACAGTTTACCAGCTGAAATATTCCTGGTTAAATGACGCAATATTTTATGCTACCACTGCAGATTTTTGTCTGGTTTAGTCAGTTTTAAAAATTTCAGATAAATGCTCAGCACTTAATCTATTTGAAATAATTCTTTTAAGGAATTTTTTCTTCTTCTCTACCCCAGTATTTACCAATAATATTCAGGGTATACAATCTTGCTTCTCATAAATCTGCAAAATAAAATTATGTAATTATGTTGTTTTCTTGGCAAGTATGGTCATATCATAAACTTCTCGAAGAAGCATTATCTTGCTCTTCAGTAGCAAGCTGATTTCTTCCAAAGGAATAGCATTAATAACCATTAACACCACAGATGCAAATTACTTGTTTACTTTCTCGATAAAGACAAAGTTTTCTTCAGGTGAAATATGAGTTTCTTTGTTAACAGTGGGTGTTTAAAAAAAAAAAAAAAAAAGAAGAGAAATCTCAAGCAGAACCAGCAAATCTTTCGTGGCTTCCAGCAGTATCAAAAAAACAGACTAAGATGATTTGATTCATCATCAGCCAACTGAAAATTCTGCAAGTATTAGTCAAATATTCAGGAAAAAAACAACAATCAAAAACCCAACAATTTAATATTTCTACAAAGATATTTTTATTTTATTTTCCTTGTGATAGCATTTAGAAAATTTTCAAGACCTTTGAACTTATATCTCATTTTTAATGTTTTTTTAGTGTTTCACACCAAGTACTAATTGAAGAAACTGGATGAAATTGAAGTCAGCTGATAATGTTTCCCTGAAGCCTCAATTAAATTTAGTGGCAGTTTCCATTGCATATTTGTTCTCAAGATTTTTTTTGGATCCTCCTATATCCCAGTCTTGATCACTATTTTTTTTACAAATGAACAAAAGGAACCATGACTGAGTTAAAAAATAGTAAGAAATCTCCACAGAAACCTGGACAAGTCATCAGATAGACTCACACACAATGATTGTGGGGATTCATTCAAAGAATGTATTCAATGACATTCAACTTAAATTGCAACCCAAAGAAATGAGGATATTAAAAGGTACTCCAAAAGTCAGATTGTGATGTGCTCAGTGTTCCCAAAAATTCCATTCCTAATTAAATTAAAGGATTAAAGGCAAACGCAGATGCTCTCAAATGTTTTCTCTTCAGATTAGTTGATTTAGATTAGCAAAATCACATACAGCTACATTTATAAAAATTAAAAATGCTGAGCTATTGACCAACTTTGAACTCTAGACCTTACTTTTAAAAAGATAAAAAAGATAACTGAACTCTCTTGAGTATTTAGTTAAGTGTTGTTGGAGTCCAGGGCATCCCTCTGGGCACCCTGGGAAGTCACAGACCTCGGTAGAGAGGCCTGGGACCCAAAAATGAGGGTCTGGGGTCTGTGCAGGGGGTTTGCCTGGCACAGAGCCCAGGAGGACACAGTCTTTGATTTTGGTCCATGAGAAAAACATCTAACAGAGAGAAGAATTGCAAGTCGCAAAGGTTACTGAGAGTAGTGTAGTTATCACTGTGCAGAAGATTTTGTAGTTTTGGGTTTTTAGAATGCAGATGCAAAGGGACAAGATGGTGGTTTTAGGGCAGTGCCCTGGGTTCTTCTTCTTCTCCCTTGGCATCCATCTTCTGCAGTGACGTGGACACAAAGTAGTTTCAGTGGATTGGATCAGAGTAGACATGCCCCTGCTAGTATAGGTGATAGACATTGGCACAGAATTGTAAACAAGGGTACGTAGTTATCTGTATAAGAGGCAGCGACCTCCCATCACAGGGGGAGCCACCTCGTGTCCAGGCTGCTGTGAACACCTTGGCCAGACAGAGAGAACTGTAAGATAAGAACTAATAAACAACACGAGAAACCAGAAAACCAAGACCTTGAGACTCCTCATCATTCTCGCGCCGAACACCGAGCACCGAGCTCAGCACAGAGCACAGAGACACAGAGTCAGACAGCAAACCCTAAATCCTTCAGAGGACAAGAGGGAAAATGATTCCTTTCGTGCCCACACGAACCGGCAACCAGCTTTGGAATCTCGGGTGAGAAACAACCGACTAAAACCCGAGAAAGTATGATTGAAGGTCTCTTTCATAAAATCTGATCTAAATACTGACAATAATAGATTTGAAGATTGTTTTTAGTAACACTATGAATCACACCTGCAGTATGAAAGCATTTTGCTTTCTTTTTATTAAAAACAATTTTAACAGCTGCTGGAAAAAAGAAACATAAATTCAGACATATGTACCCTGTCACTTAGATGTGAGAATGAAAAATTAGTAATAGCAGTGGGAATATTCTTTGATTACAAGGTAAAATATCTTTTTTTTCCTATTTGCCTTAGTCATGGCATCTTGTAACATTACATAATTTTTTAATGGTTGTGTTCTTTGTTTAAACCTTAAAAAAGAGAACAGAAACTACATAAAAATACTATAGGCCTTTGTTTCATTTTTCTATTTCTTCCTTATTTATATTTTAATTTCCTTCTAAATTTCATCTTAAGAACCAATATTTTCAAAAAATAGAGCACCAAGACAGAAGATCCATAGTGCAACAGTCAATCTGCTCTATTTACAAACATACAAGAGTAACAAAATACAACTTACATGGATCAGAGCAAAAATTAAGACTTTCCATCCAAATTAAGAACTCCAAAAATCCCTGCTAGGCTACTGCAGAATTGAGGTGGCACCTTAGCACCAGGGTTCTTCATCTGTGTAAGGCTCTTCCCTCATGTATCAGTCTCTCTGGTGAAAAGAATGTGACCATACAGTTTGAGAACCACAAAATGGTTCATGTTTCCAGCCTCATCTGAATCATACAAATAGGGATTTACAGAAGGCATTTAAACTTCCATTTTCTCTCAAATATTGTCAGAAGGGAATGGGAGGTGGCAGGTCAGGTTGTAGTTAAGCACTCACGCCGGGACAGGAAAGTCAGGTTCTTGTTTGTACATGAGACATCAGGCTCCCTCCAACCCTGTCTGCCACAGGCGAACCATGGAAAGTGCCATAGGCTGGTTTCACTGAAAAGGGGGGAGGAGAAAGAGGAAGTACTTGTGTCTTTAGCTGCTTTTGTCAAAGCTATGTTCCTGTGAAGAGTTCTCAGAGCTACTTCCCAGCAGGTCAAGCCCCAGCCTGTGCTGTTCCATGGGGTTATTCCTCCACAGCTGCAGGACCTCGGATTTGCATTTGATGAATTTCAGATTTTTAAGCTCTGCCCATTTCTCCAGCCTGCCAAGATCCTTCTGAATGGCAGCACAACACTCTGGACTGAACAGTTCACAGACACTTTCAAGGCTGTTCTGCCATTTAAAAGATTTCCTACCTCCAGATTAGCAGTTTTAACTAAAGCCTGGACTCTTTCCTATAAATTGATGGTCTTGTCTGGAAATAAATCCAGGTGAATTCATAGTTTTGTTCTAGTCAAATCAGACCTTTGTATTAGAATTAATTAATTGAATCTCATTATATCACTCTGCAGCAGACTAGTTTTCTTATCAACTAATGTTGATATGAAAGCTTAGATTATTAACTGTAATTCAAGAATTTTTGTATTGTTTATAGAATATGGTTTTTAAAAGGATAGATGTTAATATATGCACACACTTTATTTTTAATTTTGGAGAAAAACAATTAAGACTGCTATATACTGAGCAATCATGACAAAAATAAATTTCTTCATAATTTGTGTGATGCAGTTCTATAAATTACACATGCAGGATCAATAATTGGCAATAAAATATCAAGCTATAATTCTTCAACCTCCACGGCGGTACTACACATACTTATGTAAAAATTGAACTGAAATTTTAGTATACTGTCTATAATTTACTACATAAGGGAAAAAAAATTTAGGGGCCTTGTCATTGCAATGATCTAAAATACTCCCCAAAAAACAGGAAAGCTTTTGGATTGGGATTCATGTAAGCATTTAAAACAATTTCAGGAATTCAAGGATATATCACCTGTTTTACATCATCACTAAAGAAGAGTACAGAACCACTAAAAAATCTGTTAATCAGCCAGACCTATTTGAAAGGCCTAATTACAGTGAGGCGTTTAAAATGGTAATAGATGCCTTTGATGAGGCAGCTGCATATTGTATACCACTTCTGAAAACTTGTAAAAGTTCTCCAGTGGAACACAGATTCACAAGCAAGGAACAGTTAAGAGAGAAAAATGAAGAATGAGATAATTGATTTTCAGCCTGAATTTTTGTGAGGTGGAAAATCTATTTATGTAACTAAAATCTAGCTATTGTCTCATTTTCTTTTTCTACATATTGCATGTATGACCCTTTTCTAACATCTGGAGGGATTTCTGAAGAAATAAGGAACAGACCAAATCCACTGATTTTGCATTTGAATGATAGCATGCTGGAGAGTAAAATATAAGGAGGAAAGTCCAGAGTTTAAGGTAAATGTTTACAGTTGAAGAAATGACAATTTGAAGGAAATTCCTAAGTTCTGTATGAACCTTCTCAATTAGGCATTTTATTCATTGAAGGTTTTGAAAATAAAATATTCCTCTTAAATGTAATTAAATTTATGTTTTACAATTTTTGCTTCAACTGTAGTGTTTTTAGTTCTTTTGAATAGGACAACATATCAGAGTTGGTTACTATTCTTTAGAGCTTAAAGATAATTGAATTTCTTCTTCGGGTTGAAGCTTTAAAAATTTTGGCTAAATCACTGTGAACTTCAATCAACAGCCCAGCTGCAAAGGAGCTTGACAGAATATGACATGGTGGTTCTGGAGGACACCAAGTTAAACAAGAGCCAGCAATGTTCTCTTACAGATGGAAAATGGTGTCCTGGGCTGCATTAGACAAAGTATTGCCAGCAAGTGGAGGGAAGAGAACCTTCCCCTCCATTCCAAACTTGTGAGGTCACACCTGGAGTCTTGTGTCACATTCTGGAATCCTCCTTGCAAGAGCGACATGGACCTGTGGAGGCAGTCCAGTGAAGGGACACAAGGATGGTAAATGGACTGTAGCTCCTGTACTGTGAAGAAAGGCTGTGGGAGAGCTGGGATTGTTCAGTCTGGAGAAGTGAAATAGAATGGTGGATATCATCTCTACATAATACCTGAAGGACAGTGTAAAGAGGACGAAGTCTGCCTCTTTTCACTGTTCCTCAGTGACAGACTCAGAGGCAATGGACACATACTAAAACAAGGAGGTTCCCTCCGAACATCAAGAAACACTTTCATTATGAGGGTGGTCAAACACCAGAACAAGTTTTCTAGGGAGGTTGTGAATTCTCTCTTCTTGGAAATATTCAAAAACCATCTGGACAGAGTCCTGGGAAAATAGCTCTAAGTGGCAAAGCTTGAGCAGAGAGGTTGGATCAGGTGACCTCCAGAGTTCCTTTCACAGAATCATCAAAGTTAGAAAAGACCTTCAAAATTATCTATAGCAGCTGACAACCTAGAACCACCTTGAGTGCTGTGTCCTGTTCTGAGCCCTCAGTTTAGGAAGGACTTTGAGGTGCTTGAACGCATCCAGAGGAGGCAACGAGGCTGGTGAAGGACTTGGAAAACAAGAAATATGAAGAGTGATTGAGGGAGGTGGGGGTGTTTAGTCTGGAGAAAAGAAGACTCAGAGGTGACCTTATCGCTCTCTACAACTTCCTGAAGGGGGGTTGTAGACAGCTGGTGGTTGGTCTCTTTCTCCAGGCAGCAACTGACAGAACGAGAGGACAGTCTCAGGCTGCATCAAGGGAAATATAGGTTGAATATTAGGAAAATGTTTTTCACAGAAAGAGTGATAAAGTACTGGAATGGCCTGCCTGGGGTGATAGTAGAGTCACCATCCCTGGATGTGTTTAAAAAAAGACTGGATGTGGTACTCAATGTCATGATCTAGTTGAGGTGTTAGGGCTGAGTTGGACTCAATGATCTTGAAGGTCTCTTCCAACCTACACATTCTGTGATTCTGTGTTATCACCCCTAAACCATATCCCCAAGTGCCACATCCAAACATCTATTGAATACTTCTAGAAATAGTGATCTGCCACCTTCCTGAGCAGCTCATTCCAGCGCCTAAACACCCTTCCAGTGGGGAAAAAAAAATTAAAATTCTAATATTTAATCTGAATATTTTCTTTTGCAAATTATTTTTTAATTTGCAAATTAATTTGCAAATGTAATTTCCTCTCATCCTTTGACTTGAGACATGGCAGAGGACACCGACCTCCACTTCACTACAGCCTCCTTTTAGGTAGTTGTAGAGAGTGACCTTTCCAAACTCAGCTACTCTGTGATTCTGTGAAAAGGAAATGTGGTCTTGCATGTGTAATGAAATAGCTCTACACACTGGTACAGGCCGAGGGTCAATAATCTGGGAAGCAGCTCCGCAGAAAACAAACCTCAGGTCCTGTTGAATGACAAGCTGAACATGAGCTAACAATGTGATTTTGCAACAGTGAAATCCACCAATACCCTTGGCTGCATTGGTAACAGTGGAGCCAACAGGCAAGAGAAGTGAGCCTTCACTTCTTCTTGGCAGCCAGGAGAGCACATAGGATCTCTCATGTCCATTTTTGGGCTCATATTGAGATACTGACATGCCACAGTGAGATACATGGAGGGCAACCAAGCTGATCATGGCTGGAGCACATGATTTATGAAGAGAAGCTGGGGAAATAGGTTTGTTCAGCAGAAAAAGAAGAGTCATGGGAGACCTTGTTGCTGTTGACTGGAAGATGGAGCCAAGCTCTTCCTGAATGCAAATAATGGTGATAAAACAGTAGACAATGAACACATTCGGGGACAAGATGAAATCACCATCATTAGTAGTCTTAAAGGCTCAAGGAGACAAAGTTCTGGGCAATGTAATTTAATAAGACCTCCTCTGAGTAATGGGTTTGGACTAGATGACCTTCAGCAGCCCCTTGTAATTGGAGTTCTTCTATGAAGCTCCAGTAAGATTTATTTTCCATTATATCAAGACGTTTTTTCTGAAGTTACTAAAAAACCTCCAAACTGGGCAAGAATGGGAAAGGTAAGCAAGATAGGAAATAACATAGAAGTCCTCACATCCATTTTTTTCTACCAGTGGCAGAAAGGAGGTGTTTTTATGTCCTGAAGATGGTAAGTGAAGGTTGTAAGATCTGGTTTATATGGAAAATCATATGGAAAATATAACATCATAAGTGGAAAAAGACTATATTTGAAATTATCTTACGTATCTTACAACATGTTAAATGATATACATTTCCTTTTTAAATGAAATGTACAGTTATTTTTATCCTGTTTTAAGCTGTATAATCTTACATGTGAAAACAAAACAAAACAGAACGAAACAAAAAAGTAAAAAAAACCCAACAGACAAACAAACAAACAAACAAACAAACAAACACCCCAAAACCCACAACACCGAAAACTTGCTTTTGCCAAGAGAAATAGTAACAATTACTCTGGGAAGTTCAAGTCTCTTCTACCTTGACCCTTTCTCCTGAAAGGCTATCAATGCTTAGAAAACTCTGATATACAGTACACATAAAATGTTTTGTTAAAGAAAAAGGTATGATAAACTCAAAGATAAAGCAGTAATACCATTTTTGGATATCCTTTTACATTGTTTAACCTTAATGCCTAGAAAGCATTCTAGTTACAACTGGGAGAAGAATCCATATATATATTTAATTATTCCAGTGTCTTAAAGATTGAAGACTCCTAGATACTCATGAAAAAAACAGCTTATTAGACACATACAGGAAAATCAGAACTGGAAATTCCTGATTTTCATTTCATTTAAGATTAGATAAAAGTGTAGCTATTTCATAAAGTATATAAGTTTTTTCAGATTCCTTCTCCAGAGGAAGAAGAAAATAACATTTTTTACCTTTTTTCTCTCTTGGTCACCTTAAGAAAACAATTGTTCCTACTTAATAGCTTAGTGGTATCTGAGGAAAATAGGCCAGAAGGAGCTACACTCGTTGATATGCAGGAAGGACCTATGACTACAGAAATTCACTGGCAGCTGGGATACAGCCAGATTTCGTTATTCTACATGTGACTGTCAGTTTTAAGAAGTAAAACCGGATGTTGAATTCTTCTTTTTTGTACATTGACAGTAAGATACCAGGCACGTTTTCTTACACATTATAGTATTGGAATAAATATTAACCTGATCATCAAATGAAATATTGTTTTAATAATTAAAACAGCTGGGGATGTGTCTAGTGTTTTTCCAATCAGATTAAAAGGAACATTACCCTAAGTGTCATTCAGAAGAAAAGAAATTAGAACAGCCTGTTTGATAAAAAATATATACAATCCAGAATACCTCAGGAAAAAATGCTGGCATATCTTTCAAATTCTCTAAAGGAAAGAACTAATGGAAACAGCACTATCACCACAACTCCAATTCTAGTTCCTAACTATTGAAACAAGGCAGTAAGGACACTGGATATGGAAGAATTACTAGCCCAGCCCTTCACAATAAATTAGTTTGATATTACCTCATTTTATTTGCAGTAAATCCTCCCACAGAGAGATGAAACTTAATGCAGAATAAAAAATCATTTCCACTGAGGTCAAAGAACTACCTACATAAATAAGGATAGTTTTGGGTTTTGATTGACAATTCACGTCTTCAAGAAAGACTAGCTTGGAAAAACCTGCATGGTAGTGGTTCAATATCCATTTGAAAAGCATTGCAAGGTGGATTATATGACATAAATTGTTTTACTGCAGGATATTATTGGCAGTTAACAATAACCAGGTAAAAAGGTAATAAGTGTAAAAATGCTTTCAATAGGCATTGAATGTGCAGTGAATGGATAATAATCAAGGATCATTTGTTAGGCTGAAGGTCAGACACACCATGGAGACTACATATAATGAAGTATGATGCATGCATGAGTGATACTTGATTACAATATCAGTGTAACCCTTTTAACTGCTATGTATGAGGAAATAGAAAACAAAATATAGATAGCATCTAGTTTCACCATTATTACCCAAATAGAATAGCTATGCTTTAAATACTATTAGCATCAATTTAACAATGTGAAAACATGGCTATTATCCCAAAACATATCTTTCCCAAGGGAACCTCTAACTCTGATGAAGCCAATGACAAAACTCCTGCTATCTTCCAGAAAGCTGAGTTTTCATCTACTTGTATTTTTCAGGAGTCTTTTCTTCCGGACATTTGTCAAAATACACCTGCATTATACCAGTCTTTGTTCCCATTCTAGAAAGCACATGCAAGGGAGAAAGAAGCTTATATTGTTCCAATATGTTTTTTGTATGCCATGGCATACAATACAGTTACTTTCAAATTGTTGACTAGCAGATTGGGATTTTTTTTTTCTGTGTATTCTTAATAGATTTCATGTAATCATCACTAAGAAACAACATACACTGGGCACTACAGAAAAAAATGTATGAACATCCTTAAGTATCCAACTCATATTAAATATTTACAGCCATTATAAATTGTATAGACTGTGACCTTGACAGTGTAAACAGTTCCCTAGCAGCTTGCTATCGGGCTTACATTTAATAATGATGTTTATAGAAAATTTTATTAAAGATATTAAAACTTCTAACAGCCAAGTGTAGAGTATGCATTGAAAAAACCCCATAACACTAAACAGAGCATTATAAATGCATACTGGAAATCCATTAATAAAGGGAACTAGGTATCTGCTTAAATTAAACATTTATCTTTCACTGTTGAGGGCAAAGGTTTATATCCAACACTAATGAGGAGAGCTAAGCTATTTGCCTCATCAGTTGTTTGAATAAGCTGTTGCAAAATTAATTTCATGACCCCACTAGTTGTTTGCAAAATATACCTACAACAACATAAGCCATGGTCCTCTGCTATTGATGGAATTATTGATACTAATGGAAACTTCAATCTAAGTAATATAGGACTCAGTGGCAAAACCCTGCACAGAATTTTACATAAATCCATGGAGATGGTTTAATCATCTGTAAACCTGACTTCTTAGAAGAAACTGAAAAAATATGATCATCAAGTGGAGTTTAAACATGAAACTGCTTCTTCAAAATGATGTGGAGTAGGAAGTCCTACCCTACTTTAGAATTTCTATGCAGCATTTGGGTTGTACAATGAAAAGATACACTTTTGAGGTGTGTGTTCTGTGATATACTAGACTAGCTGGATTTCCCAAAGAGATGGAAAATACCTAGAGATAATACATTTCAATAAGAAGATTGCAACTGTTGCAATGCACCCCCACACCCTAGCAGGTGTTTCCATAATAAGAAAGAGTTCACCCCTGAACTTTTAAAGAAGAAGAAGAACCAGAAACCTCTATGCTCCTCTTACTATAACAGGCCCAGTGCCAGTACAAAGGCACCTGTTGGATCCTTTAGCTGTTCCTCAAAAAATGTAGCAATTTTCTATTGGGCAGCATGCAAAAAAACCCTCCTAAATAATTGAATATTTAAGAGAGAACACAGAGATTCTTGGGGCTTTTCAGGGTGTTTTAGCAGGTGCAATGGACCCCCCTGCACCATGCACGGCTTTTACTCTTTTATTCTGTATAGTTTGTTATTTTTGCTTTAATTAAAACCTTTTTGCTTTTCTAAACACCTCTGATCACGGCATCTTGCTAATTTCTCATAAGCCATTCCTGAGAGGCTGCTGGCCACCCTCAGAGTGTGATGCATCTGCATGGGGCTAAAAACACTGGCCTCACACAGAAACTCATCATGCAACCCCTGAGGCTTTCTCTCTTAGTGAAAGTTTACAAAAAGTTCTCGCTGATTATTAGTCTGTGGCCTATTTCCTGCATAATCACTTAATGCTGTGATAACTCCCTGAATCACACTTTGAGGACCCTGATGCTCTTGGACATTCTCATTTAACCCAAATGTCTCAGTCATACCCCTCTGTCACAAGTTCCTAGGAACAGAAATAAAACACCAAGTACCTGATTTCCTGAAGTACTAGCCAGGCACCTATGTAACTAACTGCATTTCAAGACAGATGCAGATGTCTAACAGTTCAGAGAAATCAGCTTCTTTTTCAATTCAGCCTTCTTAGTCAAAATAAAGTACTGCTCAGGTGCATTTTTTCACTCAGTGAGCTAGCATTCTAACAGGAAAGTTAGCCATTGTTACTGAGTTTTGGCTATCACGAATATTTAGTCATCTCTGCTATACTATCTTGGGTAACAGCTCATGCCTATTCTCCATTATGACAAAGAGACATTATTTTCCCTCTTGTCACACTCAATAATTCTGTCCACTCCCCAGCAAATATGTCTTGGCAGCAGTCCAGTCATGGGAGTCACTAACAAGATGGTGCACCTGAGGTCAACCAAATCGCTCTTTAATACAATAATCACATCTCAGCTTGGCAGTCCATCACCTATCATTCTTCCCATATGAATAAACAAAACTGCAGGAGAAAATACCCCTGGGCACTCGCTTGCACTGCAATGGTGGCAACAGCTGGTCCAGCAGGTGCTTCTCAAGTGATTCAGCACCTGTGCTTTTGCATTGCAATTCTGCAGTGGGCCATGTTAATAGATATTTTCTTCACTTTTTCAAAATGAAATATCCGTACCTAAAATAACTGTTCGGAGGGATTTAGCAGAACTCTATTTCTCTTACTTAAAAGAAACCATCCAATTGTAGAAAAGAGCCTGAAAGAACTCTAGAAGTTTTTGTTAATATAATCTCTGTACTTTGTAATTTATGTGTGATGTAGATT
The DNA here is from genome assembly GCA_013397095.1 of Sterrhoptilus dennistouni. Classification (NCBI taxonomy): domain Eukaryota; kingdom Metazoa; phylum Chordata; class Aves; order Passeriformes; family Zosteropidae; genus Sterrhoptilus; species Sterrhoptilus dennistouni. The sequence continues at coordinate 783,381 of VWZU01002687.1, read as the reverse complement.
TGAGATACCTCAGTCTTCCTGGTATACTGAAGGTCTGAAAGACATATGGCAAAAGAAAGAGAGTTATGCTAAGTTAATGGCAATGACATAGGTACATATATGTATTTTAAAAATAAAACTCTGAAGAACTTTTGATTTGGGGAACCATTTATTATTAGGATGAATAATTTCTTGCTTCCTAAATAGAGCAGTGGGGTTTTGCTGTTTTATATACATGTTAAAAATGTAGGACAGTGACCCAGTTTTCCACCAGAGGTTTATTAGGCCTTTCTATTTAGATACTTATAAAATTATGTGCATATGAAAATCCCTAGTCCTCAAATAATCTTATAAATCTTAGTACCTCATGGAAACCCTTAGTAATGACTAAAAAATCCACCAGTTTGGAAATTTAATGATTTCAAAATGTACATTTTAGGAGTAGGAGTTGATATTCCTTGTGGGTCCCTCCCAACTCAGGATAGTCTGTGATTCTATGACTATATTCCATGTACTCAAATCTGTCAGGAAAAAAAAGGAAATACAGATAAAACATGTTCTTGCTTTCATCAGAACTCTCTCCCATGTGAGAATGCTAGAAGATAAAAAGAACATTATATAACATCATTCATCTGATTTGGAACCACCTCTTTGCCTACTACCCTTTCCTTTCCAGATAAGCTCATATCTCTGATTGACCCTTGATAGTTAATGCATTTCACCACTGCTATGAAAATCACTCGTTAGAGGATTTCTTAAGATGGAGATCAGAGTGGATGAAATAAAAATCAAAAAAATATGTTCTCTGGAGTTCTTAACTTCCTAGAAATGTAGTATTGATATTTTCTTTTTTTGCCCCCTATTTTTTATTTCTATAAAGATGTCACATCTTATAAAAATACAGGCAGCACAAGGCTTGGTGGGGTACTCCTGTAACTCAACCTGTGTGTTAGTAAAAAATGGAGGCTTTTTCTATGCATACAAATAATGTCTAAACTCTGTTACACTCTAAACTGATAAAACGGCATCACAGTAAGCAGTGACCTGGTAATCAAAAGGATCTAGGGCTCATTTGACATTTTCAGAGTTTATAGCAAACAGGAGTACTGCTGAGTAAAAATATAAATTGGACACTATGGCTTAAAATGTCACTTCCCTTTACTTTCTGTTTCCTGGGATAAATTCAAAACTATTTAAATTAATGAATAGAACCTAAGGAAATATATAAACCCTAAGCCTTTTCAAATATGTCTTGATTTTTTGTTGTGTTTTTAATAATAATAACAGTTATTTTAATAGAGATCTAACTTGCTTTTCAAAAATAGTATAATTGATAAAGTACCCATTTTGCAGATAGAAGTTTTAACTACTACCAATAGTCCCCACTAAAATCTACTTCAGATACTTTTGAGAAAGAGAAAAATGGATTTTGAAAATGAAAAGGAAAAGAAAAATGGATTCTTTCAGGACAGAAATACCTTGACATAAAGTGAAATTAAATGTCTTTCCGAAGTTCTTATGTTAACTTCTACCTTACTATGAGAATTTAGTACACCACAGATGAAAAATGTAATTCAGGTGTCTGGAAAACTGCAGAGCACTGTTAAAAATGATGAGGCCCTAAACCCCATTAAGATTGTCCATTATTCCTTTAAAGACTTCTGCTTTGAAAATACATGAACTCAATCTGTGACAGAAGCTCTGCCTCAAATATTTCCTCCCTATGTGTTCATTGACAAAGACACAGTGATTGTTAGACACTATCTAGACATTTAATGACCTCTCTGTCCTAGAAAAAAGGTGGCTTGTCAGTTCTCGCTTTCCTTGAGGTATTGTTAAAATAAGTAACAAAACAATTGGAACGGTTAGGCGTAAGAAGATGTGTGTCAAAGGAGACTTGGGCAGCTCAGTGATGTGACTTTAAAAAACACAGCAATGTCAGAGTTATGGATGGAAAAAATTACAAAGCACTTAATGTCATAAAGTTCTTCCCATACATTTATATAGAAGACTGTAATTTCAAAAATCAGCTTTTTCCTATTTTTTTCACATTCGGATGTAAAATACATTTTCTTATATTTAGAAATAGCAGGGGCTTGTCTCTACCAGCCACTTTGAATAGTAAAAAATTTATGATGTGTCACACTGACTTAGTCAACTAATGAAGTTGCAGTATTAATAATTTCTAGTTGATAATAATGGGAAAATCTAAATCCATCAATGTCCATCTTTCTACATTTTTCCATCAGACATAGCTAATGTACAATAAGATTATAAAAATAAAACCTCATTCCTAATGTAATTTTTTAAAATAAAAGAATAAGATTTGTGATAAAGTCCCAAACACCAAAAACAACACTGTCCCTAACAATCACAAAACCCTAGTTACAACTCTATTTAATCATCTAAGGACTCATTAACTACTAGGAGGATTTTCAAAATTGCTTAAGGATGTGCCAAGTTCTTAATATATTTTATTTGCAATACCTTTTAGTACCTATCTGAACCTTTAAACAAATAATCTTGTTAAGCTTTACTCTGCTACTCAGATCATAAAGGGACTTAAACACCTAAATCAATGGAATTCTTATATACTTTGAAAATGTCAAAATCTCATTAATTGCTAGTGATACTGGAAAGTCAGATTCAGAAACTTTAAAAGATAGTAAATTTGAAGGTTTACTGAAAACGAGTCATATAATTGTAGGAAAAGCCAGACCAGGAGAACTTCTAGGGACTCCTGGAATATTAAGACTTTTTTCCTTCAAGAATTCAGTCTTCACTATCAAAAGCAGATTATCAGAGTAAATATTAAAGTCAAACTTCTCTGCCATTATGTCCTGAATATTAAATAAAAATGTGAATCAGGGAAAATGTATTAAATTCTTTGCCTTTATATCCCTACCCATAAGATGTATCAAAAAACTAATTTTTTATTTCTTATGATGGGTATAGTAGTTGTACTTAATTTTCAATCAACACAACACAAATTATGTCGTTCACATTCATATGATAAAGTAGAATAAGCGTATTAATGGTTCCTCAAAATGCACTAAAGATCACTCCAACTCAGAAGGCCAGAAAAATGCCTGTGAACCCTTTTAAAACCTCAAATCTGATTGCAATTGTTGTCAGAGATGCTTTGTGTAGACGAGTTATAGCAGGAAAAAACAAAAAAAGGTGTATTGGTGGAGGACAGCAGAATTCAACGTGTCGTTGTTACCACTTTGGAAATAGATCATATTCCTGAACGTCTTATGTCAGGACTATTTTGAGGACTTTCACTGACTATGGCTATACTGGTCACAGATGGATCTTTCAATGATCTCTGTAGAGCACAATTTGTCCTGGGAGAAGCTGTTGGCATATATTAAGATATGCAGTCAGACCAGTGACGTCATGTCTTTCATTTCGACTGTTAGTGTTACACTGCATTGATATAAATTTATGGAGGAGGGATATTACTAATGTATTTCTTCTGTTTTATTTTAGTTTCGATACATTATGTGATTATAAAGCAATAAAAAAAAATAATCTCACATGGAAAAATAGAATTATGATTGCAGCTTAGGTTGACATTAGCTGGAGAATATGATTTTGGTTTCACTGGTTCAGTGATAAGAAAAGACAAAGGCACTCAAGAACAAACATGTTTAAGAAATCACATTCTGAACATCATCCATGTGAGTTGTGCCTAAGAAGTGTTGGAGAATCATATAAACTTATAAAATTTAATAAAGCAAAAATATTTCTCAAATGGGAAAATTATCAAATAAAAATCGCCATTTAGGAAGAGTTTACGAAATAATGATGTTAATGGTCAGAGGTTTAGAAAACATGATCTGCAAGGACCTTAAAAAAAAGTCCTAAAAAAGTAGAAAGGGGAGTCATGAAAGTAAAAGATGAAAATTATTGCAGTCAACAAACCCATTACAAACAGTAAGAGTTTAGTTCCTCTTTCATGTTAGACAGACTAGGAACTAATGGCCACAGATTACAATAATAGAGTCATGTCTAAAATTCAGATTAAGAAATAAAATTTTCAAATGGTGAAAATAAATTAAACACAATGCACTTTCCATGAACCTCCATAATTTCAATCTTTACAAATTGGAACTATCCACAAAAGACTTCTTTCTGTCTTTTATAAGAAGTTGATCCTTGAAAGTCTTATATGCAAACCCTTTTGAAAACAGGCCAAATCAAGAGACAGGTTGAAGCACCCTTCCCCTTCTGGTGGAAGCGGCTGGCCAACATACGCTCCGGTGAATGTTGCTATTGTTCAATTAGATTTGATCTTCTGACAGCACCAGGGAAGCTGCATTGACCAAAACCTGGGTAGCTTTAAGTGACCTAGATCGTGTAAGAATTTCTTTTGACAAGCACAGGTTTGCGTTTTCAACTTCTGTGGATTTCCATTACAGGTGTCATGTTTTCATTAAGCACAGCTATTCCTAATGCCGAATATGCTGACCTACTGTTCCAGCTGTTCTACTACTGGGATCTGACAAATTCAAAACTGGAGCCAGAACATCTGCTTGCTGATGGTGCTGCTCTTACACAGCCTCATAGGAAAATGAAACAAGCAAAGTTCACAAAGGTACTTCACAGCTGAAATGCTGTACACTATAATAGCTAATTCTTGGGAGCCTGCTCAAGTTAGAGGCTTGTGCTAAACATTTAAATTCTTTCTTTTATGGGCAGGTGTGCTGGTTTCAGCTGGGATAGAGTTAATATTCTTGACAGGCTGGTATGGGGCTGTATTTTGGATCTGTGCTGAACTCAGGGCTCTCAATATAGAGAAGTTTTTTGTTGTTGCTGAGCAGGGCTTGCAGAGAGCCTGCTTTTCATACTGTCATGCTGGTGAGGGAACTGAGAATGCTTGGGAGGTCAGGAGGAGACACAGCCAGGATTGGTGGCTCAAACTGACAAAAGGGAAATTCCAGACCAAACACCATCATGCTCAGTATATAAAAATCAGAAGAATCTGGAAGGAGGATGTTTGCAGTGATTAAATTAATCTTCTGAAGTAACACTGAATGGGGCTCTGCTGTCCTGGAGACAGCTGAACAGCTGCCTGCCTATGAATACCAGTATGAATCCTTGTTTTGCTTTGTTTGTGTGTGTGGCTTTTGCTTCCCCTATTAGACTGTGATTATCTCAACCCACAAGTTTATTAGCTCTTACACTTCTCTCTTGTACTTCTCTAGCTTTTACTCCTCAATCCCACTGTGGGGAAGTGAGCAGGCAGCTCTGTGGGGCTTGGCTGCTGGCTGGGGCTAAACCACAGCAGTGGGTGAGGCTGAGCAGCCTTAGAATAGGATCCATAAATAGCAGCTGGCTGAACAGGAGGTACCTGTTCATGAACTGGAAATACTGTTCCACCTACCTTCTCATTCACAAAAAAAATCAGATATTTCCAGAATAAAACTCCATTACGTAGTGTAACAATGCCCTTATTTTATAACACAACAATACTGCAGATAACTTTTCTTTAACTTATAGAAAATGTTATACAACTGTCCTGCCTGTCTCTCTTGTAGCTTTTTATTATTTCTATTATCTGTTCACAACCAAGGTAAACATCAGTTTAGTGAAAAAAATATTGCACTTGGTATACATAGAATTAGGGATAAACACTGATTTCTACTGAAGCCACAGAAAAAAGAAATTAGAAAGAAAGATGCTCATCACTCCCTGTTATTAATCTTTTCTGTTCCTGCACCTCTGAGTCACAGATGCAGTCTACCCTAGGTTTTAAGTAGGCAGAGTGCTCTGTTGAGAAAGTCTTGTCCTTTGAAAAAGGATAGCATCCAGAGTATGGATCTGAGCCAAAAGATTAACAACAACAAAACCCCCAATTCTGATCACTCCAGTGTCATTCTGCAAGGATTATGGAAATTTACTTCAGTCTCTTCACTTCCACAGAAATGCCCAAATTCCTCTCTACTATTAGGAAAGAAAAATGTGTTTCACCAGTGCCTTCAGTTGTTAATGAAGCTACCCACTTCCTTGACATAATTCTTTTACAACAGTTTTCACTGGAGGATTTCAATGCAATGGTATTCCTTTAATTCAGGAAATACTTTCTTGCACTAAGATCTGCAGGTTCCAGAACAGTAAGATCCAAAAATTCAATCCAGCTGTTTAAAATCTTCCACTTTTTCCTTAGGAGAAAGAAGAACAACTTTGACTTCTATGTTTCCAAACATTCTGAGCTTTCTTTAGTTTAGAATTTCAAACCTGAACAAATTTTCCCTTTGATAGCTGCTGCAAGCAGCTGTTCCATTAGAAACTGAAACAACAACCCATCTCACCTATCTATGTTCACAGTGTTTCTACTAAGAAAGCCAGATGGAAAAGTGTATAAGCTTGGAAAACCAATAGAAAACAAAGACCAGGAGATAGAAGATAGGGCAAGAAACACAAGATGATAAGCAAAGATTTTAAAATAGTAAAATTCTGGGAAGTGTGTTTGGAGAGAGAAATGTGAAGAAAATGAAAACAGTGAGTCAAAAGTTAGGGGTGAATACCAAAATTGACTTCTGGACTTTACAAGAAAATAATAAAATGAGGTGCCAGTGTGAGTATGATTTATCTAAACAAGGACATAAAATGGAAATGGAAAATTCTAATATATAAGGAATTAGTCATTCATACATATATATACACTCATGAGGATAAGTGGAATATGTGTTGGATTTATAGTTGAAATCAAGATCAAAACTTTTAAAAGGCATGGCAGAAGAATCATTTGATGACATTTTATGATCTATATTATTCAAGAAATCAAATTAAGTTGTTATAATGGTCTTCTCTTTTCCAAAGACCTAAAAATAATTAAATATTTAGATTCCTTCCAATAGAAAACAATAAATCACTTCTTCCTTTCTTGAATACAGGCTGCTGGTATGTGCATGTTATACCTCTGATCCTAGAAGCTGAGAGACGACAATGGAAGAGGTTGATTTTTCTGTATTTTTCCCAAAATTCTTTCCTTAATCCCCCTCACTAGGAAACTGTTTTAACATTTATATGGACAGAGCTTCTGCTACATCTGGGTGGTTTTTTTTTTCTGTTATCTTTTACTGTTTCTTCATTCGTAATAAGACTAGGTTACAAAACCTGGTTGTGGAGCAAAGGTCATTTAACTTACTCCAATGTCTACCATTCATCTCCTTACTAGCTTTTCATTTTCTAATTGCCCAGGAGTACTACAGGGCAAGAGTTGACCCTGATGTCAATATCAATCTTATGGAGATGATAGTTTACTTAAGAAAAAAAAAAAAAGGAACAGTTGGATAAGAACACTGGAAAGATTAAATTGAGTAGGGTTTCTATGGGGCACACACCATTTCCTGGGCATAACACATTTTGGATAGCTTTGATCATGCAGTAAGTTGGCTTTTGGGCTAGTTTTCAGAAAAAAAATCACCTTATGCCAGATAAGCAGGAATAACTTGTGTCGTAATAGTCATTAAAAATATATAAGCAATATTACAGAAAACTAAATGCAACAAATTTCCAAATGAGACCCAGTTCCCTTGAAAAACAGTGAAAATTTGTATCTATAGTCTGAGAAGGACATTGAAAGAGAGAAGGGACATTGGTAATACTATAGAAAGCACAAGAAAATAAGGTTTATTTTTCTTATAAAATGAACCATGATATTCATTGCCTTAAATGCCTGGTTTAGTCATTCAAGCCTTGCATGCCTGAAAAGAACATTAGGAACAATGAGTCAAAGAAGGTACAGTTAAGGCCTTCCTTAATATTGTAAAGCTTTCTTCGTTTTGATGTAAAGTTTTTTCAGGAACAAAGTCTTTTCCTCATAAACTGAAGAAAAATAGGCATTTGTGCTGTTAAGGCAGGTAAAAAAGTCTAAACAGAATATGCATGCAAATATACATGTAGATATATATGTACAACATGTCTGAAAAAACCCTAAATTACTACACACTGGACTCCTGTGTTTTAGAATCCTGATCCGTGGAGGAGAGTCTAGCTCCCATCCCAATCGGATGATCTCCTGAGATGCAAAAGCCAAAGGTTTTGAGATTTCTAGGCCAAGCAGAACGTAGGAGTCTCATTTCCCGGACAAAGAATTTCAGTGGTGAAGCTAATAGACAATTTATTTTTGTCCTCCAGGAGCACCTTTCTGAAAGGAATCCAGATCTGTCCATGTGTTCAGCATATTGCTAAAGTGCCACCTGAACCAGCAAAGGGAACATCAAGCCTGGTATTGGCAAACCTTCTCAGAGTACCATGACCAATGTAGAGTGCCAGCAATTTTGAACCTACTGTGCTTCTGTTCCTTCTGATCCAGCCACACACCCCTTGGATGCTAGCAAGTTCAGATAACCTTGACTGCTCATTACTCTTGATGTAAATATTGCTTTCTTATTTCCACTACCATGATAACAAATGTATATTTGTTATCAAAATGACAATGTCTTGCCCAAGCAGCAGTGTGATTCTTTTTGTTGTTTTCCATGGCTTGCATTGCCAGACTGATACATAATTAAAGCATGCAGCTTGCTGTAAAGGAGAGTACAGTCATTCTACATGAAAAACTATCCGTTGTTACCATTACCAGACCATGAAATTGGTATCAAAATCTTAGGCTAATCAAGATTAAAATAAACAAAACAAAACCCAACACAAATGAACAAAAAATGGAACAAACAAAAACAAACAAACAAAACCCCAAACCAAGCAATGAACGAAAAAACCAACAAACAAAAAAATCAAGCAAAACCCAAAACAAGCAAACAAGCCAAACCAAACCAACTGACCAAATGAACAAACAAAATGCAAATAAAAAAAAGTCACAAAACAAAACCAACCAAGTAACTAACTGCCTTTAGAATTATAAAATTGCATGGGGAGTTTGGTATTTTAATCAATGTACTACTTAAAAATTTTAAAAGAAAATTAGCAAACCAGAAAACAGGGACAAGTTCAAGTTATCTTACCTCAGGGATACCAATAAAATTAAGTTAAAACACGGTACATTGATGGCAACTAAATAAACTTGCTGAAATACCACTATACTGTAATGCTGTGGTAGCCAAATACAATGTAAAGTTTCGTCCTGACAAATACACTTAGGTCTATGTGCAAAATTATCATTTGACTGAGCTATGTGCAGATCTGCACTGTTCATTTGGTGAAACTTGGCAGCACTCAACACCTATCAGACAGCTGGAAATTGTTGGACAAGTCACAGCTTCTTACTTTATCTTACGTTTCCCTTTCTGTTTTAGAGCTTATCCTCTGTTACTCTCTCATTGCTCCCGAAGATATTTTTCCTGAATCTTTTTAAAAATCAATCATATAACTGTAATCTACATAAGTGTGTCTATCTAGAAGCTTCCCATATTTTGCAGAAGGTAGCTAAGCAATTTTTAAAAATCAGTATTAAGAGAATGTCAGGGAAAAGATTGGAGTCCATGAGCACTGTACAGCCAAGTACTATTTCATGATGCTGCTTTTGAGTCTAGAGAACTGGAATTTTGATGGAATGATGCACTCCACTTCCAGATGCAAATTAGAAAATGAGGAACCCTGGCATTTACCTTGCTAATCACTGCTCATTTCCTCAAGAAAAAAACAAAAAACAAACCCACATAGATCTTTATGTAAAGGAGTCTGAAGTAAAGGTAATTGTCTCTAAAGCAGGAACCACTAGAGTGTGATTAAAGTGAAAGACTGAGATAAAATACCAAAATTAATGGGTAGTCAAAACCAAGTGTTTTACTAGAGCATGGAACACTTTCTATAAATTAAAGAAGCAAGCAAGACGAACATGTAAGAGCAAAATGTGAGTCAGTGGCCACTGAGACAAGAATTTGATCTGGAGTTGGGAACTGCCCCAAAAAAGCAGGGCAATTCTTATTCTTATCAATAAAATTGTAAGCACGCAATTTTATTGATAAGAATGTTTATGCAAATAATGAAATTCATTGTATTTACAGCCACACCATTTTTTGTATAAGTCTACCAAATCTAAACCCAGCATCAAGGATATCTAAACAAATTATTTTTGCCCACATTAGCAAATAAAACCTATAGCTTGTGATAAAGACCCATGACTTTATTTATTAAGATCCATAATTCCTCAAATAATTAACATTTAAAAACCTGGTATGAGTCTTTGTGGACTGTATTTCACATGAAGTAAGTATTTGAGGTTAAACTGAGCCACAAATGAGCTTATTAGCCGATACTGGGAAAACTGGTAGATTCTTAAATATGCCATTGGGCTTGAGACCTGCGGAAATCTTCTGTGTTCATTGTACTTCATTAGTTCTTTTTTCTGGGATTATTAGAGAAACAGAAAGATGGCAGGTGAATTTAGAGATTATTCCATTAGACTGTACATGCTTCCCTTTCAAAGTTTGTTAATTTTCTTTCCTCTTTGTCAGTTTTAATTTGTCACTAAAACGAGAATGAAATAATTGTGTCAGTGTCTGAGTTCTGTTTCATAGTCAAGTTTTTAGTGCAGGTATAAAATTGGCTTTTTGGATTCTACTGACACTGGTTAAATGATTAAGGAGTAACACATGTTGAGTCAAGGCTCCTGACATGTCAAATTAAATCAAAATTAGTTCAGTCACAGTCTAGTGTTTATGCACACTGTCAACATATATTGTAAAATAGCTATAAAGTTGCTACATGCAAAATATTACATTGAAATGTAATCATTGCCTTTGGAAACCAATGGGAAGGAATTATAAACAGTGAAATTATTTTGACTTGGTCTCTGAAATGCCTTTTCCTTCTGGTAAGTCACTAGCTCATTTAAAATAGGACTTTACAAAGCACCTGTCTGTCACATCAATATTCCATGCAATGATTAGACACCAACACTATCAAGGTCATTCCAACCTTTCAGAGCTCTCTTTGGCTAGTTTCCCACATTAGTCATAAAATCAGTACAAAGTCTACTTCTATTCAGCCTTTTACAGCTATTAAAAAAAATTGGAACATTTAATTCACACTCTGACATCCTTACAGAGGGAAGTGAGGGCAGGAGCGTTCTCCAGGCTTTTGTAAAGGGTCAACAGACTGAATTCCAAGGCTAATCCAAATGCACAAATAAAATAAAATAAAATAAGATAAAATAGTATCTTCATTTCTGAAAACAGCTATGTAAACAAAAGGATCATGTATTTACATGAGGTTCAGAAAATAAATAGCAGGGCTGTGGTATTGAATTCTACTGTTATAGCTCTTACTGCTGCAGACAGGGATAGATTTTGAAATTTATTCAAACATGAAAACAAGGTGATTAAACCCTGAAGGACCTTCCATTGAGATACACAGCCTTGACAGAAAAGAGTGGGTATTAATTTTTACTTGTTTTAGACACTTCAATAATGTTATCAGGAGATTGTACACATGAAATAACAACATCGGCATTAATAGGCTTCCTTTTACAAATATGAGTTAGTCAAAAAATTAAGAGCTGTTGAAACAAGACTTTAATTTCTAACATATAAGTGATTTTAAGATTAATTGAAAATGCATCAAGTTCATGATAAAATTTCCAGTGTCTTCAATAAAATCAAAGCTGAATAAACAAATGAAAATGCAATATTTTGCCTAAAAAAGACAACAGAAATATTAATTATTAAAATTATTTGCCTTTCTAATGAGCTGTACAAATCAAGTTAAATGTATTGCTCTTGTTAGGCTCTCTGGGCCCACTTTAATTTAGGCATCTGTGTATGCTGTGTGACAATGCTGTTTAGTGATAAAATACTGCCACATAGCATCACATTTCAGCATCTGACACACCACATGCTGGCTAAAATGTTCTGCACTTATTTGTCAGTTGGTGTTTTACCACTGAATTCACCAGAAGGCAACATAAGTAAGGAAAAATAAGTGTCCAACTTCACTCACAGATTTTCTTACTGCTTTGGTGATAATAGTAAATTCAATTGGTGAATACAGCAAAAAAGAAATAGGACTTTATATAAAACTAGGTCAATATCAAATCCATTCAAAGAAAAGTAGGGAGACCAAGGCACAAAAACCTGAAGTGACTGGTTCCAAATTATTCAGGCAGCTCACAGAAAAAAAAAGAAAATAGAGGAACTCATACTTGTAAAGTGTCAGGTCAGCAGCTTCAAAAGCCAAGCCTTTGCCATTCTGAAGGCAAAAAAAAATGTTTTCCAGTTGTTTGAGAAGTTAAAATATATGGTGGTTCAAGCATTCTGAAACAGAGACTAGCAGATGGTCCTTCCAACTCTTCTGAATTTTGTTTCCTTCCCATTACACACAGAGCTAAGAATTCTAGATGTACTATGGTACATAAGAAATTACACTAAGATGAAATTCATGTTTTGGTAACAATCAATCATTTTTTTGTCATTAGAAAGTCTGGATACAACAGCAGTAAAAGTTTGAAGGGAAAATATATTTTCAAGGGAAAATATATTCATCTCATTGAGTTTTCTTTCAAGAAGATTTGCACAGGAACACAATAAATACTATAATATAATAAAAAGTATATTCTTCAATGATGATGGTTTGGACCAAGTATCTTTCCCTCTATAGTTTGTATTATCTGTCAGTGTCCATTAGGAATGGATTTTTTTTCACATGCTTTATGACATTCTGTATAGATGAATCATTATGTTACATTTCCCTACCATGGGTAGTAATAATATCTAGGTAAAATGACTACAATGAACTATAATAAAATTCAGAATGACAAAAGACGATTAAAAAATTCCAGCAGTAATTATGGGTTCCTCATCATCTATTTAATTATTAAGACCCATCAAATTTAATTTTGTAACCTACATATATCTCATTAATCACATTGTGTGATTTTGTGGTTTGAGGGAAGTTTTCCTCCTTTATGTACAAGATCTCTCCACTGCATTCCAGAGGAATTAAACCCAAAAGTTCCAGGACTTCCCTAATTTGGAAGCAGTGAATATTTATTATACCAGGGTTATCACAAAGGTTTGACTTCAGTTTTCTTTCTTTTGACCTTCTTCTGTCTTTGAATTTTTGTGCAGCTTGTGTGTGGCAAGTCTTCCCTATATGCACCAGCTGAGAATCTTCCTCTGCTATGGTGAGCTCCTCAGCAGCTGAATTAAGTAATTCAAATTTGCTTTGTTCAATTCAAGCTGTGTAAGAATGCCCTAAAAGGATATTTTGAGATGAGATTACATTTTAATCTTCATCTTGATGGAGTCAAGGCACACGTACAGAACTTAGAGGAACTCTTTGCCTTATAAAGCTATACAAAATTCACACTGTTTCTTTCTATTTTATGCAGTTTACAAAGCATAATTTAAATTTAGTAAAGCAGTCCAGTTCATTTCTTTGAGGTAGGACATCTCATCTGCAATCATCAGTGTTCCCAAGACAGGATATCTTCAAATATACAGTTTTTAGAGACAACTAAAATCCACTTCACAAATAGCTGCTTTAGAAAGAAAATGGCTCCAGTTTCATTGCAAAAGGGTTTTTTGCAGCTGGTCATGATATATGAGCAGATGAAAAGAGATAAATTAGAACAAAGTACCTTCACAGATCTCCATTTAAGAAAAAAAATGTAGTTTAGTATGTTGAACACAATATTGTAACACTGAGACTTTCTAGCTGGTCTATATTAAAAATGCAGGGGTTTGCTTCCTTCTACTATATATTTTAAAGAGGTTCTGTGGTGGCTTCAGCTTTGGACAGAAGCCCAGGTTTTCTGAGGTTAATCAGGGAGGGACATGTGTTTGTACAACCTCATGGTACGTGGGTCAGAGCTTTTCTTGTTTCTCTGCCTCCTACAAGGCCTGTCTGTATTCCTTCATAATCACTGAAGTTCAGGATGGAGCTCTGTGGAATTTGGAAAAATGAGTTTTACTTTTTTATTTGCATCAATAGTAGATTCCTTCCTTTCTTAGACTTATGCCTGAGAATAACACCAGAAATAAAATAAAAGGGTAGCACAACCAGAGAACTGTTATGTGCTCACTGGTTATGAAGAATCCAACCTAGTAGCATGAATGTAAATTCAACTATATTGCCCAATCACATACTAACATTGAGTATCTCTGACCAGGTTCCTGTCAAGAAGGAATACAATCTTACAGGGCTGTAAAGTCTGTGTTCTGGTCCAAAGCAGCACACTGAGTACCTGACATCTGTGTGGGGTCAGAGCACAGCTGTCAGTCCTCTCCCACTTGGTGAAGCTTCATTTACATTCTCTAGAAAACATTGGGTTCATGTGTGAGAACACAGTATTGCTATAAGGGACTTTACCACTGTCTTCTAATTAAACATCTTTCCAAAATAATGATATACAATATTTAAAATTAATTTTCATTAATATCTTGATCCACGTATTTTACACCAGTTTCGTTTTATGGTATATTGTGCATAATAAGGGTTATTATTCATTAAAGAATTTTCTTTTCATCGTCTGTGGCAAGTTGGTGAATAGAAATTAATGCTACTCTGATCACACTTAAAATTTCTCCTGTTATCAGTCCTTGTATTAATCTTCCTTTAATTACAGATACAACTAATGTGCATGTACAATGGAGAATTATATATATTTTATGCATATATAATTATATGTTACTGGTTATTATTAATATAACTGAGATATATAGAACTCAGTCCAGAAAAGGAACAAACAAACTCAAAAATTATTTTTTTGCTACCAGTCTCCAGCTTTTGCTTTTCTGAGCAAATAGCCCTTCCCAGGAAGGTCTTTTAAAATAAGTCTGCAAGAATAGTGAGGAATAGAACAAGTTACAGGGAGAATTTCATTTTTATTTTATTTTGGTTATTATCCAAATAAATGCTCTTGGAGTGCAGCCCAGTTGGAGCTCTGCAGCAGGGTTTATAAAACTCTGACAATGCTGACTTCAACCAGGGTTTCTGCTTCTCATTTTTGCAGAGCCGGGGAGCTGATCTTCAGTTTGAACTGCAAATCCTGGAACCTTCAGCCCTCAGTTCAGCACCTCTGTGTGATAGAGCTGGTGTGTTCAGCTGAGCCTCCTTTCAGAAAGAGCTGAGAGGTTTCATAAGAAATATTTTGCAGTCGGTGAACTGCCATTTACTTACAAATAGCCATTTCATCCTAAATATATCCTATTGCTTTTACTCAGAAAAGATAACACAAAATTAAAGCATATTAAAACCTGACGTGACTTCCTTCAAGCAGAAGAAAAGTGACCTTTCTTTATTAGCTAAAGAGGGATTAAGATACAGTTACCAAATACCACTTTACATTTGAATTAAAGCATCCATGCAAAGATTTAATGCTCTCTAGCAAGTGTGTGACGGTTAATTTCTTTTACTTCTCCTGAATGTCCTGTGCCTTTTTGATGTTAACTGCTTGTTCCTCCTTTACAAACCCCTTAAATTTTCATTATTTACCAAATTACTTAAATATGTAGTCAATTTAAAGCACATCGACACATCCACTGACACTTCACTTGCCCTTCAAGTTAAACATATACTATCTGAATTGTATAACCTAGAAGAGAGTCTCTTCAGTCATAAAGACTGTTTTGGGGAAATCATAGCTCTGCAAGGTGCTGATCACTCTGCTCTTCTTATGATCAAAAGACAAATAATGAATTCTCAACATTTATTACAAGCTTCCAGCACCTTGCAGGAACAAATCTACCCTTTATCAGACAGTAAAATCAAGGTCTGATTTACATGTGTCTACCTGCCTTCGCAGTTTGAGTCATTTTGTGCTCACAAATCACTGACCTGAATTCATGTGCCTAAAGTGATTGTGAGCACAAATATTAGCTCTTATCTAATCACCCAAAGAGTATTTGCACCTGTTATGAATTATGCATGCAGAAATTCACCTCGATTATTTGTATATGCAAAGTTGAATACACAAAAAAACCATTTCTTAAAATCTAGGACAAGATGTTAAACCCACTATATTTTTTACAACAAGTACCAGCTTATCAGAATATTGAATATTTTATGTCTGGGTAAGTGCATATGCTTAAAAATGGTAAAATATGGATTAATACAAGATTGCTCACATAATAACAGGATAAGGTTTCTTGCCTGAATTCTGAACATTTTGAATGCATTTAGTAAACTCATTCAAAGAAGACAACAAACTGTCATTAGAGAACATAAATTTTGTATTTGTTTGTGTAAATTACTGTATTTAAAAATAGGACTTTTTAAATGTCAGTTCGATCAAGATATAAAGAAAAGAGTCAGAAACCTTTAAGTAAAATGGTGAAAAGAAATTTTAAAAAATCCTGAACTAAGATAACTAATATTTTCAAAAGAAATAATATTTATTGATATGAGCTGAGGTCTTCTGCCTTGTTTCCACTGGTCAGCCTGCTACTGCAAATGAACAGTTATAGCTGTATGAAACTAGGAAATATTTTTTCCATTATTTCTTTGATAAGGATGTCTGCTATTGAGATAAGTTAGAAAAATGCCTATTAGCAGGTAAGACAAGGGAAAAGAATCAACTAAGAGCTATGTTCTGAGAATTGACAAGGAGAGATCAAGAGGGAAAAAGATTCTAACAAGCAGAGGAGGTGGAGAGACTTACCAGATATCCTACACAGCCCGTCCAAAAGAAAGTTACTCTAAGGACAAAAACCCCCAATACAGACAGGGATTCCACATTGCTCGAACTGCGTAGCTTAATCTTTGATGTTGTGTCTGCATCCTGGTCAGCTCCCTGCTATACCTTTACAGCAAGAGCCTGCTAGTGTAAATCATGTGGTGGGATTTCAGTAGTGAGAATGAATCTGGCCATTCAGTCTGTATTAAAGACTAAGAAAAAAACAGTCTCAAGAGAACAACTACCTTCTTTATATTCAGTATGGAAATAGGGTTTTGACTTCAGACACGAGAGGCATAGCTGAACAAACATGACCCAGTTTCACACTTGTCTGTGCTATGAATTTTGTTTTCCTTGTTGCATAGTGAGCAATCTAAGCTGTTTCAAAGGACCTACTTACAGTGACTCAAAAATATAGTTGAAAATATTCCAATAACATTTTCTTTCATTTATTGTAGACAAATTACCACCAGAAAAAGTAGTAATTATTTCAAATTTTGAACCAGCATAGCCTTTAAAACTAATTTATGAGAAAGGATTTATTTTATTAATATCCTCCCAAAAACTTGTCTGTTTACTGTAAAGACATCTAAGAACTTCAAGTCTAAACAGGAGAGGAAGAATTTAGTCTGTGCTATTTTAGGTTCAGAGAAATCTTTCAGCAAAGCAAAACATCCTGGTAATCACCACAGATGAAACAGAAGTGCTTCAAAGAAGTAAATTTGCAATTTTGAGTCTCTTTTTCATTTAAGAAAATGTCCTGAAAGTCCTTGAATTTTGAGTCTTGCATCAGCTAGCTGCCTGCAGCATTTCCCTAGGGCTGCTCTTCAGATGTTCTCAGGTTGGGATCTATAGTAACACTGCTTCATATCACAAGTGCAAACAGCTTTTCTTGCATATTTATCTCGTTGCTATCTTGGAAACTGTATGCACAGCACAATAGCTTTTCAAATATTGATGGAATATTCAGTTGTTATCTCCCTTTCTGTTCCACCTCAAAATGGAGTACAAACACTTTCAGCCTTTGCTTAATATGCTATATACCTGCTTCTTACTTTTCATTGCACATATTCAAGGTTAAAATAACAGTTAAATTAAAAATAGCTGAACAATAAATAAATTCTTAAATCATCTGAGAGGTATTGGCCAAATTTTTGAAAGCAAGTAACTCCATATTTCTGAATATATTATTATGACATAACACAGCTTTGCCAGGACGGACTCAATTGGAAATTCACATCCCAAATAACTCAGCTGTTATAAATAAATCACGTTTCTACATATTGCATGATTATGCAGCCTTTCCCCCACATCCATTTGATTCAGAGATAGTGTGTAACATAGGATCCAGTAAGATAGAATTCTTTCTTTCTATGTCAGTCAAGAGTTCAGTTAAGAGCCCCAAACATATGTATCTGCTGTAATTTGTTATAGTATAATAGCTTCCTGTCACTGCTGGTGTTTAGTTACTGCTCTTAAATAGCATAGATATGGGTGTGAGTCCCAAAAATATTGTGTCTACCACCTCTATGGAGAAGTGAACATCTCAGGATAGCTTAAATGGCATTTGGCGCCTATGTTTGAACAGCTGAAGCAAGCTTAATCTCCCTTGTAATCAACAAGTATCTGTTCAATACAATACAGAGTATGGAAAACTATTCACTTCACTCTCAGTAGATGTGAGTTTATTGTTCAGCTGATTTTCTCTAGAGACTCCATTGATTATATCAAATACAATGCAAATTTAGACAGTGGCTGACTTGAAGATACTGACAATGAAGTACAGAATTTAAGAGTTCTATTTCCTAAGATTACCCCCAATGCCTCAATTTCCATAAGCAAGGACATGCATTCTTGCTATGAGGTGGAGTTCTGTGTCCCCAAGTATAAAGTATGCAGGTATCTAAAATGGGATTCATGCCCATTGGAGAGGATAATCTACAAATCCATGCATACTTTGGTAAGAAGATTTTACCAATGCATTTAATTTTAACATGAGCCTCTAGGTTTGTTTTTCTGCTTATTCCAGACTGCCACAGGTTTGGACACATTTCAGGGCTAATCTTGATTTATTAAATATTAAAATAAATACATAAAATTTTAAGGGACTGGTCTCCCTGCTACAAGAGGATAGTTCTCCTTATTGGGCAGCAGATTATTAAACCTATGCTTTCACAAATCATACTATATCTAGCCACTGTCGTGAAAAGGAAAGCATATAAATTAGAACCTTCTCTAAAATGTGTAGACATTTCCCTGATCATTGTCTTAAATGAGATGAATACTCTCTCCATGAGTAGCTGTCCTTATGAAAGTAGCCCAGGTGACCAGATAAATAAGTTTTGGTTATCTGAGGCTGAGTGACTGGTGTGTTCCCTGTCTGGCAGTCAATGGGGCTGCTGCCACTGATGCTCCACCACAAGCAGGACAGGGAAGAACAGGAAGAGTGAAAAAACCCATGGGGCAAAATAAAAGCAGGGAAATCATGCAACAATTACTGTCTCAAGCAAAGCAGACTCAACTCTGGAGAATTTAATTTAATTTAAAGCATTTAATTACAGATTTAGGTATTGAAAACTAAGAAGACAAACATTTAGCCCTTAAAGAAGACACCTTTTCTCCCCCTTTCCCTGGATCACCTTCACTGCAGGCCTCTCCTTACCTGGTTGTTGCCACAGATTATGCCTCTTTCTCTTTGGTGAAGTGACACATGGAGCAGGGGATTGCAGTCAGGGTAGAGAACTGTCTCTTGATGTTCCTTGTTCCTTGCTTTTCTTCTACTCCTTCCTTAAGGCTTCTTTCCTTCTCTCTGCTGCAAGTCCTCCATGGTTTACAGCCCCTCTTGTAGGAAAGGCTGGCTCTGCCATGAAGAACCTCATATGTTCTCATGTCACTGATCCTTTTCTCTCAGTGTTTTACTGTTCTTTCTTTAATATGTTAATCCAGATGCACCTCCAAATAGGCAGAGGGGTTTGGCTGTGCCCTGCCAGGGGTGGGCTAGTACCATCTGGAACTGTCTGTGTCTGTCACAGAATGGCTCCAGTCTGCCCAAAAACTCACACTACCTTCACGCTGCCCTCTATACACGGTGCAGAGAGATGTGTCCCCTCTAAAACAACTTATCCTTAGTCTGCAGAAGTAAATCTGTAGTAAGTCACCCTTCAGATAGTAAAAGGGCCAGCAGCACTTTGTTCCTTGGTGTCTTTGATGCTCTGAGGTGGTGTGTGGCGCCAGGCTGCTCATTGTCCACTCAGGGAACCACCAATTCAGACCAGGGGCTTAATCACTGGCAGCAAAAAGGGTCTGGTAAATCTCAGGACAAAACACAGGGTGAGCTACTAGCACAATAGCTACAAGTATTTTTTCCCTAGTGTTCAACTTCTCCTCTGACCTTGTCTATATATCTGTCTTCAATTTTAAAACAAATACCTTGTTTAGCAAGACTCCCCTGAAGTGGTTGCGGAGCTTTTACTGAGAAGCCCTGAATGAGAGAATGACACAGCTCCCACTGTGTCACCTTGTCTAGCATGGTGGCAATAATTTCAAAGGATTTCAACAAACTAGTCATGCATGAGATTGATCCTTTCCTGAACCACACTGACAACCCATACTTAGATTTTTTTTCTCATGAGTCTCTTCCACTTTGATCTCAGAGTTTTAAATTTTTTTCCAAGCTAATGTTAAACTGCATTCTTCATAATTCCCTTAGGTCTGGCCTTGTATGTCTTCTAACCAGTTTAGCACCAGTCAATTAATCTGGAATTATCTTCTACATATAGGCCATGCTCAAATGCTTCTCACAGTGTCACTTTGCCATAGGCCCTGGGATTTTGGTCTTCATCTGCAGGTGGGCATATACTCTGGACCTACAGAGCTGCATTGACTTGAAGCAGATACCTGGGAAATTAGGATCAAGTCCAAGAGATGGGAATTTTAAGCAAAACAGAAGGGAAAGTTACAGTATTTAACTTCCCTCAATGCTTGATGCATTCATTAGAGGTGTGACAAGGAGGCTCCCCACACACCCCTGCTATTACCTAAGAGTTGATATAGCAGAAGAGCACTGTGGATGCTTTCTTATGTTTCTCTGATTGCTTGGTAAAAATACTGGAGAGGCACTTGGCAATCATCAGTAATCTATGAAATTTCTGCTGTTAAAAATTCCATAGATTGGATATTTGGATCCATCTACCATCTTTCTTTGCAATTTGCTCTGACATTTACCATATGAACAAAAGAAATGTTGCATATGCATACAAAATATCCATGATGATCTAAATACCTTGAATAGGTTTAAAATTCATAAACATATTAATATCATTTTAGATTTTGTGAGGGAAAAAAAATCAGAGTGAACCTCCACAGGTTCATAAGACATAAGGGAACTGGAAAAATTATCTCAAATATAATAGCAAAAATCTACCTATGACATTTAAAATTAAAGACTTTAATTTTTTAAAAAGAATTAGACTTCTGCAACTATAAGTCAAGTTTTCTGCTTGTTTGATTGTTTATTTGCTTTGTGGGAATTCATATTAAACTAATGAAATGTATATGAACTTTGGGAAAAAAATTCTGACAATTAGAGGAAAATACAGCATGTTTTGATCTATAAAACAGTGTAAATGAAGAATTATCCAGTAGTAACTCTTTATTCACTTGATTCTTTGGATTGTGAAATTTATTAGCTTGCTTACTTACTATGCACATGTTACTACAGTGTAAATTTATAAGGCTACTTTGCTTAACCATGCATATACTAAAAAGTTATAAGTATTTTCTATTCTCCTGCACATATGTAATTGTGATTATTCAGTTTATCAAGCAAGAAGTGAATCAACAGTGTGACTAGGCTTGTTTAGGCTGACATATTCTTCCATTGTTACTTTCAAAGTCCAATGGTTTCTGGGTTAAGAGGGCAAGAACTTAGATATTCTGTGCAGTGAAGCAAAAATTGCTTTTTGTCATTTAAACCAAACCATCCTGAAAAATAATGATTTGCTTTTAATGGATTTCTTCCTTTATACAGGTGTTCACATGCATCAAGCTACCTTTAATTTGAGTGGTTTAAGGATTTTGAAGAAGCAGAGCAAATATATGCAGCTGTTAACAAAAAGTAGAGCATCAATGTGTTTACTGATTCTCCACTAGATTTTATACAAAGGGAAGGAATTGTCAATTCCACTTTGATAATAGTTAAAGTTGTTATGCTTTTCCTTTCTCTATAGTGGCATCATAACTGCATCATTTATTCTGCAATTTCAAAGTTGTGACTTGTATTTATTAGTCTTCTCTTCCCTGTTAAGATTTCAGTACAGCTGTAAATATTTTCTAAATTTGAGCAGTCATACTCTTTTCCGTTCGAAAAATGATATTGCGATTCTCCCTCAGAACTGTTAAAATATTTATAAAATGACAGAAAACCATCCATCAAAAAAACCTTAATCTTGCTATTCACTTGCTTTCAGAATATTAAGGTCAGCCATCACTACAGATTCTTGTTCAGGAGCCCTGAGCCATATCAGGGGAGAAAGAAATAGATGCTATATTTTGGTAACAAGATTCACTACTTCTTTTCTGTAACTGCAGACATGGAATTTATTTGTGCAAACATGACAGAAGCATAGAAATTAAAGATCCGTAACAGCTCTGTCCCATTGCCCCTTTTGATCTTCATGGTATCTTTTGATGGCTAATAACTTGCTGTGTTACCTATACTTGATTGGTCCAGCCTTGACAAAGTGTTCAGAATCACAGCAGTTTAGCAAAACAGAAACAAGCCTGTAAGAGTGTGTGAGTGGGATGTCCAAATTTTCTGAGTGTGCTATTCCAAGACTGATCTTGGTAAATAGGAATAAAACCTATTCCAGCAGCTGGGAAATTAAGAGGCCTGTGTGGGGGGAAAAGAGTAATCCAAGCAGATATACAAGTGAAATACAGTGATAGGTATAGATGAAACCAAGGCAACAGTGGCACTGGTGTCACTCTTTTCAGATGTGACCCCATGACACAAGAGGCTCTGCCTGTGCCTCCATGTCACTCACAGCCACCAAGGGGGAACTTGGTGACTTTCACCCTAGGGGTTTAGGTTATCTTTCCTCTGAGAATATGAGAGCAGCCAGCACACTCACATCTCCCCAAGGATGAGGCACGAGCAGGATGGGGCTCTGTCCTGGGTGCAGGCTCCCAGGGGCCTGTATCACCCTTAGCTTCTGAAGAAGTACACGTGCATGTATTGTTGTGTTGGTGATCAAAAGACCGATTAAGATAAATCAGGATTATATAAGGTATTTAGAAACCACTTTGATGCATATTAACACTTAGAATATTGCGGTTTAGATGTGCTATTGCTAATATTGATCCTGAATATATAGTTTGCTGATTCTCAATTAATTACACCTCATTAATAAATCAGTAAAACCACTTGAATCCTGATTTGATTTAAACTGCATGACCTGAACAGGTTTTCCATCGTACAGGGGCTTGATTTGCAAATGAATGTCTAAACTGCGATTAAGCAGCTTGGAAACATGAAAGCTTATCTAACTGCACCCACCACTTTGCTTGCCAGTCTGACAGCTGCTATCTGATTTTAATTGAACTCACATGAAGTGAAAAGTACTTTTCTAGCAGTTCTGCGCCTCTCGGTTGAGCAGTCTGGGATGGGTTAGAGGGCTGAGAAGACCGCATTTTTTCACCTGTTTTTGGGGGAGTGGGTTTAGGATTCTATTTTTTCGTTTGTTTGTTGGCTTGCATTTCACTGCTCATTTATTTCTTTTTAATTTTGTAGAGCTTTTGGGGTTTTTTTGTTTCTTTTTTTTTTTTTTTACAGTCACAGTGGGTCCTTCAGAAGAGCCTCTTAGCTCATGCTCTTTTCTTTGCCTCTGCATTGTACTCTTCTCTTATTGATTTCCTGATTGTGGAGAACATGATAAATTACGTTTGGCACAGAAACATAGTCTTCTATGAGTTAAGGATGTTTTGGCTTTCAGGCAAAACAGTTTGTGGCCTATCACAGAATAAAAAATACCTCTGATTGGTTTTGTCACATATCCAGCATGTCTAATCACGTTCATTGGCTTGAAAGTTCAAGTGTGCTAATCACCCTTGGCTGTTTCCACCAAAGACTCAGAAGTAACTGAAAATAGTAGTGAGATCACTTCACTGTATTTTGAAGTCTACGAAAACTGATGCATGCTTAACTCAATGAGTCTTTTTTAGCCAGAGGCTGATCATGATCAACAATTGTAATTTATGGTATGATTCTAAGCCAGACCAAAAGTTGTTCAGTGAATTGTGAAAGAGGTGTAAGAAAATACTTCTCTTCTCTGAGAGCTTTAGGTGAGTCTATTGATAAATTCCTTAAATAAAATGTAAGGTTGAGATTTCTAGCAATTGAAAATGCATTTAATAGGCTAAATAACTTGGCAAACCTCCATAAGTAAATGTATTTAATTTGCACTAAATGTGTAGTTGGAATATTTATTTTGTCCTCTACCTACAAATTGATCAGAAAATATACTCTGGAAGGTCAGCTCTGGAATTTAATACCACATATGTTATTTAAAATTACCTCATCCTTTCTGCATAGTTTGAAAGCCTATTAGTTGTAGATTTTGTAAATATATATATTTACTAGTATAGTGTCCTATGGACAATATCCTGTGGACTATTATCTTTTCTCATTCTTCTTCAGTTTCCACTCCTGTCTTTCCTCCCTTTGCTATTTATTATTTGAAAAAATATTAAGCCTTTTCATAATAAAGAAATAAGTAGCATCTTTCTTTATGTATAATATTATCTATCATCTTAAATGTAATTCTTATCACAGAATCACAGAATCACTGAATCACCGAATCACAGAATAACTGGGGTTGGAAAGGACCTCTGGAGATCATTCAGTCCAATCCTCTGCCAAGACAGGGTCACTTAGAGCAGGTCTTACAGGAATGTATCTGGGTGGTTTCTTATTCCTATCTTGATGTTTATATATCACAATATCTGTCAAATCACACAGACTGGTTCAAGTGCATGTTACATGATTCTTTTTTCAGAATTAATTATTTCATAATTTTCAATGCATTGACTATTCAAGATGAAAAATTTCTTTTGACATATTATTAAATTGAAATTACGGAAGAAGTTACTGCCTCAGAGATGGTTAATATGCTATTGCTATTTTGAATGGCAAATTGCCAATTTGTACTGATATACAGTTTAATTATTATGTTGGAATAACTTTCATCTATCAATTTTTACAGTGATGACATTAAAATGCATCAAAGAGTGCCAAAACTATAGGCAATTTTCCAGATCAGGGTATCAGATATTTAAATCTTTGGTTTATGAATCCAGATAACTATCTACGGAGGATTGAGGCAATCAGATACAAGTGCCCAAGGGAACTGACAAAAATTCCTTCTTCAGGGTAGACTACTTCTGGGGGAATTTTCTGACCCCTGCGATAATTCTGACAAAAATTCCAGGCAAGTGTCTGAAAAGTCAGTATCAGGTGCTTCAACAAAAGGAAAAACTGTATTATTACATGAGATTTCTGGTATATTAATTGTAATGTATTTTAGTGGAACCTGATTGATTTTCTTTCTTAATTTTTACTCTTAACACAAGGGACACATTATTATTGTACTCTATCCTCTATGCTAGCTGTGCATATTAATGTTTCTCATTCTTATTAATCCCATTAATCTCAGAATTAGATAGTATCTCATAGCAATTACTTACATATGCTAATTATGTGTTCTGTAAATTAGCTCTCCAGGTTTAAAATTGCTTCATAATTAAATTGATTGGACTACCTTTAGAAAGAAATAATAGTTCCATCTTTGTATTTGTAGATATATATTTTTCTTATCTTTGAATATTCCTAATCCTTAAAATACCTCCTTACACTAAAGTTCCTTTATATGTTTAATCCTTCAGGATCTGACTCAGAAACCACAGTAAGAAATTATACTCTTGGAAAGTATTCTTTTCTGCTGGGTTTTTAAACACAAGAGTAACCACACTAATGAATTTTCAGGTGTAATTTCTAACCAGAAGATCAGAATACATATTTTTTAGTTTTTATCAAAAGTTCTTCCACTAGTATTCGAATACCACAGAGGTTGGATGGCAGTTCTGGAGACTATCTAGTCCAGCAAACTGTCCAAAGCAAGGTCAGTTAGAGCAGGTTATATTGTACCATGTCCAGCTGGCTTCAATATCTGCATGAATGGAGAACTTCACAGCTTCTATGGGCAATCTGAGCCGGTGTTGAAACAACCTCACACAAAAAAGAAAATTCTTATACTTAAATGGAATTTCCTGTTTCAGTTTGTCCCCATTGCCTCTTGTCCTGTCAACGGACAACAAGGAAAAGAGCCCAAATTCATTCTTTTCATATCCTTTCTTCAAGTTTTATACTGGTAAGGTCCCTACTCACCCTTCTTTCCTCCAGGCTAAGTATTTCCACATACCTCAACCTATCCTCTTGGGAGAAATGTTCCAAGCCATTAATAATGTTGGTGGCACTTTCTAGACTCCCTCCAGTGTTTTGTACTTGGCATTCCAGTGCTGGGCACAGTGCTCCAGATGTGCCTCCCTAGGGCTGAGCGGAGGACAAGAACCTGCTGGCAATGTTCTGCTTAATGGAGCCAAGGATGCTGATGACCTTTTCTGAAAGGTCTCCTTGCTGGTTTATGTTCAGCTTGACATCCTTCAGGACCCACAGCTGCTCTCCAACTGGCTCCCAGAATATGCTGGTGCATGGTGTTGTTCCTGTCCAATTCCAGAACTTCGTATTTCCCTTTGCTGAACTTCATGAGGGTTTGGGCAGACTTCTTTTGTGTAGCTTGTCAAGGTCCCAGGCTGCCAACACAATATGTAGGTCCTTCAAATTCAGTCTTTCTTGTTTGCTTGCTTGCCAATATACATCCAACACCCCTCAGTAGATCTGTCCTTAGGTCTTTCCAATGTACCAGTTAGCACAAGAAAATGTAACCTCTGATGATGAGATCAGACTGAGAAAGGTGGGGCTGTTCAACCTGGAGATGAGAAGGTTGCATAGACACCTCATAAAAACCTTCCAGTACTGGAAGATGCCCTAAACAGTAGTTGAAGAGGGATTCATCATCAGGAACTGTAGTGATGGGACAAGAAGTAACGGGAACAAACTGAAAAAGGGGAAATTTGGATCAGATGTTAGGAAGAAATTCTTTACTATGAGATTGGTAAGACACTGAAACAGTGCCCAGGGAGGTTGTGGAAACTCCAAATGTTAATGTTCATTCTACCCATATTGCTTAACTTCAGTGTGAAAAATATTATTACAATCACCCTGTAGGCCATTTTTTCTAACAATACACAAGAAATCTGCTATAGATCATATGGAACATTAGCGCTTTATGTATTGAATATACTTAAAGTAGTCTCTGACCTTACTACTTTCTCAGGGAATAAAGATTGTTAGTTGCTATCTGAAGCTCCCTTTCATCATCTGATAGTTTAGTGTATGGTTAGTGGTGTGATCTTGAAAGTGTTCAGTGTAGGCTTAGATCTGTTCTCTGTTAATTCAGTGAGAGTTTTATTACTGGCTTCAATGTAAGTGCTATAAAGTCTACATGCAGTCTGCTTTTGAAAATCCCACCTAATAGCAAATACTATTTATATTCGCTCTTTGTTTGTTTGTTTATATGCCTCTTTATTCTGTGATTCACTAATGCCTCTTCATATTCTCTTGTGCTATGGGTTTAGGAGTTTTTCCACTTTTATTAAACTACTTGTTCTTTTCATTTGAACTTAAGCTGAATATTTAATTTAGCTACTTTTTAGATTACTGCAATGTCATTCATTTTGGCATCTTTTGAAAGATATTCATGAGCAAGAGAAATTGAAATTGAGGCCTTTTATGAATTGTTTTCTGAAAATTTGGAAGTTCAAAATTTTTATTACCAGCTTCTTTAATTTTTTAAAAATAGTCTCCTTAGAAGTATTTTATAAATGGGTCATATATTTCTGTACACAAACCTCATTATAACTAAGACACTAGAGTGTTCAAACTAGAATTCTTTCAGAGTAATAAAGAAATATATCTCTTCTAAATATACCTACAAGAGCCTAAAACTGAATTTGCTGCTTCTGACACTACTAATGTTCTGAAAAATTCCCATATTTAAAACACATTTAAATTTAAAAATTCTTAGGTACTACCTAGCTACTGCATTGTTTTTATTGATATGAGGCTACAGGTACAATTTTACAATCTGGCAGCTATGTGACTGAATGCGTCATCTTGACCAAATATCTAACAATCAGAGTGCATGTCTTCAAATGAGTTTTTCTAACTTTCTCCAATACCCTTTTCAGTTCTCTCTTGGCTTACATATCTAACACTGAAGTATTTTCGCAAATCTTTCTGTTCTCTATCCGTTTGAATTTTTGAGTTTTCTTTACATTAAAAAATAATCATTGACACTGCTCTACCACCTGCGACGTATTCTTTGGTACTGTTGTTAGGTAACAGCTCACTTGCAATGATAAATAAATAAAATCAAAAGCTTCCTTAGCTAGAGAAGGAACATGGATAAATCCTTTCCTTTTGTTCCAGTCATCTCTGGAGAGTCAGATAAAAGATTTTTAGAGCTTGCCAATATAACCTACTAGAAAAGCAAGACTCAAGCAGAATTTACGCTAGTATATTTCAAGGTAAAAGAAATTCCTTGCCAAGTCCTGGTAATAGGCAAGGAAGATGGAAGATTGTGTGGTTAATATTAATGGAGAAAATTCAAATAACCTTGCTACTGAATAAGAAAAAAAAAAAGTGTTTGAACCCTCCATTGATTAGTTGAATATAATCTTTGCTACTTTATCGTTGGTTTTACTTTAATTCATTCAGATTTTTCCATGCTGAAATAAGCCTTAGTTTTACTTATTGCTCAACTATTTTTATTGTTTCAAATACATAGAAGTATTCCACAAAAGTGTTTTGTTATATAGCTAAGTATAAGAGGGAGATGATTGTGTCTGCAAGCCATTCTACTGAGGCTTCCACAAAGGTCACAGAAACTCATGCGTGGGAAGCCAGGCTCCTCAGCAGAAAGGTCATGCTGCCACTGAGAGAAGAGGAATGGTAGGATGAGCATGGAAGCCACTCCTGTTAAAGGAAGGTAGAACTATTAGACAGTATCAGAATATCTAATTTTCAGATTATAAAAACTCATACAAAATACAGTACCTTTTTCTTTGTTCCCAGCTATTTTAAGGAGCATTACATCTTACAAAAAGACTAGTTTTGGTCAGTGGTCAGGGGAAAAAAGCTTACTTTTATAGCAAAGAAATAGCATAAATTTCAAAAAGACAGTTAGGTATTTTAAGTGAGCTTGCCTCTCAACTGACTAACACATTACTGTGATTTTCCTACCTGAGGGAACAGCTGTTCCCTTTCACCATGTCCTGTCCCAGCTCAGAGGAAAGGTGAGGAGCCTTTGGCAATCTGAGTTGAGTCACTTCTCCCTCCTCAGCCACACATACAGGCAATTTGCATTTAACGATTTCTGTATTATTTGCAAAATGGATGAAAAACAAAATCCTTGAGCAAGATGTGTCACAGTTTAAAATGCTGGAGTGGGCAAAAAATGGTATTTGCATGACCTAGTGACTCCAAAGAAATATTAAGAGAATGTCTTGTGAGGTTTTTGATCAAGCTTCCAGTACAGGTCCCTGATTAGTTCACCTCATACTTGCGTTGCCAGAGGTTCTGGAGAAGATAGAAAAACACAGGAACAGAGGGGAAAGCTGGGGGAGAGCAAGCTGAGTTCAAGGCACATGAATTGAGATCACTCTAACTGTTGTGAAATAATGCCTGGAACAACAGACTGATGGAGAAACAAAACAGAACTTGTCTTACAGATCTGGGGTAAAAACTTATGACTCAGTAGATACTGGTCTGGGACTAATCCTAATTCTGTTCCTTCATCCATCCACCAATCCTCCAGTTTCTCCAACAGTAATAGGAAAGGCTCTCAAGTTCTCTTTTATCTTCATTTCTACACACTTGTTCACTTTTCTATAGAGTGTAAAGTAGGTAAATACAAATTACAAAATGTTTCCATTTCTGGGTGCAACATCATAAATACAGAGGTCAGTTTAGGGACCTCTTGGATTTAGATGCTAGACCATTTTCCTGGCATTGTGATCTTCATGATCCCTTAAGTCAGAGAGAGTTAATGAAGAGCTATGTGTAATTATCTTATGAAATTCTGTATGAAATTGGTTGTACTCAGAAAATCCCCGCTTTACTTTGTATTGACTGAGGTAATCAAACAGTTTATTCTGCATATTTGGCTTTTGGGGGACTGGTGATATAAACATTTGAATTTAGTAAGAAAAATGTGAGAAGTTAGCACTAGGAGACTTCAGCTCTATTTCTTTGTTGTCTGTTTATTCCTTTTCACAGTCTAACTGTACATTTGAGGAATTCTTGATTATGGTTTCTCAAATGGAGGTAATGTTTACCTTTTGTTTCTTTGTTGTATGTAACAGGAAAGTTTTTAGGACAGTATGGATTCTCCAGATAAGCAGCCACAAAAAAAGCAGAAAAATGTCCAAGACTGTACATTTCTTAAAAGTGCTTGAATTAACATGCTTCAATCAACCTTCTCCCTGTAAAACATAAAGCTACCAACATTTCAGTTTATCTATATGTAAATTTTTTCTGACCTCACTCTCAGGCAATGGAAAACACAGAATCACAGAATAGAATGGGTGAGGTTGCACAGTGGGTCACCTGCTCCAACCTCCCTGATCAAGCAAGGTCATCCCAGAGCACACATGGCACAGGATTGTGTCCAAATTGTTCTTGAATATCTCCAGTGAAGGAGACTCTACAGCCTGTACCATTCCATGGGGTTGCTCCTCCTCAGGTGCAGTACCCTGTACCTGCCTTTGTTGAAATTTGATTGTTTTTTCTGCCCATCTCTCCAACCTGTCAAGGTCCCTCTGAAGGGCTGCATGGCCCCTGTGCTATTGGACACCTCTTCCAGCTTTCTTTTCCAAAAATCCAATGTCTTCAGGTAATGGTTTCTTCATCAAAACTTTCTTCTACCTGCATTGCTAATCTCATGGTTAAATTCAAATTTAAATATACTTTACTTATTTAAATATACTTTGCTTTACCAGGCTGTGGTCTGGCTGTGTGACAATCCATTATTGTTAGCATTCTTTAATACCTATTCAATTTTCATCAACTCATCTTAAATCATTTTTCATAGTAGTCTCACTCAGTTTAAGGATGGAGTGTACTTCAGGAAGACCCTTATCTAGTGAGAGCAGAGGGTGGTGCAATGTGATGGGACTGGCAACAGAGCCTGTCTGTTAATTTTTATGTTATTCTTGTTTTATTTTATACTGATGATTTTCTGAATGTATTGACTGCTTGACTGGCAGATTCTGAACTAACATTTTTGTTTTCAGATACCAGGGTTACAGTTTTCAGATACTTCGATGAGTTTAGAAACTTACTATTCTTATCTCCCCTTTGGCAATGTTAAGAAGCAAAGTATTTGCTTTGCTTTGTTAGTATAACTGTTGGGCACGCATCAGTGAGCTCAGAAGTAAAAGCTTCTAACAGGTTCAGAATGATGCCATATGACTACTCTGATACCAGAACCTGTATGTTTGCTCTCTTTCCACCTGACTTATCTTTACCAGTATTAACTACTCCTTGCTGTATGATGAGAATGCATCAACAATTGAATTAGATTTTTTTTATATATATAATAAAACAGGTCTGAGCATTGTCCCTTTTAGCTGCTTGATCATACAGTTGTACTTGAGACAGGTAGATATAACTTTATATCCCTTTTGGCTATCTTTTTAGTACAGGTAACCACATGGACTCCTTCTAATGTGTATTGAGAAAATTGAAATAATTTTTTCTTCTAAAATACAAAAATAGTTACCTTGATTCAATGGGAGGTTTCATCCAGATAAGTGTTATTGTGGCCAGTAGCCCGTATTCAAGCAATGATCCATAACGTAAAGCCAGTAGTAGACATTTTTCTGAAGGAAGTAAATTTTGTTCCAAGTGTGCTCTTTATCTTTTATGTCAAAAAGGACCTTTCTTAATACTGAAATAAATGTTACAAATTAAGAAATACTTTATTGACAATTTTTTTTAAATTTCTACTTTTAATTCTGATGATTTGTAACAACTAACAACTCCTTTTTGTTTTATTAAGACGTATTTGTAAGAAGTTTTATTCAAATAATATTTCAGACATTTGGCCAAGAAACAAAAACCATATATCCTAGTCCATAAAGTACAATATGTGGGGTATGGATCCAGTAGACTCTGGTTTACATGTGTTGTGATTGCATCCATACATCTCCTCCATTTAAGACACCAAAACACTGAGAAATTAAGAATTCGGGTACATCATCTTTGTCTTTGATGCTTCAAGTTATAACTGCTGAATGCAGAAAAAATGTAAGATTAAAACCTAATTGGAAAAAAATATTAACAACCAGAAACATCACCCTCAGGGAATAAAAGAAAATAAAAGGAAAAAAAATAAAAGGCAAAAAACTCTACAAGACTTAAATTGTCTAAAGACTTCTTTTTTTCTGTCTCTAAAAGCATTTTATGAAACATTGATTTCAAGATGTCTAATAAGTTTATCACTTATTTTCTTGTCTTGACATTTTTTGGTGTTGGCTTCTGTAAAGTAAAAAATCATGTCATTTAACTCATCCATGAAAATTTACATGAAAACAACATTTATCAAACACAAGACTCAGAATCTAAGGACTGTTTTATCAATGCAAGCTAAAACCTTTCTAAACTTAGTTTTGACTATTGTGTGCATAGCAGGAAGATAAACTACTCAGATATTGATGTTGGCAGCATTGTAAGTTGTGTTTTTTTTCTGAGTCTGTTTTCTGTCTCTTAAGATGTTGTATTTCTGTCTCTGTATTTCTAAGTTTGTCAATTCTATATGCTGACTGAAAGATGTCTTTCTCGCTGGATCTGGACATGACTGTAGGTCAAAACTCCCTGTTGCATAGAACATGACAGAATTTGGCTTGAGAAGCATAAAGTGCAGCAGAAATTTATCTTCAGTCTTGACTGCTCTCATGATGCCTACTTCAGAATGCATTCATTTTATCTAAGGGTCTTTTTGTGTGTGTGTGTATATTCTGCTTGTCAATTAAAGGAAAGGAAGCCTGATTAAAGATGGAAGGAAAATACTTCATCATGAAGGTGTGAAGATGAATGAAGTAAAAAAATTACAAAAGCTTAAGAGGTAACTTTAATAGAAAGATGTTAGAATCTGTATCAAGAGCACATGATCAGGTCTTTTAATTATGTAAGAGTACTTCTCTGCTTCCCTTACATCTGAAGATGTCAGGATTTTTGAAACACACAACCCAGAAAAGTGACATAAGATAAACCTAAAGAAAGCAAGTGTTCCCATGTTACTGTATTTCTATCTCTACCAAGAGATAAATATGTGGCTGCTCTCTAGATGTGCACACCACACAGGTAAAATATGCAATGAAATTAGGATGGTTACTATTTGGATGCAGAAAATACAAAGCATTAAACGGATGAAGAAACAAATCTAATCACAGAGAACGTGGGATGATCATATGAAATGCATTTGCATAAATGTCATCCTGGTTATATTGAGCTAATATTTATATAGTGTAATAAAGAAAAAATATGTGTATTGGTGCATTATGAGCTCAGAGTATGAATCTGCCATGATTCCTCCCTAAATGTCTTCTTTTTTACTTGTGTCAACACCAGAACACAAGACACTTGCTTGTTTTGTTGCTGGATTAATTTCCTCCTTGCTCATGATGAGCTTCACAAAGAAGTTAAATAAGCCACTCAGGTTACATATAGAAAAGATTTAGGACCACATAATTAGAGTTGAAGCTATAAGGACAGGAAGATAACTAATTATCACAGTAGTCTCAGCTTAAACTAATGTGAAACCCAGACTGTACAGGCTTGGGAAATCAGAGTAGGTAATGAAGGTTTCACTGAATGCTCAGAACAGAACTTACATCCCAGTTGTTTGCATTGATATTGATGCATCTAAGCTGATGCCATGAACGAGTGCATGTTCATTGTCATCTGGACACAGGATCTGACCTGTAATTGATGCAAAGTAGCATACCTGTGTTGCCTTCACTAAATGCATATTACGTAAGGTCAGCAGCAGCCTTTCTCTGTGTGATTAGCACAAGGACTCCGACTTGGAAGATTGAAATGTGGAGTGAACTAAATGATGAAAAAGTGTAGGCTAGGACTGACCCAAACAAAACCAAGAATTAATTAAATTACTAAAAGAAAAGGTTTACCAAAAACCAGGAGGTAAGCTTTCTGGCTAAAGGATCTGTGATTCTGGATAATGATATGAAAATGAAGTATTTATAACTTCAGCATCCTATACTTACTACAATTTTAGTTAGAAGAATCCTTTGCTCTCTTAGGAGAGCAAATTAGGATTTAAATTCGGATTTTAAAACTCTGAAGACCCGCAACACCAAAACTTTTGTTTTCTTTGAACATTTGGGAAGCAAATTTACTGATGCCTGACCTACATTTGAGCCTGACAATTTATAATACAGACATGGCTGTTTTATGTGTCCTTTTCTGTTTCTAAAAATAGTAATGGCACAATACAAACCACAAAATTCTGACTTAGTTTTTTGCTGTTTTGAGAATGCACCAATGTTTGATGTGTTCAGCAGCCTCTTTATTATTTCAGGCAGTTTATCAAGCTGTCCTTCACTGCTTGTACAATTTACAACCAACAGCCGATACAGGTGAAATCTTAAAAATGAGCAGAACTCTCATGTTCACTGGTCATGGCCAAACTGTTGGCATGGGACCGATTCTGTTCTTGTCTACATTAGATAACGCATCAAATTCTTTTTACTTCAGCAATTCAGCATAAGCCATTAGCTCATAAAAAGTCTCAATGAGTGTTTTCAAAGAAAACCGTGATTGGTGAGGATGCTGACAAACTCAAGACAGTTTGTCTTCTGAAGCAGCATTCTCCCAGGTTTGTAAAACCCTAGAGCTTCTTCAAGATACAAAACTTTGTTTCAAAAGAAAATACGTTCAGGACTGCATGTAGCAAGGGCTAAATTATGTGGAAATGAGGGCACCAAACAGAGAAGAAATATATTGAGCCAGCTGTTGGCAGCTACCTGGCAAAGGGCAGGATGAGGGTTAGAAGGGGGAAGGGGAGGAGGGAAAGGGATTGGGCAGGATCACAAGAAACTGAGATTGTCAGGTGTCTGCTCATTGGTAGCAGAAACATCTTTGCAAGGCTTGATTCTAAAAACTGACATGATTTTAGAGCTCATATTCTCATGTCTTTTTTCTATTTAATCAGGAATGTGTATTTCACATAACAGATTGCATTTCAAAATAACTCTCTAGGGAATACAGAACTGATGAGAATTCATTATTTAGCAGACTGACAAGCAGCAAGTTATTTTTAAAATGACTAGCATAAGGACAGGTAAATGAATCTCATATAAACTAATCTATATGAATGATTTAAAATGAGATTAGATTAAATGTTAATCATACACTGTGCTATTGAAACATTTCATAGTTACTAGTTTTATTCACTAATAAATAGGTACAGTGAATTGAAAAGAAACATTTTACTTTTTTCCATGAGAAATCTATATCTAGACACCCATACCTTTCCTCTCCTTATGATTTAGATTTTGAAATAAAGGATCCCCTATACAAAGGCTACCATAAATGAAAGAATAAACAAAAAGAATAATGCTTCTCCAATAAGATATGAAGACACTAGTGAAATTAATATACTCGACCTTGGTTGTTTTTTTTTTCCCTTAATTATCTTGCTAAATGGCAGAGTGGAATTGTTTTATTTAGAGATTTTCATAATTGACAAACCATTTGTTCTACTGTAAGGAAAACTTCTATGCTTTACAGGGATGTACTAGTCAAAGAAGATCTATAGCTGCACAACTTTGCCAGTAAAACTTTATGGGTTGTGTTAGTGTGGAAGCAAAAGCAGCGTGCATGCAGAAATATGAATGCATTCATACATATACATCTGTGTGTACAAGAAAAGCTACAGGCAGAGTTCTTGAAAGATGTCAATAAAATATTCTTATACCAGTCTTCAAAAAAACTATGCCATAGAAATTTGTCACATAGATTTGGCTTCAGTTCCACATTCTTTCTTTTTATCTGCTATAGAGAACCATTTTCATAGATCAATTATAACAGAGAAGCTGAAGTTTTAGTTGCTGAAGATTTCTCAGCAGTAGATGTTCTATGGACAAATGTTTCAGAACTGTGTCAGCACACCAATTGGATATCACAAGTAAAGGAAACTTCAAAAACTTCAGCATCTGACTATTTAAGAGCTGGAATTTAACAAACCTGGCTTAGTTTTTGGAGTTGTCAATCTGAAACATGTGAGGAACAGGGTAATTTATATCTCTCAGTTCTACCAGTCCTGTAACTTAGCACTCACTGTATTTCTTTTACACTGTTTCTGGCATTCCTTCTGTCCAAGAGAACTGTAAACATGATTTTAAAGATTAAATACTAGGGCAATTTCCCGCTGCAAAAGGTGGATCCTAAAATAATTTTCACAGCAGTTGGATCCTGATTGTTCTCTATGAATTATTCACTGTTCAAACAGCATGTGGGCAGATACCCTGTTTACTCTTTGGTCTTAGTCTCTTCAGCTATTATCATTAATCATTGTTTCTGTTTCTTGCATAATATGCTTTGATATTGTTATTTCTTATATTATATTCTTTCATAATTTTATGAATAATTTTTCTCTTCATAAAAAAGAGGAAAAAAAAGTGTAAATAGCTGTTTCAAAATTTGGTTATTTCAAGGTTTTTTTAATTCCTCCCTACTATATTTTATGAGAATTTCTGCCTCTTCATAATGCTTTTTTATTCTAAGTATGTATAGACATTTTTTTCTTACTTCCTATGCTTTCATTAACTGGCATACATTAATCATTCTTTATTGCATGTATTACTTTATATGTATGCACATCTTGGTAACTACCTCTTACCTGCATCTTTCATTCCCCTTCTCTTCTACTTTCTCTATAATTTCATTCTGCAAACCAAGTATTTTGCTCAAATTTCTTCATGCTCTGTGTTGGAGTTTTTTTAAAAAATCCTCATATCATATTTCAGTGATGAGGAAAATCTTGGCTTTATCTTTGACTTACAAATCTGTCACAATAGGACATGAAATAAAGATGCTTGACTCCAGTCAGAAGGCAGTAGAAATCAGAGGGCTTTATTTACAATTCATTCAGCCGTCTTATAACATGCTAAGAGAACAGGTTATTGGTCCATAGGACTGAGATCTCTCCCATTGGTTAAGTAACAGAAATAGCAAACTACACCTGTTTGAAAGGAACGTTGTTTACACAAGGTTGTTTTGAGAAAAAGAAAACTGTTGAAAAGTTTCCCTTGGGAAGAGCTCAGCAATTCTCAGGCTCAGAAAATATCGGGTCCACACAAATCTTTTGGTAATTCAGTCAGCTCCCTCAACATTTGGATACATCCCACGAAGGCTCATGGACTTAAGTATGACAACTTTGCTTAAATATTCTTTGAACTGATTCTCTTGCAACAGTACGTTTCCCTGTTTTAGATTTTTCTCCCTGGCCTCTGGATCCATCCTTTTGAAGGCTCGTCTTACTTAATAAAGACAGAAGTAATGAAGGCCTTTAGTATCTCACCTTTTTCAATATCCTCTGTCAGCAGGGTTCCTGCACCATTCATTCATAGAACCCTATTTGCCCTAATTTTCCTTTTGTCACTGATATAGTCGCATGCTGATATTGCAGCACTCCAAGCTGGGATGTAAGCCATCCGCCATGTCTCTGTAATCCCAACAAGATTGTAGCCCCAGAAATGCCTACAGAGCTCTAATTCTTCATGTTTATTCCCCATACTGTGTGCATTTGTGTGAAAGGATGGATGGGGGTGAAATTAGAAGAAACTCAGAATTTATATTCACATCCTATCAGAGTTATAACAGTATAGAAATTATAGGGCATAGAGCATCTGCTACTCCCTGGATAAAGTGTGGTTGGCATGTGCAAAACCCATTCCACCATGATTCCTAATATGCAGCCTAAGTATCTGATAAGCGGGATGGAGTGGAGGGCAGAGGAGAATGGAGAGGTTATGGCCACGCTCTGTTGAAATCTCTGCAGGTAGGGGAACTCATTGGTAGTTTGCAGCCAATAAACAGCAGTGCACCAGTCATCCAAGGGACATAGAAGAAGATGTCCTGCTGGTGAGCCAACAACTGTGCTGAAATTACTCTTCTCAG
Organism: Sterrhoptilus dennistouni; assembly: GCA_013397095.1. Taxonomy (NCBI): domain Eukaryota; kingdom Metazoa; phylum Chordata; class Aves; order Passeriformes; family Zosteropidae; genus Sterrhoptilus; species Sterrhoptilus dennistouni. The sequence continues at coordinate 745,438 of VWZU01002687.1, read as the reverse complement.
ACGAACTTGGCTCAGTACAGCCTAGTTGTAATATTTGTCCAACTCAAAGTTACCTGCCTCTGAGGTACGACCACCCTTCACTGGACATGCACTTTATAATTTTTTAACTATCTTTAAGTGAAACAGGACACTTACACCAGTCAGCTACAGAGGTATGACAAAAATCACTCAAGCTCCACCTCAACATAAAGAAATAATTTAAAAGTAAGCTGAGACTGGTGAAAAGTAAGAGTGAAGACTCCATCATAGCTGCTGGGATCAGTCAAAGTGCTGAACCTCTTTTGTCCCCATAGACATGCCTGTTGGGTAAGAACCTTACTGTGTGCGTGCTGAATAATTTTATTGGGGATTAGAACTTGTCTGTGTATTGCTTTTAATATGTTTTTACAGTCACTGGCAATCCTTGAAGCTTTACCTATCATAATTTTATATTAATAAAGAGTGTTCTTCTGTAAACTGTTAGTGTGAGCAATTCAGGGCTTTGGAAGTTGCTGTCAGTGGGAAATATACTCAGACAAAGTGGAAGACCCTTAAGGGGTCAGAAAGCGGGAACACCCACTGAGGGCTCTCCCTTATTCTGCTGGTGTATTTTCCTGAATAAGTCAGTGGAACTGCCCTCTGATCCAGTGATTGTGCAGTGAAGGGTCCACATAAAGGGATGCAGACAGAGTAGTTGGGCATGAGGGTTTCAGTTTTCCTAAGGTGCTGACAGATAAATCAAACATTAAGGGTCAAAGAAATCTCCCCGCAGGAAGGGTGGAGGAAATCTCCCCTTTTCCTGTGACAACTTGTGCGCACACACTTCAGAGAGGACCCCCAGCACTCTTGTGTCCCTGAAATTGTCTAGATGCTTTTTTCATGATGTGCCTACTGGCACTTTCTTTCTTATACACCGATGCTTGAGGTGACTCAAGCCCTGTTTTGTTGATTTTATTTTTGTTCACATCATTCTTCTCATGAACCCTGTCTACCACTTCTTCGCAGAACTGCTGATAACAGTCTCCCTCCCCTGTCATGCCTGTATCTGTGAAGGGCTGATGTACCATTGCAAATTCTAAGTCAGTGTCCTGGTTTAGGGCAAATTTGGGAGGAAACCTCTGAATGGGGTTCCTCTGGGAAGCAAATCCAAACAGCCTCTCCCCACAGCTGATCTGGGAAAAGAACTTCCTCAGAGAAAAGTGGAAAAAACCTTAACAAAGTGCCCACAAGCACAAAGAATGAGTAATATGCAACAGTAAAACCTCTCATTCTGGGGTGAGATGGCAAATTGAGAAAGGCATTGCTTTGGGTGTAGCTTGGCTTGGTCAATCCCTTTGTCCCTCTGGAGGTCCAGGCCCCAGTGGGCCACAGGTGCCAGCTCCACTGGGTTTTTCAGTCCAGAGCAGGTTTAAACAGTCCCAAGAAAAAGGAAGAAAAACAGTCCAGGAAGCTTCTTTGCCTCAGCTAGCCAAACTAACTAAAAGCAAAAAAACCCCACCTCTGTCTGGCCACTATCTGTACCCCCGACAAACACCGTCTTGAGGAAGAAAAAAAGTGCAGAGGAGTGAACACTGTTTTTCAAAACAAACTGTGCGCTTCTTCTTTCTCTGCTTCACTCTCAGAATCACTCTGCAAGGCACAGAACTCAATATACAGCACAAACAGAACAGGCAATAGGGGATACAAACATCATAAAGTCACCCTAGGATAAACAGCTTTGATTATTCTCTCTAGAAAGATGTTTAGATGCAAGACGAGCCAGACTACAAGTACTGGAACCTTTAAAATTCACACCCTCATAACTAGGCTTCTTAGATGCTTTAAATTCCACTTTGTCTTAATAAACTTTCTCTGGCTGGTCTTGCCAGTTGTTTTACTGGTATTTTTCCAGAGTCTGATCTAGCATTCGGTTGAAATTAATATAAGCCATTTGTTATGAAATCCAGCAAACGTAAGACTGATCACCAAATAACTTACTTATTCCTCTTTCCATGCAAGCATTTGCATAGAAATTGATAACAATAGAAAACATATTCTGACAAATAATAAATTCCTCATTTTGTTTTACATGCTACTTTTCTGTCTACAAGGAAAACACTTTACCTTATTATTTGCAAGTATTCACATTTCAACTTCAGTTGTCATGCTTATACATTTTTTTTTAAAAATCTGTGTTTATTTTAAATTTACTACAAAAAACAAGACTTTATTAGAAAGTAACTGACAGTTCTCTCTAAATGACAGAGCAATAGGTCATTGTCAATTTTCCAAATTCAATAAAGTCTTAATCTGCTATATTTCACACTTCATTTTAACTATAGTAAACTTGAAACGGACAAATCAATTTATTGAGGAGATAAAAGCAAATATTTTTAATGATGCTTCATTTACAGTTAGTTCTTTGTTTAATTTTGAGTTCCAGTTAATTGGAAAAATTATTTCATAGAGGGTCTGACTCAGTTTTCTTTGTGACACTTGTTTCAAATACAGGTCACACTTAGAATCATAGTTGGAAAGGAACTTAGAGATCATCCAGTTCCAAACCTCTGCCATGTGCATGGACACCTTCCACTAGAGCAGCCTGCTCAAAGCTCCACCCAATATGACCTTGAATACTTCCAGAGACGGGACATCCACATCTCTCTGGCCAACCTGTTCCAGTTTCTCACAACCCTCTGAATAAAGGTGGTGAGAGTAAGTGACACCCTTGTACTTAATCCCACCCTTTTTCAGTTTGAAATCATTCTTCTTTGTCTTATCACTCACTACGTGTCAGTCTAAAAATTCCCTTTCCAGTTTTCTTTTAGGTACTGAAATGGTTCCCAGAGCCTTCTCTTTTCCAGGCTGGACCTCCCCAACTCTCTCAGCCTGTTTGAAGAGAGATATGATAGGAGGTTTTACATTGCTCTTAAGTGGACTGCAAGAGGCTTGCATAAGCAACACATTTATATTCCAGCTATAAACCAGCTGCAAGGGATAGAATTTTAATCTCTCTTTTGCCAGTGGAGGCTGCTTTTCCAAAAAGAAAATTTCAAATATGACAAAATAGACCTGCCTTGGTTTTCTTAAAGAATTTAGGATTTCACTGTGCATAGAAATTAAATTGAACAGAATGTTCTTGGAAATTAAGTTAAACCTCTCTGTATACCTCCCTCTGCTAAAAATAGAGAATAATTAAGATACAGTATTCTTATACAACTATTTCAAACTAAAAGCACTCTTGGTTGGAAGAGATAGCGTTAACCTAACTACCTTAAAGACTGTATCATCATTCCTTCTACTGCTTCACATTAATGTTTCATATCATCTCTATGCAGACTAGCCCCAAGCTGGCCAGTCTTCTGTTTATAAGAAACAAACAGCCAATGTGCTATAAAGCCTATTATGTTTAATTCAGTGCTATGGCAAATTTGTCTAAAGAAAAAGAAATCAGTAGTAGAATGATTTTTCAGATGTATTTTAGGACATCAGTAGCAGAACTTTGGCAAATAGAAGTTAATTTTATATAATGTTAGCACACCAGAGGGACAAAGTGCCATTTAGTAAGTCAAGAAAGAAGCAGCTTTTTCTGTACATCAATTTACTTTTTTGTTGTTTAATTTTTTATGGGCTGCTGAAAGTTAGTTCTTTAAATGTACTGGTTTTCAAATATTTCTTGTAAGCAAATCTAATAAGAAAAAGATCTTCATGCTATTTTTCAATGTATTTATTTCCTGTAAATTTAATATAAGTGGAAGATATTTAAAGTGCCTGTTCAAGAATCACACTAAAAACTTATATGAATTTTCCTCTCAGAAACCACAGGAATCATTTAGAAGATATAGAATTAAAAAATAGTGTGTTTTATTAAAAATTTAAATTTAACAAAAATAATTTCTTGTTGCTAAAAGATATCTTGTAAAATGTTATATGTTATGATATGTTGTAAAAGATATCATTTACCACATTTTTTTAGCCTGTATTTTAAAGCAAGTAAATGAACACCATCCCTAAACCATAATACTTACAGTGCATTCTGTGGGACATATATATTTTGCAGTACTGACGTTCTCGTACACCTTTATCTACATCTCTGCTCTGGAAGGGCAGCTAAAACTGTACTTACAGAAGTGAAAGTTTCCACAAGTCAAGATTTCGATCTTCAGCCATTTCTCAAGTGGAGGAACAGGGAACAGAACTACTTTGAAAAACACACCATTTTTAAAGTGATCTGCGTATTTGTCCACACATAGCAATCTCTTTCTTAATAATCTCTTTCTCAATAACCATAGCTTTATTTTATCTGTGTTGCTATCCAGACCACTCAATTTTAGTATTTATAAAAAGAGAGCAATAAATTTTTATGTAACATTTTTTTTGTATTCCAAAATTCTAGAGAATGAGCAGTATCGCAACTTCACTTTACACATTTCACAAAATTTTGTTCATCCTGATAACATCATTTTTTTCCTTCTTTTTATAGTCCAAATTTGCATGTGAAACCCTGAACTTTCATTTGGCCTTTTGTCACCACTCTTCTTCAGTGTTTGCTAGTTTCAGGTTGTCCATAGGCATGAGATCACCACTGAAGTTATCTTGAGCTTATTGTGAGATCAGCATCAAAATTGCCTGCAAATTCTACAGTTTCTACTGCAAATCCTACTGTTTCTTGAAACTGTGCAAATTCTGGTGATTAAAAGCCTGAGCATTTATATAATAAAAGATTTTTCTCTTTACCAAATTTCAAAATTACAATAGTAAATAACTGGTTTTGAAGGAAACTAAGGAAAATAAACATCCAATTTTCTGTTTTCTATTTTACTCTGTTTTTAAAGAGCAACAATTTTTCTAATTTTCTGCATATTTTTTCTTTCAATCATAGTAAATTGTAGATACCAATATTTTCTCCAGGATGATAAAGTTGCAATGGGATCAATATTTCTCAGTGAAATTTGTTTTTATATTTAAATTTTCTGCTTCCTTATTTTTTTTCCCTTATTGCTATCCCAATAACCTCGGTTACCTTGTGTCCCTTCTTATACTAATGGCTGTATTTTTTTCCAGTTGGAATTTCTAATTCCACAACCTTTAACTCAATTAAGATGTTCTTCCATTTATGTCAGCCAAAACATTTCTCAGTTGTCCTGATTTACTCCACTGCCAACTCCATTAGCTTTCTTATTTTCTATGTTATTATCATAACACTGCTCAAATGTAGAAAATAAAAAGTCTCACCATCAAAGTGTTGATAGTCTGAAATAATTCAGGTGGTAGATTAGTACCTGAAGCCACTGTGAACTCAATCACAAATGCAAGCGCAGCTACTAAGTGACAAAAAGACAATATAGCAAGAGGCAACATGGTATTAGCCAAAAAGATCCAGAAGGGGACCATTTAAGTGCTGATGAAGCATGCATGAAACTCAGGCCTTGAAACCTCATTAGTGAATACAGACAGGCATCATCATGGACAACTTCATGAAGAGGATAACATCAGGATATGTGATAATTAAGGAAGGGATTTTATGCTACATTACTAAAATATGGACTTTAGTTGCATGGAAAGACAACTATAATATTTTTCACGAAGCACACCATTATTTTTTAATCTTTTTCTAAAAAGAATTCCTATTAATGCCTATATTTTCCTTTGAGATTAGCCAGAATAATACAGATACGTTCTTCAGTCATCAATTTTTACAGGGTTTAGTAAAATGGAGTTTCAAGTTTTAGTTACTACCATAGTTAATACAACAAAAAGCTAGAAATAAATTACATGTTGTGTGATTTTTATCTTTATTACAGCAATTACATGCCATGATGGACTCCTGGAGTAGTTCATCTCTGCATTGTTTTTACACAGTTTCTAGCAAAGCTGTAGTTCAAGCCTGAGTCACACAGAATGTTGTTTCCTAATGAAACTGTCCCACGGTCCAGGTTGAATTAACCATAACATCTTTCTTCTGATGCTTTATTTACTGATCAAAAGGTCCCTCCAATTCTGCAGGGTAATAATTTATCTAGATGACCTCTATTAACTTCCTTCAGAAAAATCTGGATGAAGAGGATAAAAGCAGTCATCAGATTTATAAGAGCTGAAAGCTCTTTTGTTTGCAAAGGACTGTAAATATAAGAAATGTCCTTTCATAAAAAAGTATCTCAGAAGTAAATATGGTGTTACATTTACTATGGAAGACATCTAGACTTAAGTCTGAAAGAACTAATTTCACTGAAAATTACCCTTGATAGAAATATATGTTCCTTTTTCTTTAAAGTTTAAAATTTGCATTTAGTTGCTAGTGACCAGATAACATTCATATGGATCTATTTATTGCCTTATCTGTCTAGTAATAAAAAAACCAAATAAAAACATCATAAGATTCTATTTTACGTTAACTGTCTTGTTTCACTTCCAAAGCACCCTGATCTCAGTAAAGGAAAGTTATTTATTTACTGAAGGCTTGTCAAGCTTGTGCTTTGTTACCTTTTTCTGGGTTCCAGCTGGAACTTGTCAGTCATTATGAGCAACCTGTTAAATCTTATGCCTGCAGCAACTTTTAGCCATGATTTCTGAATAAAGAGAGTGAGATATGACTGCATTATAAAGGGAACTTAACTCCTGAAATATGGGAGCACAGTATGTGTCAGTGTGCCCCTCATAAACTGACTTGGTCTGCTTTAGAGAAAGCCTGGACAAAATGGTTCACAACGAAGTGTATTTTGTGTGTATATAAGCTCACATGCTTTCACTCTACAATCCTCTTCATTGTTTTCACCATGGAGGGAAAAAAATTTCAGATATGTCAATGCATAATTCTTTGTTTCAGCATCTGTGTTTGATGTTAGCTGACAACCACTGTACAGCTAGAAACAAGTTGGATATTCCTCAAATTTTACCTAGCTTACTGTAAACATGGATGCTCTTCTATTATTTTTTTAGTCTTAGTACTTGCTTCAGTAAAACTGAGCAAGCTATTATCTGTTATAAAGCAAAACTATGTTATAAATCAATGATATAAAAGCAAATTACGCTTGGCCACTCACAGTATGATCAGATTCTGTGCCAATTTTGTTAGCACTTTTTTATGGGATTTCAAGAAAATATTTCCTTAGGCTCAGAAGTAAAAATGCAATAGTAGCATATGACAACATAGTAGGCATGGTGTTTTGATGTTGAATTGTAATAGCATATGCAACTTTCATTAAGGCTGGCCAGAGACTTCTTAACCAGATGGAAAAATTTTACCTTCCCTTGGATGAAGATCAAAAGTCTGACTGCTGCTGCCATGGAAAGACAAAAGGAGTAAAATCAGAACAGAAAGAAGAGAAAAAGAATTGTAGAGATCTGTGAAGGATAGGGTTGTTATTATTGTGCATTCATGAAAAAGGAGGTCAACTATCATCTTCCCAGAAGACCTACTTGTCCTTTTCTCTTATTCTAGCTGAAATTAATAAATCCTTTTAAATATGAAGGAATAGATGATTTTAAATCCTCATCTTGTATGGGGGTCTAGCATTGTAGATTTCTCACACACCCACACATCGGACTAAGTATCTTCAGGAGTAGCATCATGTTCCTGTTAAATGTACAGTACATTTATTTCCAAGATAACAAAAAGTACTGGGGTCGGCATGAGCTGTTGTATTTTAGGGCAAACTAACTTTTGTCAACTAAGAGATTATTGTGGAATTGGACCTATTCTTATCTCCAGTTTGCAGCTCCTTCCTTCACCTGTCTCTTAATTGCCTCTGACATGCCATACTGGCAATTAACCCAGTATCTCTGGCATGTAAGTACTCTCAAAACTGCTACTTCCCCTCTAAAACTGGTACTCTCCTCTTTAATAAGGGGAAACATTGAACCAGTTTTCTGTAGTGCTACATGGAGTTCAATCTTAGATTTTAACTTAGGGCATCATCTGTAAAGTCTGTTTTTTTAAAGGAAGTCAATTAAATCAGCCTAGGGGTGTACATAGAAATTAAATCAAAATATAAATATTATGACTATTTACAACTGCTTAAAATATAGCTAATGCAAAGAAAATATAAAATAAAATTAATGATACCAGGAGTTATACAGAAATTATATTCTGAGCTTTCTAGTTTGACTTGTTGCATAATCCACTTAGTTCAGTAATGATGTCTCCTTCATCAGTAGATACTTAGTAATGTCCATATGAAAGCCCATATCTGTGTATTCATTCACCAGTTCCACTTCTTTTTTTGACAAATCACATGAATTTTACAAATTCAATGTGAAACCGATGGGTGAGGAATCAGAAACTTACTAAGCTCTTTGCCTGTGCATCAACTGATACAGCTGAACCATAGGAGAAAACCTTACAGGTTTGGGAAGTACATTTCTAGTGTCTCTAGACCCACATTATTGCACTTGGAGCAATAGTCTTTAGTGTAAGGACTGCACAGGAAGCAAGAGGCTGGAGCTGGCAGTGGGAGGTAGCAAGACTTGACATCAAGACATCTATGCCTATTAAAAAAATCCTTCAGAGTATAATACTGCTCTTTAGAGAACAAAGACATCTGAGAATGTAGGAAGTTAATTGTCAACTTCTTGTCCACCCTCAGACTTTTTGTGAGGTGCTCAAAGTAGCAGTGAAGAATATCTAGGATTCTTTTTTTTATTATTATTATTTTCCTTGAAAGACAATACAGAAAGATTAGGGGAGATATTATAAATCTTGGTTAAGGGTGTTTATGTGGGCTGTTTAACTGGTTTACTGTAAAATGTTTAGATAATAAAGTGCAACAAAATCTAATATGGGAATTCATCCAAAAGATGAAATGGTGTATGATGAATCCTGTTTTAATGATAAATGAACAATTTTAATTGTTCGTGATGCTTTTATTCTCTGTATTATCTCTAGTATCTATCTATATGGAAATGATCAGCCAAATAAATCTTATCATTGCTATGAAATACATTTTAGTCCCATTTAGACACACCCTAAACACAAATGAACCTTTTAACATAAATGTGTCATTCAGCTTGGACTGGAAAATGAAAATTAGTCTACAAAAGTTGTTTCCATTTGCATGTTTTCAAAAAAAAATTCTAAACCATGAAAC
>VWZU01002687.1:711671-736336 GCA_013397095.1 Sterrhoptilus dennistouni | reverse complement strand
TTTTTTTTTTTTTTTTTTTTCCTGTGGATCTTCTACTTCTCTAAGTACTGCCATAATTTTAGGAGAAATTAATGGGAAAATGCAAGGTGGGAAGGTCATGCAGTAAAAATCTGGGTTCTTCTATAAAATGCAGATTTCTTGCAATGTGATGTAGCAAGTTGGATGCACATTTATTTTCCTATCAAGTGTGTAGTGGATCCTGAGAAAAGTGGTAGGTGTGCTCAAGTCTGCTTCAGAGAGGAGGAATAATCAGGAAGTTCTGTGCTGAATTGACACCAAAATAAGCAAAACCCCATGCCAATTGATAAAATTTATCTTTTTGAGGTTTATTCCTCAAGAATTGACATTCAGGGCTTTCCTAAGAAATTTGTTTTCTACATCTCCTTCATTTTACTGTTGCAAGAAGCCGGGAAGAGCAATGAATGCCTGGAAAAAATATCATCCTGATGATTTTTAGTTTAGTTATGCATGGCATTGACGTCATTCAAAGATTTAGCAAAGCTGAGCTGACCTTTGCCGGGGTGAAGACAGATGTCACATTTCTTGTCGTGTTTGTGCTATTCCAAAGCTATCGATGACTCATCCAACCTTTGTTACATGCAAGAACTCCAAATATATGTCATTGTGCTTGGCATAATAGGAAGGATTTTGTGTTAGGTAAACCAATATATAAAGATCAGCTGCTGAAGTGGTTTCAAGACACAGTTTTGTTTAATGGTTTTTCATTTCATCGGAAAATCATAGAAAATAAACAACTGATTATCAACTTGCAGTCTGGTTCTGTGACAAGAGTGGATGGAATGAAGCACAATAGATTATGTAGAATTAGAAGATATATTTTTTTCCCCCCATTTTTGATGTCAGAATTGTTAATGAGAGAACATCCAGTCTTGATATTTATGTTATATAACAGGATGTCTCAGAGTCTATGAAAAAAAGTAGACAGAACATTTCGGAGGTTGAAGATCATACCTACCATACCATAATGAGCTTGAAAGAGCCCAGCCTACTTAACTGAATCCTAACCAATGACATATTAGTTGACTGTCCTAAGTAAGGACAGTTGAGGAAGTAAACTGATGGGGTTTAATTTATTTTATTTTTTTTTTTTAGCATAGAAAATACATTTTATAGAACTAGTGTCTAGAGAAAAAGATTTTTAAAAATCTAGCTAAAAATAAACCATAATTTTATAATCTTATTTACTATTTTTTATTTAAAGGAAAAAAATGAGAATAATTAAAACACTTGCCAAAACACAGTCCTGGGATGCAGAAGATCCCTTGTACCATAACATGTTCCATTCAGACTGAGAAACAGACTGAACAAGGAATTTTTATCCTAGAAATATATTAGACTCTGCAGGTATAACTGTGTGAAACTGGATGACCTATTATCTAGAAGAGGTGAAATCAAACTTATTTTCCTCTTTACATCTCTTTTTTGGGAACAGATATTCTTTGGGGGCTTATTTTAAAGTAGATAAGACTGATGATTTGATTATGAAGTTATATTTACTAGGTAAATATATTTTCCCAGAGCTCATCAAGCTATATTTTATTCTGGATTGTTGACATACAGTGTAAGTCAATCCTAGAGAAAAGAAGCTCTGATTTGTGCTGCCCTCAAGACATAAAAATATGTCACATCAGGCAATAGAGAAGCATCAGTGATTTGTACTACATTCTAAAGTGACATCAGTTCACAGGGATGCAGTTCCTGATTTTATATTTGAGAATGTACAAAAAGGATCAAACTATGCAGCTGCATACTTTGTCCCTTAATAAAAACTTTATTTTACATGGAACTTGCTCTTCTATTTATAGTAAGAAGGAAAAAAAAAAGTTTTTGAAAAGTGGTGAGATGCAGTTCCAGATCTGGAAGTGAATTTTGCAATTTGAGATAATCTCTAGTGTTCATTGTCAAAATGATTTATGAGATGAGTTGAAAACCACAATTTCTTTTCTAGGCAAGGTTTCTCCAAAGAAAGAAGCTGCTGTGCAGTAACCCAGATGGATCAGCTTCCCCATCAGTTGCATATTGATCTATTTATTGAATTTTAACTATTTACTACTTAAATACTACCAGGGCATTTAGTGATATATCTATCAAGAGTTAAGTTAATTTTTTATTCATAATACTAAATGTTTCATAGCATGTTTAGCAGCTCCAAAGTGATGTCCTTTGATTACCCAGCCAGTCATTAAACTCCTTTCAAATTAAAACGCATGACAAATACAGAAGTATCTGCGTACAGCAGATATGCAAGTTAATGTATTTCTCCCTGTGATCATATATTTTTGTCAGAGAAAAAAAAAAAAGATCCTATTTCAAGATTATTTTCTTCAAGCAGAATTGCTTTAGTCATGGAATCAATACTTTTATAGTGTGTAGCTGCTCAGAAATGGATCTCCAGTTGGAAAGCTAAACAATCAAATTATCGAAGAATTAATGAATACTTCCTATGCACTTGTTAAATGATGGCTATAATATAAGCAGTAGAAACCCTGCCATGAGATGTCTCCAGTAATTTTCCATTTAAGGTGTCTTATATGTAATAAAAATGTATATTACCAGGTCCTTGAATACATAAAGCTGTGTCATGGTGCTGTCTATTATCAACTGAGCAATGTTATTAAGTCCTTAAGAAAATAACATTTTTAAGAGTATGTTTTGATATAACTGAGCAATCCTACTAAAATCATCAAGGAAAGGAAGAACAATTAAAGAAGTTTATTTATGTAAAAATTGTACATTCAAGCTGATTTTACCTATCTCACAGCCCTNNNATTGTTGTTCTCTTTTTTAATTGTTTTTTTTTTTTTTTTTTTTTTTTTTTTTTCTCTGATGGAAATACTGCATTATACAAGATTTTCACTAATGTTTCCAGTGGTTCAGGTTCATATGATGCTGACTTGCATTTACTCATGTTATTTGTCATGGAGCCCTGAAAACAAAATATTATTACTCTGAACCAAGTTCAGGTCCAACAATTATGACATTGTGCATCCAACAGAAAGTTTCAAATGCTTACTAGAACTGTGGAATCAAAACAGAAAGAAAAAAAAAAAGTATAAAATCCTGGGGGTTTAGGTTTTTTGTTTGTTTATTTTGGGAATAGTGAACAGAGCAAAGTTAAAGCTGTAGTCAGATAAGACTACCAAATAAAAAGAGAAGCATTATTCTTGATTTTATATGACTTAATATGAAACTCTACGCTTCATAGAAAGAGCATACAAGTTTAAAAAGACACAGTGCTGAATAAAAAAACCGAAAAATGGAACTTAAATCATGAATTTTCTCTTTTCCAACCTTCACTATACTGGGAAATGGATGGCACTTACTTTGCTTTCTAAAGGATAAAAAACAGCCTATAAACATTGTTGCATTTTGAAAATAACTATAAATTTACATTTGCTTGATCCAGGGATGTCAAGTGGCAGTGAGGATGATGGTCTTGCTTAATTCTACTACATGAACACTTAATTTTTTGCTCTGCAAATATTATTCCAAAGTTAATTTACTTTTGCATTGTTCTCTTCCTATAGCTAGAGCTCAAATTGTAAATGGCAGTGGAACGAGAACTTTACCATTTTTAACATTTTTCCAATCAAAGGATCTAAAACTGAATTAGAATAGTGATTAATTTATCAACTATTTAAACTAATGTTTTCTTTTAATATTCCAAAGATAGATTCAAAACTTCAATCATGAGTGCACTTACTACATTTTCACTATATTATAGACTATCAAGAATTGTATGATGTTTATTCTTTTTCATCATATAACTTCAGCTTTTAGGAACATCTTTTCTCCCTGTTTTAACTGAATGCCATTTGGGGTAATTCTGTGTTTACATAGCAAATACTGTATGGTAGTCCCCCAGTATCCAGCCTAACTGTAGTGAGAGCAGAGGATCCTCAGTCTCATCTTCAGATTTCCCACTGGCTGGGTTTATAGACAGCTGTATAATGCTAGACAGCATGGCACCAATAACAAAACATGTATAGGCCCTGAAGAAAATGTGATTTTCATGAATAAAATGTGTTAATTTTTGTAATTGTTTAAAGTTATTGCAAATGTAGATGGAATATAAACACTCAGTTCTCATTGTTTTTTTTTATTTTACCAGCTTGTTCACTTTTCACTAGCCAGTAGAGTCAACTGAAAAAGGCATTTCACCATTGCTTGTGTGCACTTCTCCATATCATATGAATGTTATGATTTAACATTTCTTTAAACTATTCAACATTTTCTTTAAATGATAATTTGATGCAGAAAGGTATAAAAAACCATGAAGCTATTCAAAAGTTTAATTATAATATTTCAGACTGAAAACAATATATTTATTTTTAATAATAGCCTTTTGATAAAGATTTTTCTAGAAGGCTGAAGAGTCAGAACTGGAAAATATGCAGTCCAATGATTCTTTACTATTATTCTACAATATTTTATTTTTTTTTAACCAGTGGTTATGCAGGCTAAAGCACAAGGTAAAACACCAGTAACACCACACCACACACTGAGCAATTATTCACCTGTGATGTCCCTTTAATACCAAAGGATCACCAGAGCTTTAAAACTCGATCTGAAATTTATTTTTCAGTAAAAGTTTAGATAGCATGTGTTGCAATGGTAGTAGAGGCAACCTGAAAAAAAATTTTGGAAAGTATGTTTCAATTCTTTTTATAAGATTCAAAGTACTTGAAACATGGAAAATACTTTTGCAAAAATAAAATGTATTCACTAATTATTTTGTTACATTCAAAAGGAAAGGAAAAATATTACAGATGGTGCTAAGGCCAATATGGCTCTATTCTTCCCTAAGTGAGTGTGTCAACTGTTAAGGTCAAATTATTTCCCCCTTACTGAGCTGCAATGCCAGTAGCATGCACTCTTCCCATGCTTTTCTCTAAGTGGCTAAGGCCCTTCCTTGTTCAGAAAACAGGATTAAACACAGGCTTTCCTACTGTGGATAAATAGCCTGGTCAGCAGGTTGCTTATGTTGAAAGTAAATGAACCAACCAGTCAAGACAGGAATTGCTACTGCTTTTGTTTCTCTCCGTTTGTGAATGTCTGTGACTTCCAGACATGCTGAAGACAATTTACACATCTCCATCAGACTGTCTCTTGTGAGAACTCAGACACCTCTGCTATATGTCCTACCTGTGTTCTAATGTTTAATTTTTAATATCTAGGATATGACCAGGTATCAAATGGATTTTAGCATAATTAGTATCTCTCAGGTACCAACAGGTTTTCATTTTACTTAACATATAAAGAATTTAGCTTAATGTAGCTTTGACATGGGCTTTCTTTCATCTTTAATCATAATAAGTTGAAGGTTCATCTAAAAGCACTTATTTCACTTTCCACATATAGCCATATCAAGCTGTAGCATTAAGGGGGGCTTATATATGAAAGCATTAAAAAAGGAAAAGGTTCTGAATAATTTATAAAGGTGAACAACAAATAAAAGACTAAAGTACCAGAATAATAAAATAAGCACATAGGGACTAAATTGCTCGAGAGCTGGTAATGAAATATGCAGCCCTTCACCTATGATGTCTTCCATCTATCTTACCTGGTTAATATATTTTTGTTATCTCTCTGAAATTTACTATCCAAATTCATTATCAGTTATTCCTGTAAAAGGCTATTAAAAATCCCTTTTACTGAAAAAAGAAAAAGAAAAATCAGTTTCCTATTCAGAAAGCATAAATTGACAGAATACTTGCTAACAGCCTTGTTTCATGTCTTCAGTACTCTTTAGAAATGAAAGCCGAAGATTCTCCTATAAACAGAAAATGTCTATAATCCACCAGGGTATAATGAAGCAAATGATTATTTCTGAAACACCTACCCTGCTTGTCAGCCCCTAAAGCACTTCAACAAAGCACTCTGAGTCATTCTTATAAAGAGGTGCTGTGACAGAAGAAATGAGCCACAGGTTGGAGATCCTCGGGCAAACGCAGCCCAGTGCATATGGTACATCATTACCAGGCTGATTTTAATGAAGTTTTAGAGCCTTAAATTTCACATCACAGTTGGTGCTCATATGCATTTTACTGTTATTGCCTTTCATTTGCCAAGTAAAGATAATTGATGATCTTTACTTAGAGAATTTGTAGATTTTGGAACTGTCTATTTTTAAGAGGGGTTTCTACTATTTTTTCTTTGCGTATGTGTGCATGCTTCCTTTTATGCTGATTTTATTGGGTCTAACGATTTTTTTTTAATGTTTTTAAAATAGAATTAGAAGAAATAGTTCTTTATGCAACTAAGGAAAATTTCATTAACATCTTCACCGATATGAATGAACTTCTTGCATATCAAAAGGTTACCCTAACCTTGAGGAAGAATGGAAGAATAGGGTTCTTATTGAGTATGCCTTCTACAAAATCATGCAGAGTCTAATCTGTCAGGCTACCACTTGGCAAAAAGATTACATTAAAAGAAATGGAGGAACTCTTCATATTTCATGTTCTTTATACAGAAAATATATTTGTCAAAATATTGGCAAATAAAGAAATTAACAAGAGAGAAAAATTTGAACAGAAATAAATAGAAAAGAAATAGGAAAAACAGTTGAAGAAGAGGAATAAATAAGGTCAAGCTTCAACCATTCAGAATCAATCTCTTCTAGAGAAACATATATTAAAATGGCCACTTGTACTGCATCACATTGCATCAATCTTTTGATCCCTCTTTTTTCTATGAGTGATCTTCCATGCCCAATTCAGAAGCTTCCTGGGTTCTTAGCACTTCTCATACCCAGGATTACAGTCACTCCTGATCTGGAGTACTTTGCTAAAGTTTTTATATTGCTATGATTATGCTTACAGCAACAGTATTGGTGAGAATATAGAAAATAGATAAAAATTTTGAATTAATGAAATAATTTTCCAGCTTTGAAACTTCTATATCCAAGGTCAACCAATCCCAGGTTCTATGGTCCATGAAATAAATACGTAAACTATGAGAAATACACATTTTAAAATCCCCTTTAAATACTAAAAACTTGAGCACAAGGTGTAGCACTCACTGCAGCTTTTTGGTGTGTTCTGGATATTCTGAATTGCATTTCAAATCTGTCTTTTATCATATTAGTAATAGATTTAGGAAGATAAAAGTATTTTACTTTTAAAGGCATTATCAACATTTAGCTGACTGTATTTTAGGATCAGACACAGAAGGCTTGATTCCAAATGACAAGGTTCTGAAGGGGTATAAAGAAAATATCAGCAGAGGTAGTTAAGTCAGTCACCCATCTAACCTTTGAGATTTTATCTGTAGTAGTGACCTTCCCTTGGTTGTTACTGGTCTTCCACTTCTCTTAGATTTTGTTCGTCAGTTACTACAACAGTAGCATGTTGTAATATGAGTGTCACAGACATTTTCCACTTCCCCTGTCTCCCACAATATTCAACAAATACTTGTCTGGTTCTCTTACATAGCTTTGAAGCTCTCCCTCAATTGTACTCTGGTGTTATGAAACAAAACTCTTTGAAGATTAAAATCTTCCTGGCTTTATGGGCAAATATTTCCTGAAGGCCTTGCAAAGCCTCTACCTTGAAAAACTGTCACCTGACTGTTCTACCATTTCAAAGCTGAACAACACACACAATATTCACTTAAATTTTGCAGTAAAGTACACATTTCCTGTACAGGAGAAAACATATCTTATTTTTATTGCCATAAAAAAATCAAGTTAATTTATTATTTATATATAATTTTTTGTTTGAAGTGTGTTGTGGTTTGAAAGCCAAATGAATGAGAGGCTCCAAGTCAGAGATATAATTTAATAGGAAGAAAGGTAAAAAGGTAAAAATAAAATAAATGCAATAACACAAAGGATCACTGACAGAGTCAGAATACAACCTGAGCAGGATGGTGGAAGCAGTCCAGGTGAGGTGCTCTTCCTGAAGCAGTGATCCTGTAGAAAGATCTGGTAGCTCTGGTCCTCTGGGAATCCAGTGGGTAAGTGCCCTTGCACTGTCCCACATACCAGCTTGTATCCAGGTGAGAATGTTTGGCTCCTCCCCCTGGGCAGAGTATCTCACAATAGCATGAGAAGTGTGAAGTGGGTCCTTGATGGCCCATTAACAGAGATAACTCCTGGAGGGAGTTACCTGTGACTCATGGGCCATTAGCAGAGGACACCCCAAAAGTCATTAGCAGAAGACACCCCAAAGGCCATTAGCAGAAGAGGCAGGGGGCTTGGGAAAACACTAGCCCACCTGGTTTCAACAGTTCATGAAGATGGTGATAGAATAAATACTTTGTGTACATCCTACACTGCAACCCAGGACAAAGTGAAAGTACAGAGTGCCTTTGGAAAGAAGGTACTTTAGTATGCAGTCCAAAACAGACATATCCATTAATTTTATCTCAACTATGAAACTCAGTGCAGGATGAGGATAATATAAAACAGAAACTTTTTTTTTCATTTGTTTCTTTTCTTCTCTTCTCATCTCTTTGGTAAAGTATCTAAAATTTACTTACATTTATTTAGGCTGAATTCTGGACTGAATAGAAGGTTTAATCAAGCATTGAATTGCTTAATGTTGCTTTGGAAGGGTAACTATATTGGTTCAGCTTTGGAGTAGTCAAGAGTGTTGATCAACTAAAACATTAAAAAAAGTGTGGCCCTTTCAAAAGAGGGCAAAAGGCGGAGTGATCATAGTTTACAGGAGTTTTTATTGTTGATGATCACACAGGAAAGAGTATATTGAAACTGAAGGTGCTTGCCCAGCCCAATGTTCACGTTTTTACATTAAGCCTGAGATGATTCATGCTGTGGCACAGAAATATAGTGAAGGAGTTGGACCGAATATCATAAATGACTTGGAATATACTGAATTAAAAGAAAGCAGATTACACTAGGATGATGAACTGCCCTTGTTAGAGAAATACGTGATAAAAGCCTTCACAAAAAGATTTTTCAAAGGTTATATCTGAAACTGATACATAATCCAGTGAAATGTTGCAGTGAGTAAAAATTCTGCACCTTGATGAGGTTAAGGACTATGGCTGCTATTGTGAACATTCTCAGGAGACCACACATTAGAGGGACTATAGGAGGGGAGACACTGACAATAATGTATCACAATGACCAGAGACACCAGATAGTTTCCTACCAGACATCAATAATGTTAATACAACTGTGTACTGAACAAAAAGCAGTAATAATTCTCTATACTAGAGGAAGAGACTGTCAGCCACCTTTCATGCAGAGAAGCAGCTGTTAGTATTTTAGCTTGTAAAAATGTATATATCTTGTTTATTAATTAAAAAATTACTGTGTATTTAACAAAGCAGGTCTGGAAGGGAGTGAAAACAGGTCTTACAGCATGAAGAGGAAAAGGAAGAATGAATAGAGTCTAATTGCTTGCTTCAGCTATATCATGGATAAAGAAGATAGGACTCAGTTTCTTCAGAGGTATGCATTGAAAGGACAGTGGGCACAAGTTGGAGCAAGGGATGTGCCAATTAGATTAAATTAACACATTCTCTATAATAAAAATCACCAAAGCATGGAACAGGTTGCTCAGAGAATACATGGCTTCTCCATCTCGGCATGCACACAGGTTACAACAAGCCCATTCAGTGGTGGGGGAAAAGTGACAGGAAAACTGCACAACAGAAAAAGACTTGGGAGTGCCGGTCAACAAATCACTGAACATGAGCAGGCATGGCCAAGTGGCCAAGAAGGCCAATGACTTGCATGAGAAATAGTGGGATCAGCAGAAATGGAATAGTAATTTTCCTTCTGTACATAGCACAGGTGCTGGTCTCACATTGAGTTTAAAGAAGGGAAACAAAGCTGGTGAAGGGTCTGGAGCACAAGTCTATTGAGGAATGGCTGAGGGAGCTGGAGATGTTTAGCCTGGAGAAAAGGAGACTCTCTATATAACTGCCTGAAATGACATTGTAGCCAAGTGGGAATTGATTTCTCCCAGGTAACAACTGGCAGGACAATAGGTAATAGCCTAAGGTTGCATTGGGGAGGTTTAAATTCAATATTAGAAACAATTTCTTCTCTGAAAATGTGCTCAAGCATTGGTCAGGCTGCCCAGGAAAGTGCTTGAGTCATAATCTATAAAAAATATGGGGATGTGGCACTTAGGGACATGATTTAGTACTAGTTGACTTGATAGTGTTAGCATAAAAGTTGAACTCAATGATCTTAAAGGTCTTTGTCAACCCAAAAAAATTCCATGATTCTATCATTCTAAGTTCAGAGGGTTTCCAGACAAGGACTTGAGCCACTTGAAATAACTCTCATGTTAGTCAGTAATTGTAACACTTTCATCAGGATGTTGAGCCTGCTCATCTCCAAGGGAGACTCAATTTACAGATATGTTATTTATGCAAACATTGAGGCTTCCATGTTAAGAACTTAAATAGTCTGTCCAAGAACATTAGTGTGTCAATTAGCTAAAAACACTGTGCAGGGAGGCACTCGTCAAACTCGGATAAAGGCAGCTCAGTGGTGTAAACACATTGTAACAGAACAGGACCACTAGACTTGTGCTCTGGGTGAAATTTTTAACCCTGATTCCCAGAGACAGGACTCATGCAGTGACCCACTTCCCAATTATCCCTGTATCTCCGGCTGTGACTTACTATACGGATGACTCATGGATCTGCAGAGAAAATATTTACCAAACAGTTTGCCAGCAGAGGATGAGGTAGGCAGAAAGGAAAGAACCATGTTAAATAGAGATCATCATAATTGGATTCCATTTGCTTAGTGATCCTGCACCTCTCTGCTCTGTGCACATATTTTTCTTTAAAAATATTAACCATAGAAAAGCTGAAAGAAAACTTGTCAGTGTTTAAAATTATTTTTAAATAGAATAAACACAGAATAACAATACTTCAAATTAGTTCACACAGAAGGCAAAGTAAATCCCAGACAGATAGTCATTCAAGGTTGTGCCTATGGCTAGCAGCTAATGGGGAGGTAGCCAGGGGCTATCTGCAAGTCTACAGGGCAAAATTAGCTGACAATTCCCCACAATATTTTTGTGGTGAAATATGTGCTTCACAGACTAGCTCTTCAGCCATAGCCCTCTGGCGTGCTGTCAGCATTTAAGACTTGGAATTCACCTGAATTCACTGCAGGAAGGAGTTTATATCCTGTCTTTAAAGTTAGGTTCCTCTCAAGACCTGAAATTAGGCTGGCAGAAAAACGTGGGGGGTCAGAATTCCTGTTGCTGTGTGGTTACAGAGATTATCCTTTTATTCTTCAAATAACTATGTTACATTAAATAATTTAATTGCAAGAGAAAAGTCTGGGGAAATTTTTCAGGTTCCACCTGTGGCAGTGATTTTAGTTAAAAAAAAAAATCATTTTTCAGTATGGAAACCCACAGGTAAAATAGTGGCACTGACAGAATTACTAAGGATGTGGGAAAATCTTTCTTTACCTCCTACTCTGAGGCAGTAGGTTAGCCCAGTATTGCTAGTAGGGGTGCAGGTTTTCACATAAAATTTACCTTATATAGTCCTGAAACTGTTTGTATTCTCATGTGGCAAAGTGCAACACTGAAAGAAAATATTTGCTTGCATCCTCAAAGTGGTATTAAAGACATTAATTTGATTCTGTTTCCAGGTTAATTCACCCGTGTCTCTCAGCAGAGATAATTATCTAGGGCATGACACTAGCATTGTTGTATTGTTTCCAATTTCTAAGCTAAATGCTGCTGAGCTGTTTCAGGAACCTTTCAACAGTTTGCATCTGGGATCTTATGTCTAAGAAAGCCAGTACAGCCTATTCTTTATTTGACAGATCTGGTCCTTTGTAGGGCTTAGTTTCTCAACCATCTTAAGCTGTCCAAACTGTGAAAAATTCCATAATGCCTTCTTTTATGGATTCACTTTTTCTTTTAATCTTTCCGCATGGATAATGAAACTTGGAGGTAATCCAAATGGGAAGTTGTCAATCCTAGACCCAGACTGTAGGATGTTAGTTAAGGTAAAAACTGTACAAATTTCTGTATTTTGTGTTTTTACAGTACTTGCTTCTCTATACTGATGATTCTGAAATATTAGACTAATACCTCAGGAACCGATACTAAACTGTACCTTAATTAATACAGCCATAGAAGTTACCAAAACATGCATTAAAGGATTGTCTACAAGACTGGAGATTTTCAGTTCAGTGGAAGATTTGGGGATTTATTTAATGTCCACAATCTCTTTGATGGCAGTGAATAATATCTCTCATTCAGCGATTAGGAGTGCAAATTTGAAATTAGTTTTCTAGCTCACTAGGAGAGCTTGAAATGCTAGTAAATCAAGACTGATGTGGTGAAGGGGGTAATTCAGACACCGGCACACATTAACAGTTACCTAAGGGTATATACCCTAAACTGCACAATAAATTTTCAAGCCACTTATAATTTCCAGACAAACATCACTAAGACAAGCTTATGGCTGGGATCACCGGAATTCTGCTGTGCACAGAAATACGATACATTAGACAATAGTCCTTGATAATGAATAATGAAAACTCTTTAATGGTAGTTTTTCATTATCTCCTACTCACAGTACAAAGTATTTTCTCCTGCTCAGTTGAAAATTTGCTCCCTGGTTTGTGTCAGCTTTTCCCATGATCCTTCTACAGACTTCCAATATATGTAATTTTTTATGTCCCTGTAGAATATTTGTTGGATACCCAATGAAGGTATTAGGAAAGTCACTGAAACTGGGATGAACAAAGACCACCAGTGGAAAATTCCATCTGTAGATATACACAATTCAATGTTAAACTGCAGAATACAGAATTGAATATTAAGATTCACAGTTATATTAAGATGCAGGGTTCAATATTAATTTAAGAGCCTGCAATATTAGACCTTGGAATTTATTTTTTGAAAGCTCCTTCAAACTGAGGAAAAACCATTTTATTACAGCTGCCAATTCCTGCTACATTTAACCCATTTTCTTGTCTCAAAGCATAGAATAGCAAGAGAACCACACACAGAGCAATTATCCTCTGAGATTTTAGATCACATTCGTATTGAAAACAGTATAGAAAACGAGTCAGGAAACAGATCTTTGAAAGCATTGTTTCTAAAAATCACACAATTACTGTCAAACATATTTCAGTAAGCAGTAAATGAACCCTGCTTGCACCATAAATCATTAATGTTTAATCACCAGCCAATGCCTCACTAAGCTCACTGGCATGGAAACTCTAAGACACTCAAAGGATAGTTCTAGCAAATCTGGCATGCATGGTTGGCTTGTGTGCTTAATTACTGTTTATGCATTGGCAGTATCCAAGCAGTTGTATGTAATAAATAGAACACTGTCACACTGTCCAGATGGTTTTAGATCCAGGGCCTAGGGAGTATGTTTGAAGATTACAGGCCTGATTTACTAACAATTCACACCAGCTCAATTGCTGAAAATCATCCTAATAGCATACGTTTCAGCAATTTATTCAATGCAGAAATAAATATACTATTAAAGACTATTAAAAACCTACTTTATATTCTATTTAGCACTCTTCAGAAGAGATACAATAATTTTATTTTCGTTTGTGACATTCAACAGCTTTATTTCTTTAATGTCCAGTAGGTTTGACAGAAATGGTCTCTTTTACACAGAACAAAGGAGTGCCCAACAAAGATAATCCAAGCTATCTTTGAAAATTATAGTTTAGGTATTAGAACGAGTATAGGCGCTTTAGTGTGATGATGTGCCTGAATAAATCTACACTGTTAAAAATTAGAGGCAAAATTACATGTCATCAAATTAAAAATGGAATTGTTAATTTTCTCAGTCCTTACATATAATAAGAAGCCAAATTATGCTATCACTTTCAAGAGTAAAAGAAACAAAAACTCAAAAAAACCCAAAACCATCAAGCAGTAAATAAGTTTAAGAAGAACTACTGTCTTTTCCATCCCAAAACAGGATTTGAACCACATTTATGAAATTTCTTTAACTGGATTTCATTTGGGGAATAAGAAAGAGGAGAGAGAAGGAGATAAATTAGGAGGAAATAAAGTGGATTTAAGGAGAAAATGTACTTTTATGTAATAAATTAATGCTTAGAAGTCCTTCCATAAACAAAGAATATGGACAACTTGAAATCAAATTTTCTTCTCTCTGAGAATATATGAAGTCATCTCCCACTTTTCACAAGAATGTCCTAGTTTAAAGATTGCATAGGACAGCCACACAGGATGGAAATGAGAACAGAAGTGGACTTTATCCCCTCCACATAAACTGGAAATGACCTGTGATTTTCTTTGCAGGACATGAAAAAAAACCCCCAGTATATTAACAGCAGGTAATTGAAAACAGTAAGAGAGGTGAAACCAAAAAGACTGACTAAAGGGTAAGAATTATATTTTTCCCCTGCTTATGAGGGTAAAACCCACTATTGTCAATCTGATAAATTGTCAGGGTAAATGGATTATAATTTAAAGTTTGGTTTTGATTCAAAAGAAAGCACTCTAGATACCAAATTATAGACCATATTTGGTAACCATCAGTCATATTTCCTCGTGTTTCAAACAATCCATGATGAAGATGCTGTTCAGTAGCTTCCTTTTCACCATTAAAAAAAAAAAACCCAATCAAACAAACTACCTGAAGAATTTCAGTATTATATCGAAAACAGGATTTATGGTTTGCAGCTAACTACTTCTATGGTGCAGTTCAGTTCGGGTTAAAAGAGATATCTGAAATAAAGAGGTGAATAACTGCATCTCCACTGGCTGCAGAAGGGCTCTAGCAAAATAGTTTAGCTTGTGAGAGGTATAGGTTTATCAGTCACAGAAAAAATATACCCCAAAGAAATTGTCCCACTAGCCCAATGTGATGATTTTAATACCAGTAGGAAAATAAAACACCAAATAAGTCACTCTCCTTCCCCTGTCTGTAGAGAGTGGTTTCCCCGGGGAAGAGGAAAACCCTGGACTAATGCCCTGGGAAACCCTTTCTAAGTATAGTAAGCAAGAGGATTATTCACATGCTCCCTCAGTTCAAGTATGCAAATTGTTGCTAGAAAGTTCCTAGTTCTTTGTGTTACCATAAGTTGATTTTTGTTGGAGAAATTTTAATATTCCTAATCATTCTCCACTATTGGACCCTTCCATCAGACCCCACCTTAACTCCTCCCCACATCAGAGTGTATAAATACCCCTTTCTGAGGCTGGCCCCGTGCTTTTTGCTCCTTGTACTGCCTTTTTCCAATTCACTTCAAATATAGTGTTTTTTATTTTTGCATTATTAAAATTCCATTTCTGGACAGTTGGATCAAGGCTGCCTCTCTCTATCAAGTTGGGGCAGAGACCCGAGGAAACTCAAAGGGATCTGATCATCCGGGTTCAGACCCCTGAAATTTCATCTGTCCTTTTCAGTAAGGAGGGAACAATAAATAAGAGATTATGGGTTGAAATAGCAATTTACTAAAAGCACAATAACAGTAATAGGGCAAGGAAAGCTCCTGAGGTTTAACATTCCCTTCCGCAGCCAAAAAACACTGGAAAACAGAGACAAACCAACTCCAGAAACTAGTCCATCCAGACAGGGGCTGTGTAGCCACTTGCTCAGCTCAGTTCCCACTGCTTCCCCCTGCCGCCCCTGGCTCTCCCCTGTGCTGTGCACAGGAGGGGAGAGAAGACAGAAAGAGGAGTGTGGGAACTGACAGTTGTCAGAACATAGATTTTTTAGGTTTCAGGCACTAGCTTGGGCCTGTGGGAAAGCGAAGTATGTAACACTCTCAATCTGGCCTGGGAAATCGTAAGGAGGAATCAAAACAATCCTTGGAAAGTGAAAGACCATTAGCAGGGGGTCTTTCTGCCTGGTTCTTGTTTAGTTGTAAGAAACGGTCAAGAGGTGTTGTTCCAAGTGACCAATCATATTCATTGTACCAAACACTGTATAAAAGAGTCTATCTTTCTATAAATCATGGCTATAATGCCCTCTGAAGAAGCCAGAGTTTTATGTATCGTCAATTGAGCCATAGAGGAGGTCTATGCTGGATGCCAACCCTGCACTGCCTGCCCTCCACGGCTCAGCCAGTGCCTTGGAGCTGTCCACTCCAGCACCACGTCTGTGTATTCCTGCTCCAGAGGAAAAAATGGAGGGGCAGCCAGTGGGCAGCAGAAGGAAACAAGTTTGATGGGTGTTAAGAGGATAGTCCACTTCCCTTTGTCAAGTGAGGAAAGATGGTGCACATTCCCCTTCTGCTCCTCAGCTTTTCCTGCCAAAACTGTGCCCTCAGCAACAGCAATATTCCATTATTGATATGGAATAAACAATGTGGTCACACACAGAGACTGAAAACTCCACCTTTCTCTGTAACAAAGATAACTGGGAGCCACCTCCTGTTTTTATTTATATTAATGCTATACCTAGTCATGTTCTGCTACTGACTATGGGGAACTGGATTTCAAAATGAAATAATACCTACATTGTTTCAGAATCTTGGTATAGAAATTGTATTCATAAGTCGTCTTACACATTAGACTTATTAATTTTTTTCAAGTCATCATGGAAAATAAAATAATATATATATTGCTTGTATTCAGTGCTTCATCTTGATTAGATATAACAAAGTAGTTAAATGTAGGCACTTCCTAGATGGTTATAGAAGCTGTTACCTTTTTCTGGACTGTATAGGACATACCTACCTAAGTATGTACCACTCTTCATTTGTGTGGTGTGACACTGCAGAGTTGAATCCCCAGGTGTTTCAGTCATTTAGTCATTCTGTATTGTTCTAAAATACTAGTTTACATCATAGTTTACATCATTTAAGGTCAGAGCAAGAGCTAGAAAGAAGTCTAACTGGAAGCCTTCAATCATTATTATTTGTTTAAATAATAAAAGTGTTTTTGAGATACTGTCTGTAGTCAGGGGATTTGTCAGGGATATTATCAAGACTTTATTTTAGATGGATGTGGAAAATTAACTCTAAGGATTCAAAATGCAGAGGAATTTTTCACATTTTTTGTACACTAAAATGGAAAACAAGAATCAAATTTAAGAGCAACCTCTCTATATCAGTAATTCAGATATTTCCAAAATCTGATGAGCACGGCATTTGCCAGGCTGATAATACATTAAACATTCACCTTTTTTTTGACACTGGGACTGTTAAGAAAAATTTGGATAAGAATCTGGGCCAGCATGTTGGTGTCCTTACTACATGTGCCTTATTCTTCACTTATACCCTGAGATGTATTGCTGTACAAAACTAAGTCATATCTGTCAGAAAAATAAGGCATAAATATGATAATCTTCTTCTTGTCTTTATTCCCAACTTGTCAGAATTTTAATGATGACTTCTCTTACGTGATGCAGAGGGACTAAACATTCTCCATGTTGATCACACAGACCATTATTTATTTTAAATGAAACAAGTTAGATTATCTAATTATAACTGTCACTACAGATTTTGAAGTCCCTTTTTTGAGAGATATATATACAATTCAATTAGCTACAATTTAGACAATCTCTTGCATCCAGTGTTCAGCCAGTGAATGCATTAGTCTGGAAATGTGATTTGTGGTCCTAATTTTTGAATATGTTACCTTGAAAGACTTCCTTTTTCTTCATGTTGTTTAAAGTTCAGAAATTTTTTGCCTATTCTTACTGTAATTTTCACTGTTTAGTGATTCAATTAAGAGACAGAATCTTACCAAGTCTTCCTCTTTTTTGGAGGTTATGAAGATTATTATAATTATGGGGATTACATATTTGATTATTTGTTTATTAAAAATTTAAAGATCTGACTAGAAGATTTATTTCATGTAATCTGCTATGAAAAATCTGTGGACAAGTTTCATGCAAATAGTTGTGATCATCTTCTGGGATTTAAAACCAAACATAACACAGGTTGACAGGTTATATATTGGCGCAGCCAATGTATGATTGTTCTTCTAGACAACCTAATATTTACTTTCTCCAGCTTCACATTGATCTTAATTTATAGGAAAGGAGAAGGCTCTGCTTTCATTTACTAAACAGTAGAGCAGCAACATGAAAACTGGAGTGACTCATACAGATTTACCATGTAAAAAGAACAGAATTTGCCTGTTGACATATTTTAATAACAATAGGTTCAATTCTCCAAGAGGTTTATCAAGTCAGTAATTTTTCATGTGTACTGAAGTAATTCCAGTGACATATTCTTGCGCTTATCCTCTTTAGTACCTTTTGTACTTCTATTTGCATAACAATTGCATCATGACGATCAATCAAGATAATAATGCATCAACATTTTGCCATTTGCTTTGTCCAGGAAAACACACCTTAACTTGATTAATTCATTTCCATCTAAGGTTAAAAAAAAAATAAATCTCTGCTGGTACATTTGAAGATTCTTGCTTTAGTGAGGCTGTTCCACTACATTTTGGTCTCAGGCTCAAAGGTTTTCTTTTATGAGTCCTATAAAAATTTATACTGGCACAATCATTGGAAAGAAGAACTTCACAATTCTCTCACTTTCCATTTACTCTGAATGGTGAAAGACCAGCTGACCTGGTAAAAAAAAGAGAGGGGAAAAGAACACAGGGGGCAAAATGGAAGTAGGCAGGATAACAGGGAAGAAAACAAAAAAGAATTGCGAGGTACAGACTCTACAAGAAAAATGGAATTGAAAGATGGGAACTTAATGACCCCCTGGCAAAAGGAGGTTGGAAATAGCATAAATATGAAAAACTGGTCAATAATGTGGCTACACAGAATCATCTTGGACTTGAAAAAGGGACCAAATTGAAGAATAGGCAACTTAAGCTCCAAAAGTCAAGTTATGCAAGGTGAGGTCTACATGCATGATGGAACTGAACTAAAGCACATCTGAGTGAACATCAGCTCATGTCTTGCAGTCCTGAAAGTAGAGTAACAGAGGTGTAAGACCACTCTGACTATGAAATACATTTTTTTTTCATTTCTGTATTGGAAATAGCTTTGTCTTCATTGCCCTGACAGTTCTTTACTATCCTTTGTTTAATGTGCAAGTGGGACTATAGACATAGGACAAAAATACTGTTTTTTAAGAAATCACAAAATTATTAAAAAAATGCTTATTAAATATATCACATGAAAGGGAAGACCAGTGAGATAGGTATCAGAGGAAAAGGATACAAGTCTTGAAAGTTAATTGTCTGCAGCAGTTCAACTAGCTTTCACTTTAGCTGAAAAGGGATTTTTCTCTCTTGGCTGGATTTTCAAAGTGCAACCATGTGTACAGATTCTTAAACTAGAGTACTATTCCTTTTCTCAGGCACAAGCCACTGAAAAGCAGTACTTAAAGATGCTATGAAATGTATTTACTTAAAGGATCTGTCTAGAAGTTGTCATCTCTTTACATTCTTATCTTACATTTTGATAAGCTGTATCACAAGCCCAATATATTCTCGTTTCCTTATGACACTGGCTTTTATATCCAAGTGAGACTGGTGAGATAGCAATATAAAGGTCATCAGGAGGACATAATGGGAAAATATCTTTCTGCCTCTTCTTCTGGATATATAGAACAGTTTTATTTAGTTGAAAAATAAGATTTAAAATAGTAATCCGAGAAAAAAGTAACATCTTTTTATTGTTAATGTTGGTATAGTAATATGCTCAAAAACCACAAGTAGATTATATGCTATTTTTCAACTAGCAGCATTATTAAGTAATGACCTAAAGGTATTGACATTTGTAAGACATAAAAGGACATTCTTACACCACAAACTGAAGCTGTGCATTTATCTCCTTTCGCTCTCTTCTTCAAATGAAGTTATACAGTGATATCATCCAAACAGCTATCTATTGCAAAGGCTACAAATGCTGCAATAACAAAGTTAATAGGATAATTTCAAGTTGTCGTTCTGAAATACTGATTAAAGCAATTGTTAAATTGAAATGGTTATGCCTGTTTATAGGGCATAAATTTGAAGACAATTCTACATATACACATTAAGAACTGTACTTCGGTAGCATTATAGCCTTCCAAAGATCTGAAAATTGGTAACTAGTAACTGATAGATAAATTTAACATTATTCAGTCTCACAGAAACAAATTAAAGTGAAATAAAAATATAAAATCTCATCTCCGCTAAGCCTCTGAAATTTTAGCATATGTATTGTGTTTGAACAACTGGAACTTATTCATAAACCTTGTGCAGAAACATATTTTTACAATCCTGGGGTAAGAGAGGCATGATAAGTAAATAAGTGAGATGGGGAAATGACCTGGTTTGTCACACTAGTGAAATAAAAAAATTAGTATGAAATCAAAACTGGCGTGAATGGAAAAGAACTATTAGGGGTTGAATTCCTACCTCTCAAGAGAAGGTATGACATATCAGACATTTTGATTTCCAATGCTTAAAATTTATGCAGCTAAATCAATGAAACAGGCTAGACTGAACAAAGGAACTGCAGTAGTGTTTCTATATGTTCAAATCTCTTTCATTACAAGGCTTATATTCTAACAGGTGCAATTTTTTTTCATTGTAGAACATGATGTTTTCTCCTTTCAAATCACTCTGTAAGGTAAATGGAAATTCAGTGATGGACAGATGATATTTCATAGTCTGCTTCTTTAGATGTTGAATACTGATGCTACTAGGTTGCTTCTCCTTTCCTCCTATAGCCTGTAAATGCAGAGAATAATTCCCATATCACAGGCTGTCACTGTCACAATTAAACTGGCATGGAAACAAAACCTTTAGGACTTTCTTTCTTTCTGAAAAACATCAAGCTGTGATTATCTGAGTCACAACTTGGTTACTTTTATGTTATTTGGAATGTTTGGTGAACTATGCAGGGCCTTATTTAGAGCTCAACATGTATGTTATTTACCCTTGATTTAAATTGCTGCTATGCATCAGTCCTGAATCCCTCAAGGCTTTAGAATCTGATTATAGCAGAATATTTTCTTTTTAAACGCTCTGGGAATAAAATGAGAAAATGGTGCAGAAGGAGCGTAAGCAACAGGCAAACATACTGTGCATTGTGCACAAACTTCAGCTTCAGAGGTGTCCTCCAGGATTACATTAAGACTTGTGCCCATGAAACTGTCCTTTGCTAGTGTGAATAATAGAAAAAAGACTCAAATCCGAGTATTCAGGATAAAGGATAACTTCACAAAACTATTTATGCCTACAAAAAACACATTTAAATATGACCTGAAAATATCGTAAACAGAAATTTTATATTTTTTTCACAAATCATCAATAAATTATAAGAATATTTCAGACAATGCTAAAACTATGTGCCATGCTGAATTTTCCCATTTCTAAGCATTTTTAAAAGTCTATTTCATGTTTTTAAACCTAATTTAGGAAACATTTTATTTTTAAATATTGTTTCTATTTTCAGGAAAAGTACTGTACAAAGTTCCACCAAATGCACTTAACAATCACATCCATAATTTCATTTAAAAATTTGGTTTGTAATTCACCTATCTGCCATAAAAATATAGTTTAGAGACAGTTTAGTCATATTCCTTTATTTCTTCTCTTGCTGCATCCTCTTCCACTTTTTGCACTTTGATTGCTGTAACTGTCATGAAGTTAATTACATCTTCCAGATCTGTATTTTTCAAAGTAGTGGTACAGAGAGGTTTTATTTTTTCACTGAGCCATAGACAACTTACTAGTTAGCTACTTGGTGAAAACAAATATTACTCATGATTTGAGAGAGGTCATCAGACTTGCTGACAGGTATTTCAGTAGTTTTCATTTCTGCTATTCCTTAACTTTTATGTTATATTTAGCAGTTGTTCCACCCTGAACTTCTTCATTATTCCTGTATCTGCTCTTCTTTCCCAGACTTTATTTTGACGCTTTAAGACTGCTCTGGAGCATTGTAAACTTTTGGCTATATTTGTGCTAATAGCTTTCAAATTGTTAGAATTTCTCATGTCCTCAGTAAAGGAAATAGATCCTGACCATAGCTAGATTTTCCTGAACACTTTTAACTTATACCTCCAGATATTTTTTAATTTTTTATTTTTGTTAGGTTTTTAATGATCATCTTGTCTCTTAACACACAGCTTTAAAAAGAAAGTTGCATCTACTGCAAAAGCAGAATTATGTGTTTTATGAGAGATGGGGGGTGTCTAATAAAATGTGTTCACTTTCTGTCTTTCAGTAACATTTTTCCCACCCAATTTTGTAGACAATGTGTTTTAACATCAGAAAACTTTTCTTTTAGAGTAGAAAAACATTTATTATTTTCTGGAATTATGCTAAATTTCTCCCTTAACATAAACTAATATCCCAGAAAACCATTGTTTTTAGAGTGACAATCAATGAGACCTACTTGTCTGAATTGATATTATTACATTTTGTTATTTTATTTTTTTAGAAAATTCAAATACAGTTAAAAAAGTAGAGGTTTACAATTGAACTATCAGTATCAAAATACAGAATTCATTACTCTGTATGTAATATGGACTGAAACTTAAAGAGGTGCTCATTCTTTCCTGACTTCTAAACTGATGATCAGCAACGTATCTTTCATAAGCAGCTTCTTTAAAGTATCAACTGGAAAACTCATCTATGATGATATCACAGGTCCTGTTCTTGTGAAGGGTAAATCATTCTAAAATGTTTCATGACTGGAACTGTCTATATTTAATTTTTTAATTTTTTTACTCCAGATAAGAATTCTAGAACAAAAGTAACCCTCTTCTCTATGGTTAATATATAGTTTTGATAAGCTATCAGTTTTCTATGTGAAAGATACAATCCAGTCTTAGACAAAATAATTTATGGAGTGAGATGTGTGAGTGTCTTGAATGTAAAAAGCAGGCTTACATATATTTTCTACATATAAAAACTCAGATATTTGAAGATTTGTAAAAAATCTGCTCTACATTTATGTATGTAAAAAATCTTAGTTTGAAATTACAAATGATTTTAAAAGATAGAATTGTCATCCTGGTAGAGGCATTTTAACGATATCACCACAATTATATTTGGACCCTCCTTTTTAGGAATTATATATTTTAATTTTTTGCTTGCTGTTTAAAATTGCTTGTGCTGTTCTACAGAAATAACAAGAGTAAATTATTTCTTAGCTGTTCTAATTCTTCAACCCCAACATCATCCAGCTGGATGATAAGGTGTGTAGAAAACATTTGGTACTT
This sequence comes from Sterrhoptilus dennistouni, assembly GCA_013397095.1. Lineage (NCBI taxonomy): Eukaryota > Metazoa > Chordata > Aves > Passeriformes > Zosteropidae > Sterrhoptilus > Sterrhoptilus dennistouni. Next base: position 713,217 of record VWZU01002687.1, on the reverse strand, counting down.
CAGCTACTCCTCTGAGAAAACTGGCTAAAGACTTTAGCCATTACAGAATAGCCATCTTAGGCTATTTCATGTTTTCCAATTTGGCTACTAATTCAGACTAGTGTCAAAAACAATGAGTTGAAAACCAGTTAATGCAATTAAGTGGCATCCACCCTGTGTACTTTTTTGTTCTACATAAAATAAGAAGCCAAAATTAGTTAAAATTATTCTACCACATGTTTTAATCTCTAGAAATTTCATTCTAAATATAGTATATAGATTACACAACTTGGGTAAATCTTCAGACTAAATTGATTTTCAGACAGCTTCATATTTTCCAAGGAAATGTAATGCAAATGTAATGCAAGATTAGATAAATCTTGTAATTCTAATGGAGTTAATATCACTGAAATTTTACTCTTTTTCACTGAAATAGTTTTGATTAATATGCTTTTGTTCCCAAGAAATAAAAAGGATTGTACATAGAATAGCCTAATTTTTAAAAAAAATACAAAAAACAAAACAAAGCAAACAAAAAACCAAACAAAACTCCAAACCAACCAACCAACCAAACAAAAAACCACCAACCCCAAACCCTATGACAATATCAATATCCTTTAAGAATTGGATTTTAAAAAGCGGTTTAGATCCTATACTCTTATACAAATTGAGTAAGGAAAACATGACTACAACTAATCTCAAATGAACTGAACTGAGAGCAACATGGGCAGTAGACCTCCACAGATCAATAAGTGAAAAATCAAAATTTATTAATTCACTCACAGACTACCTGAAACTCCATATAATACAGCCAGGCTATTTGCATCATTCTTCTGTATTTAGGCAAGCAGGAGCAGAATGAATTTTTTCCCATGTAACCTCATGTTTATTTGTGCATTTGCAGGTTACTTTGGACTGCCATAACCAGCTTGACAAACAGATATAGTTTGGAAGAATGGGAAGAATGATATTGAACTCTAAGAAGCTCAGGATGGCAGAGTAGTCCTTGAGATTTCATTGTTGTTTTCTGCTGTAATAATCTACCACCCCAGAGACCAAAACACCACTGCAGAGAACATTAGACCAGGACAAAAGAAAACAGCACTTACTACAAAAATGCGGCAGAAAATTGAGGAAGTGAAAGGTAACTGCAGGAGAGTTTGAGGCAGAAAACCGAGATCTCAGCATAACAGTGCCAAATAGATCAGACCTGTTGCTGCTGCATGATACATTTCATGCCAAAACTGAAAAGGCATTGACTCCTAAATGGAGGGGTGTAAAAGCACTCCAAACAAACAGACTCTTAATTCTGGACCAGTTATACAATTAGAAATACTGCTCTCTAACTGGGAGTTTTAATTCTAGTACTACAGTCAAAGTGTCTCCAGTGACATTTGGGTCATAGCTAACATGTTGTGCATGGGCTTTGAGGTTGAAATGAAAAATTCTCGAAATGTGTTTTCAAACAGGCATATCATTATCCATTAAAAAAAAAAAAAAAAAAAAAACAAAAAAAAAAAAAAAAAAAAAAAAAAAAAAAAAAAAAAAAAAAAAAAAAAAAAAAAAA
>VWZU01002687.1:686036-711642 GCA_013397095.1 Sterrhoptilus dennistouni | reverse complement strand
CCCCACACCTCTACAAATAAGCAAGAATGAAAAGCTGATATTTAGAGAAACCTAAAATGAAAAAGTATCAGATTCTCTATTCTCTTCCTTTCTAGATATTTAGGATCTCAACATATTTAATATTACCAGCTTTCAGAGCTCTGCAGCATTTGATCCAGAATTTTCTTCATTTTGAAAAAAAAAAAATAAATTATGCAGCACTTTTGTAATTATCCAGTACAGAAATGCAATTGTTCAAGGATAAAAGTATGTATTGTTAGTAAGCCATTTCTGCACATCCTTGTTCTACAGTGTACTCTATCAATACTGTTTTAAGTTTGTCATTAAAACTGTTGAATTTGAAAGCAGAATCCTAGTGTCTAAGTATATGCCTAAACATCTTTAAGAACAAAACAGGGATGTAGAATAGTTGACAAATATTTATCTGAGCTAAATAAGAGAAATCAAAATTAATAGTTGCTGCCCAAGCCAGGTATATGAGATACGTTATGGTCTTCTCTGAAAAATCAAGGTTGAATCATCATTTAATATAACATTTTCATATCTCTGTTAAGATAAAAAAATGTTGATATGTTGAAAGATATCCAAGTCTTGGAAGTGATTGGACAGTATGAGCTGAAGAAACAACAAAAGAACAATATGCATATTGAAATGTACAGGGAGTGTGAAAGTCTTAGGGAACTCTTTCTAGAATGTGATAAAATTTTATTAAATGAAGTTATTTAAATAACTACAGATTATACTAAAATATCTATTAGCTAAAGGAGCAACGTGTGTCATAAATTCAAAACAAAAGTTTATGTAAATATTCTCTTCTATTTATGGGGTTTTTTTTGCATTTGGAAATTTACAATGTCATCCAGGCACATAAGAATTGAAAAATCAAGTTGTAAAATTTAGGTGATTTGTTTGCCAGAGGTGAATCAGAATATAAATTGAACAACAGCAAAAATCTTATCTCTAGTTTTTAATCTCTTCTTGAGAAAGAAAAAAAATTACCTGCAACATTTCACTCTTCTGATCAGTGTGTTTGGCTGAACTATTCTCTGTGTCTATCCTTTCTTACACATCACAGCATCCCATAGGTGTTTCTGTAGCAAAGACAGACTGGGAAAGGCACAGTACAGAAATGCTCAACAGTCCCTGGAACTGCTCTGAGCTGCAGGATTGAGAGCAGTAGCAGCAGCACAGAGCAGTAGGCAAAGCATATGCCTTCAAACAAGCTTCCCAGAATAGCAACAAGCCCAAAGAGGTTCAGTCCCATCAGAGCAGAGGAGGAAAACAGAACAAGATGACAATCTGCCTATGAATTTGAATAAAATATTGAGGTTGTTTAAGACTGCCTCACATAGTAGGTAACATACAACAATCTAAATGTAATTGGACATGCATTAGTAGAGGAGATACAGCCATGAGCTTCCCATTTCAGTCCAATATTTACAGTTTTGGGAAATCATATATAGAATTCACATACAGGACTCTCTCTAGTTATAAGTGCTGTCAGAAATGCAATATCCCAAATGCCTTATCCCAAAGTCAAAGAACATAATGAAAAAAGAAGAAAACCCAAACACCATGGCCCATTTTATTTATCTGTTTTATTTTGTCTTATTTATTTCCGAATGTCTGTGCAGACCACTATGCCAGACACGAAATTTAAATAAAAATATGAAAGGAAATAATATGTTCCAGAATTCCCAAGAATTGAGATGTTAGATAAACACAAAATTCTCATGTGCTTCTAAATCCTGAATACATCCCTCTTTAGTATGATACAGAAGTTCTCAAACCATTTGTGTGTTCAGAAGCCTTTTCTCAGCAACTTATCTCCTCCTGGAGCATTTGACAAAATGATTCTTCAGCATATGAACTGATAATATTGTTTCCCAGAACTAGAGTTTTTAAGAAATACCTCCTGACTGATATTCAATTCTAATAACTTTCCAACTTTTAGTCTGAAGGTATTATTGGCTTTGTTTCCTTTAGCAAATACTTCACTTATGTTCAGCAGAGTCACATGCAAGCATAGCTGAACTGCTTTTTGATTTTTCAAAGCTAGAAATTTAAACAAAACATCACTTGTAAAGGCAATGCAAAGCCTCAGTATGAAAAACAAACCAAAAATATAAAAAATATAAAGAATTTGAAGTATGGTTCAAGGTGATATTTTTTCGGTGTGGCTATTTTCAATTTATTACAGCATTACATAAACTCACTTCTTTTTTCCACTTTCTAATTTTTCATGTCATGTGTAAAACTAAATTTTTACCCTAAAAATTCTAGTATCCAGTTTTTTTTTTGTTTTTTTTTTTTTTTAAATACTTTATGTTTGTTTACAAACCATTGTAAGGTAAACTTTCTCACGATTGCTTCACTTTTTGTAAACCAACATCTTCTGCCCAAAATTAAAAACATTATCTTCCAAACAGCTTAAGACTTTAGTTATAGTTTTGTGCACTTAATTTTTAGATGAAGGGTTGACAGAATGTGTTCCAAAGGTTGTCTTCCTCTTTTCTTGTGTTTTGCGTTTTTCTGTAGGCTTGGTGACAGTTTTTATTCTCCAAATAAGGTAAAAAGGCAGGTTTTCAAGGGTTGTGTTACTTAACTTAGAGATAATATCGTATTCTTAGTCAACAACTATGGGCCTCTGTACCTGAGAAATACTAAACATACATAATAGGAAACTAGAAGCCCAAGTAAGAAGGACTTCACTGATTACCAACTTGATATGTATTTTCATCTTGTCCTGGGTTTTTTTGCTTTTTCCTTCGTAACTATTTATTTATTAGTTTCAGTGCAGCAGTGTTTGAAGGGATCAAAATGAATTACAGAGGAAATAATACTACATTATTAAAGCTCAGAAATCCTATTTCATTTTATGCAGATAGGACTCCTACACTGGCACAATTTTTATACAGTATCTGCACTTCGTCAGCAGTAGATTTGCCATATCTGTTGATAATAGCTTTTAGTCAGTATGGAGTTGTTATTGTTCTAGAAGTATGTATTACCCATTAGGAATCTTTGAACTGTTAAACTGCTTTTTATCTCGTAGCTTAATTTCCAAATTCTTTGAACATGTTCAGTTTATTTTTATCAGCATGGAAAGTATTTCTTACACAAAATAAAATGTTCTTATAAATATCTATTAATTTCCTTGAAGGATCGTGTTTTTTCACAGACTTCTGTTCCTTTGATTTTCTACTTGCATGTTTTAATGTATGCTTCTTTCCTTACTATTAAATGTCATCAGCAAAGTTGGTATCATAAGGATATTTTTCTATGTGACAGCAGCAGGTGTTGTCTACTTTTCTTCAGGACTTAAGTTCATTTATTGAGTTGCTTAATATTTACAAGGTAGTAGCAGCTCTGAGTAATCAGTACAAATCAATTGATAACATTGCATAGGAGGTTTTTTGAAGGGTGGAAGTGAACTTGGTCAAAGAAGGGTGATAAATCAATAAAAGCCTATGATTGTTTCATGAATTTTTAGAAGTTCTCACTTCTAGAACATCAATTTTTAACTATAATGACAAATTAATATAATGTAAATTTATGGGCTCTTCAGTGTCAGACAACAAAGATAAATAATGTTGTTGGAGATCTACTGAGACAACATCACAAGTATAAAACACATTTACTGGAGCTATACTGGGTGTATTTTATAATTGTTGTCAGTTTCAGAGTGAAACAGAAATGAATTACATTGTCTGTGATGCAAGAAGTGTGCCATGGATCATCAGGTGGGCAAGAAAGACAGGGTTTTTTTCCATGCAGGTGGAAAAAAAAACATTGAAAAAGACAATGAAATATTTTTTTTTATGATAGCAGGGAACAATTTTTCCATGCAGGTGGACAGCCAGTCCAGTTAACTTATGGTCGCGGCTACATATTGAGAGGAATGGTAATAGATAAGCCGAGGAATAATATCTAAATCCTGATCTGCCAGAAAGATCCTGCTTTTAACATTTCTAAGGCTAACAGAATTTCCCTTGATAATATAAGAATATTCCTTTCTGAGCCAGTCAGAATAGACTCTTGTATTAATAAAAATCTGACTGAAGACTCATTAAAGCCTTACGCACCATTGATACAATTTTTGAATGATCTTCAAAATAAGTCTGACAAATTATGCCTATTTCCACTTTGCACTTTGGTTCTTAAGAACTTCACTTAATTTTAACATACCCATCTCAAAAGTTAGGTGAATCCATTTATCTTATTGTCTGGGCTTTCCTCCAAACTCTACCAATGGTCACTTAGGGAGCACAAATACTAAGCCTCAGATATTTAAAAAGAAAAATCACAGACTTTTGAGATATGTGAACTTACCAGAGCTTCCAATCTTAAACCAAACTCAAACTGAACAGAAAAGTTATATACTCTTTTGTATTACCTATCCTGGTTTAAGCATTAACAACTGTCTTCAGAGGAGGAACTGAGTCCAGGTAGGGCTGATGAAAATTTTGGTCCCTGAGAATTTAGGACTAAGTCTGACCACTAAGAAAATCTTTGAAAAAACACAGTAAAGAACAACATTTGCCTTCACAATTTTTATAAAATATATTAACTTTCAGTGACTAAACAAAATAGTCAAAATTTGTTTGATTGATCAGATTGCTAAACATTAAGTGCAAATACCTCCATATTTACAGCAAATATGAATTGCCATTCATGTTATAAATGCACAACCGATGACTGGCTTTCATTTGTTTCCTGTTAATATCCATGAATTGAAGTCAAGTGAAGTCATTACTCCCATTTAACTGAGAGGGAAGTTTCAAATGTTGTCTGAGACTTGATATAAACAATAGAGAATTAAAACATAGATCGTTGTAGATTCTAAGGAAGTTCAAAATTAAACTATTGTGATTTTTTTTTCATTTTTACACATTGACAATTTTACTACTGTCTAGTTATCCATACAAAGAGATAGATGTGTTAGATACAGGAATAAGAGGTGGAGTTTTAGTGCTGTTTATTTCACACCATTCACATCATTGTGAGCTTGAAGGGAACACTTCCTGGCAGGAAAAAACAAGGCGCCAGAAGCAGAACATTTTTTTTGTGCATGTTGTGGAAGGAAGTGGTTTTGTCTCCTCTAAAAACCACAGGTGGAAACGGAGGGGTTCTCTTCTTCTCTTTTGCAGCTCTCAGGAGAGGTATCCACTACCTGGACCAGCTCGGGGAGACACAGCCAGACAGCACAACCACCACTACTGTCGCAGCAGAGAGAAAGCAACCCCAGGACTCCCTCTTAGCCCAGGGCTTTGACAACTGCACTTTATTCCTGTTCTTCAGTTATTCTGCAGTGGAGGGCAGTTCTGGTAAGACAGAGTAGAGTGCTAAAGGCAATCCTGCCTCTGATATATTGCAGCTGTGTTAATTAGCAAAGAGTGGGAACAGCCTTGTCCTCACAGCTGGGTGTGATAAAAGAGTGAGTTAGTTGGTGGAGAAGCAGTTGGAGTCTGCTGTCTGCGCTGTGAAGAGGAAGGGGCAGGAGGTTGTGTGAGGGTCAGGCAGGGTTAGGTGGCTGGGACAGGGAGCGGTGAGCTGGGACTGCAGAAAGAAGAGAGAAGGAGCCAAAGAGGCAGAGCTGTGGGGAGCTGCCCCTAGGATTGATACATAACGAAGGTATGAAAGACTTCTAGATAACATGGCACAGATACTTGAAGCCCTCAAGTTTTTATAGAAGCACTCTGCGTGCATGGCTGTCTTGACTATGACAGGCAGTGACATCATGCCTTTGTTGGTTAAGCCATTCCCTCTTTTGTACAATCTTTTTATTATTATGGCTGTGTTTATTGCAAGGTCCTCAGTGAATTGTGACTCAATTTATAATCTCTCTTAGTTTTTTTTACCTCTCCTGTCAAGAATGGGAAGGTTTAAAGAGACTTGGTCTCCCTGCTGAGTGTTTAAAAATTAGCGCAATGCATTACCATGAAAATCTGTTTCCCTATTACAGACTGTTAGAATTTTAAACAAATAAAAAATTCCTTAATTTTGCTAATTATGTGGTTAATTGAGTAACAGGTAAACTTTCTGTTTTGCAGAAAAGAGGTGGTTTATGTATTTAAATGTTGAGTAGCATCTCTCCTTAACTTGTCAATTAGGAAGCTTGAATTTTCAGATATTTTGCAGAAAATATGGATAAGTGTTCCATTGTCTCAGGAAGTCCTTACTGTTATTAGGGGATTTCTCTTTTTCATCTAAAGTTCAAAAGGTTTGTTCAAGGCTATTAATGTATTAGTTATAATACTTTTCATAAGGGGAATAGAAAAATATATTAAAGAAAGAAATCTTTTGTAAAATGAAGTAAAGATCTTTCACTGATACATTAAAAAAATATTTCCCATTTTTAGTTATGAACTTTTTGAAAGAAGAAGCACTTTGTGAAATCTTGATGTTGTGGTATCCTTTATGATAGGCCTGGAAAGAGAGAGTTGACTATGAAGCATCCTAGGAATCCTGAAAGCCCTGAATGCTTTGTCCTACTCAGATTCTAAAAAATTATATATTTTTGTTTTATGCTGAACCAAAAATCAAGGGATGAGCAGGTGAGTGACCCTAAAGAGGAAAACAAAGCGTGACACTTGCAGTTAAATTTTTTGTCAAATTGAAAATTACACTTTCATAGTAAATGTTGGCATCCTGTGTCTTCTTTAGTCTAGATTGCAATCAAATAGGGAGTTATTTTGTTTTAATTTTTATATATATTTTTAACTGACTCTGCTGGTTCTACCATGGTTTCTGAGTAGTTTGAGTACTCCGAGTCTGTGTATTTCTGGAAAATTTAGTATTTTTCTTAAACAGATCTGCCACCTCTGATATTACTAGATCTATCTTATAGGTGGAGAAATTTGAGATTCTTAGAGAAGTGGCTTGCCCTGAATGAGTCATCATTTCTCAGGAGACCAGAGGAAACAGGAAAATCTCCTGGGGTGTTGTTAGGAGCTGTACCAGTGCTCTGCCTGTACATTGCCTTTCTACCACAGCAGATCAGAGCAATGTGGCTCACCAAAACTAAGCAGCTAAATTTATTAAATCCATTCAGATATTCCGAAGTAATCTTCTTGACAGCAATCTTGAAAATATCCCCAAGTTAAAATAAAAAGGTTAGCTTTGGTTCTTGGATTTTGATTCACATATTAGTAACCCTCAGGTTTCATATTTAAAAGAATGAAAAAAATAACTTCCACATAACACAGAAGCTGGTTTTGGAGGAAATAAGGCTTGTTTTGCTTCCAGTCTTTTGCAAGGGTCTTATTTCCTTGGTCTTGTTTCATTTGATTAGATTGTTTGCTTTTGATTTGTACATAATACACAAAAACTCTTATCTCAAGCTTTAGGCTTTAGCCTTACCATATAGTTAACAAGTAATCACGTATTATAAACCCAACAACTTAATTTTTACTCCTACAACAAAAGATAACCAAATAAGAAAATGAATATAACTTTTCCCATCCTTCAAAGACAATTTCTTCTCCCATACTTACCAAAGACATAGAGGAAAAAAATATTTTACAATAAATTTGTCTTCCAAGTTAAGGAGTAGGTTCAGAATAAATTGGAGGACTTCACACATACTGCTAAATTTTATTAAATTAAGAGACACCTGTTCAAAGACTTCTTATGATGACATTATCCATGTTGAAAGACACTCAGTCTTATATTAAAATTTACTCTATGCTTCTCCAGATACGAGCAGAGCTGGAAATGCTATGGACTAAACTAAATAAGTATCTTTCAGGCCTTATAACAAGATTAAACAGATAAAAGGAACAAAGCATTAGAAGGATAGATATAAGTCTGGCAAAGAAGGCAAGAAAAAACCTAAAGATTTTGCCAGTAGAGGACTCCAATGTACCCACACAGCTTTGCATGAAGGGAGGAGGAAGTAAGAATAAATTTACGGGTAAAAATGCCAGAGTAAATTGAACTAGTCATGGAATTCTTGGGATGTTGTCAGGTAGTTCCCGCAGCCAAAATAACAACTATTAAAAACTCTCTCTGTAAGTTGCTTTGTGAAATGCAGGTTGAAGTAAACTGTAAACTTCCATGGTACTTCTTGTCATCCTGGTCAGCACTCGTTTGATTTGAAATGTAACATTTTGAGGCAATTCTTGCCAAAAATCCCAGGCACCATCTGGTATCTGAAGACTCTATTACAAGGGGGTCCAGATGACACTATTAGAATGCTAAGTGAATTCAAAACAAACAGCAGGATGTGGTTCTATGTGCAAAAGGTAGCTGAGACATGAAATGCTTTATGAAAGGATGTTAAATGTTACATCAGCTCAAGGCAAGGCCTGACTTTATGTCATGCCCACATATTAGTATGAGGGCTAATAAACAGACAAAAAGTATATTTAACTCTGGTAGTTCTTGAGATGAAAATGCTTGGAGGGATGCCCTTAGAGAAAGTATCATATATTCTTGTCCAGGTCTTATGTTCTGACACTCTCACCTTTACACTTGCTTTTGACATCTTTCAGAAACAATACAACTTTAGATAGGTTTTTGATCTGTTGCAGCACGGTCACTCTAATGTTATGATATTTATAGTCAAGTGTAGGAATTAAGGGTAACAGGAAAACTTCAGAATAACAAGCTGTAACTGAAAAGAAGAAAAAAGATAATTCTGTCAGATGAGTGAAATGGGAAAATCATGACATCAAGACTTTGTGAAACTGTGTTTTCAACTTGAAAATACTGGAATAAGCATTTAATGCTTTGATGTTCTAGGTTTGTTTTTTTTTTTTTTTAAATCAAAGTTAATTCAGAATTCTGTACTCAATTTATTATTGACTTCATCATTTTTTGCCCACAAAGCCATACAGATTGGTATAAAAAGTTGTGATTTGGGGAATTTTCTTCAGAATAATATTGATTTTAAATTCGTCAATATCACCATGCAACTCACCTACAAAAAAGTAGCAAAGGCTCCTACTGAAAGTAGAAAAGTATTTTAGTCTACACTTTGTCTAAAGTGTTTTTATCATACTGATGAAACTAGTAATTAATTGATGTAGGCTTGAAGAAAAAAGTGGAAACATTATATGTATGTGTACACGCACATGCAAGTTGCCTCCTAAATGTGAAAATTTCAGCTAGAATGCACTGTCTTTGTACTTTAGTGTTTTAGCAGAAACTGATAATACGAACGATGACCTGCATTTCCAGTTTGATTGCAAACAGAAAATTCAACTGAAATTTCCTCATTTTTTTCTGTAGAATTATTTCTTAACATGATGATGCCTATTCCTTTCTTTAAAAGACCCTGATTCAGTGTTCTGAAATGTCTAGATTCAAGAATGTCTTACTTTTCCACTCATTATGAAATGCTCCCTGTATACAAGGAAATATGTTTCTGGTGGGGAAGTCTGAGTGTGCCTGTCACAGAGAAATTAAATTAATTGTAACAGAAAAATATTCTTCCATTGGACTCCTGATGAATGTAGGCAAGAGCTTTCTGAGAACAATTTTCCCTAAACTAAAAATTTTGAATTTAATTTTAATGTATTGCCTCAAGTTAAATTTTGTTTTTCAGGACAGGAGCTTTTTGTAGTATTCCAGCATCTCCCTATGTTCCCCTCACTACCTTCAATAAATAAACCACAAATCCTATGGTAGGAACTGCAGCACATATGAATGCTCTTCTAGTCACGCTCTTAATTCCCTTCCCAGAGTTCAAATTGGAAACTACAAAAATAAATAAATTTATAAGGAATGTGAGGATGGAATGTATGTTCAGAGATTATTCCAGCTTTATACACAGAGGAGGATCTCATCAAATATAATGAAATCTGTCAGAACTTTAGAAAAATATGACTGTTAATCCTTGCATTTGTAAAACAACATGATTAACAAGTGTATAAAAACCAGCTGACACACCTGCAAAGAACAACTGTTTTCTTTGTTTGTGAGTGAGTTGGGGGAGATTTCTTCTAAGTCTTTTTGCTTCATTAGGCATGTTGAAATTTTCAGCTTTTTTTCTCTCACATTTCTTGATTATATACCAACACCTGTTTAACATGGACTTTTTATGTCAAATTAATTTCAGTGTTTATTTTGCATTTGCAATTGCCATGTGTATAAAATTCATCCTTGCACTAAAGGTTCCACTTTGCTCTATAATTTTTATGCAGTTACTCCCTCTGACTCAATTTTTTAATAAATGAATTTAAGAGATCTCTGACCATTTGCTTGGAAAAAAAAAGTGTTAGGGAGGTTAAGATGTATTCCATTCTTAATTTAATTTAAATTCCTTATTTCTACATTCTGTATTTTATTTATGGAACTGAATAAATAAAAAAGAATAATATTGCACTGACTTGTAGCTGCACTGAAGAAGCTGATGTTGAGGGATCACTGAGTACCCACTTCTACAATGAGCAAGGTGAAATTGTAGCCAGTACCTGAGATGATTTTATTTTGAGAACCAGTGCCATAGATGTTCCCACACAGTTTGTTTTCAAGGCCCTATGAAGAACTACAGGGATTCATAAGCGTTTTTATTGTTAGCACTTCTAGATGTTTTTGTTTGAATCTTTCAAGACACTGAGACCCAAGAGTACAATATCATAAAGTATCTTCATATTGTATCATGTTTCTCTGAATGGTGAGGGCTGGGTGAAGTTTTGTGAGTTATGGCTGAGCATGAAAATCTTTTTATCTTTCTTCAGTGCTAGTCTGCCTGTCAGTAGAACATCCACCTCCTTGTCAAAACTGAAGCACAAAACCAGAATTATTTTCTATTCCCCGCACAACCCACCAAACCTCCTCCTCCATTTATCCCATGGAGAGGAATTAGGCCAGACTGTGTCTGACTCTGTGCGGCGGGCGGAGCTGCGGTTGGCGAAATTGCGGGGCACTGAGCAGTGAGTTGTCAGAGGAGAGGATTGTGAGAGGACTTGGGCCACAGAGATGAAGAAAAGGGAAGTGGGGGAGGCAGAAGAGACCTCCCAAAACTCAGCAGATCAGGGTAGTGTCTATAGCAAGTGAAAAGTCACCTGATGTCTTTATCTAATACTCTATGGCTTCAAACACCCTCGGGACACACAGGTGATGTTCAGAAATAAAGAGAAATTCCATAATAATTGAGTAGCTGTATAATGTATTTCCTCAAGAGACAATCTCCTGAGTTTGGGTGTATGAATCATGTAACTTAAACTCTTTGATTTACCTGAGTCTTTCACAGTTTAAATCCACTTGCTAGCTTCATGGTTTCACATACTACGGTGGTAGGAACTTTTTAAATGCAAAGTATTCATGATAAAATAAATTGAGACTCTGAAAGTAGAACAAAAGTTATAGGAGTTCCTTAGAAAAACTGTATTTGATCATTCTTCTCTTCTCAATAATTCAAAACAGTTTCACCTTCTCCCTTCAGTGTTCATCACATCTTTTTGCCTGGTTGCATTACTGCTGTGTGCTCTGTTATGGTCAGGATTCAACATGGAGTAAAATACAAAAGTGAGGGATTAAATCTTTAGGTGGTACCCATCATGTGAATGAACTTTATTTCCGCTGTATTTGCTTAAAAACGACCTTTTTAAATCTTTTTCTCTCTCCCACTTTTATGTTGGAATCTATTTACATTTAGAAGTCAAAGCAGGAATGTGTCAACCTCTGTCAGGAATAAGGCAATCAAGTCTCTTCCAGAAAAGCATGAACACTGTCATTCCTCTACAGGGATTTGGCAGGGACTGACTAGCTGGAAAGTAAGAAGCATGACCTTTTTCCCAACAGAATGAGTGGGTGTAAAGAGAAAAAGTTATTCAAGTATTACTCCATAAATTATTCCTGTCCAAAAGAATTTCCTGGGTAATTACATTTTTTAAGATAGGTCTTTCCTTTCTAGATGTATCATTGACTTTATGGAAACACTGTCAAATCCAAATGGTTAAGAGCACCATGTAAATTTGGTTCACTTTTTTGAAGAATATGGTATTATCATGATCTCATCTATGGTTTTCTTTCAAAAATTCAGAGCTCATTCCTCTCAAACATATTCTTTGCAGTCTCCTCCAAGCCACAACATTTGAAAAATATTGTTTTTCTAAATCACTTTATATTAAGAACAGTTTCATGTAGAAATAATATGTAATCAATAGTGATTTTTTAATGACAGCAATTTAAGATACTTTGGTCTAGGAAAATACCTAAGAGGGCTGTGTTGAATCCTGTCTTGCCTTCAGCAATGCGAGCACTTGTGTTTTAACTTCCAGCTCAAGAAAAGACCTCACTTCTAAAGAATCCTCTCCAAGGTCTCTTTTCAATGTTCCAGTAACTTGCTCTGTTTTAATCTATTGTTTCACTTCTCTAGTGTTTGAGTATTGATGAACTAGACAATCTATCACAGTAGTTACAAAGAACCAAATTCCAACTCCAACAGCTCAAGACAAAAAGCTTGACTGTTTTTGATCACCATCTGTGTGATTTTATAGACATTATCATACCATTAATGTTACCATTAACTTACATTAACAAACAAGAGGTACCATGACAAGAAGATAATGAGGTGACTCAATAAATCTTCCTCACTCAAGTTAGATTTACTCTATTGTGATTTAGATCTTTAGTAGAAGACTGAAACGAGTTATTGAAGAAATAACACTGCATGAACTAAATCCTAAAATTCTATTGATAACCATGCATGTAGGAATCTTAATATACAACATTTTAAAATATTTTGGTGTAGCTTTAATGAGACACTTCAGCCCCACATCTAAAAAAAAGGAACGGAAAACAAAGGGAGCGTTTTCCACACAATGGAAGCCTCATGGTTTATCTCCTCTCCTGATAATTCCTTCTCTTGAATACAAAAATGATGCTATCAAGGACAAGATGTGAGAATTAGTTTTGTGTTAGAAACTAATAATTTGGGAACGTGAACTCAGTTATAGAAGACAGTAATAATTTTCATAGATTTAAAAGTTCAGTATAATACTAGAAAACATTTTTTTAAATGAAACCACACAGATACTGGTTTGATTTAAACAAGACCAAATACAATTTCAATTATCATGGAAAAATGTTTCTATACCATTTATCAAAGTGCAGTATAGAGAAATATTCAAGATCACTTTTTGTAGAAAGATTTTATTGTCATGAGACCACACCTGGAGTATTGTGTCCAGCTCTGGAGCCCTCAGCCCTCAGGAAAGACATGGATCTGCTGGAGCAGGTTCAGATGTGAGCCATGGAGATGAATAGAGGGATGGAGCACCTCTCATATGAGCAAAGACTGAGAGAATTGAGTTTGAAGATTCTGGAGAAGAGAAGGCTCCAGGAAGACTTTATTGTGGCCTCTCGGTATGTGAAGTGAGCCTACAAGAAAGCTGGAAAGCAACTTTTTAAAAAGGGCATGAAGTGACAGGACAAGGGGAAATGTGTTCAAACTGAAAGAGTAGGTTTAGATTAGATATTAGAAAAAATCTTTACTGTGAAGGTGGTGAGGCCCTGGAGCACATTGTCCAGAGAAATTGTGGATGTCTCCTCCCTGGAAATGTCCAAGGCCAGGTTGGAAGGAGCTCTGAGCAGCCTGGTCTAGTGGAAGGTATCTGTATCCATGGCAGGAGGTTTGGAAGTAGGCAACCCTTAAGATCCCTTCAAACCCAAACTATTCTATGATTCTATGATAAAACCATAGATAAAGTTTATACTCATGGGTCAGTTTTATGGATCAGTAACTATCTCATAATGACAGCTAAAATAAGGGGAATTAAAAAGTGACTGTATGGAATAAAAATAAACAAAATAAATCTTTATTTCTTGGATTTAGGACCTGATCAATAGCTGCAAAGTTTCATAAAAGTAAATGTACCGAAAAACAATTCAAATTATTTATTCACATAGTCTAGTGTTTTTATGAAATTTTATTTTTCAAAGCATTCATTTTCAGATGTTTAAGTCCACATGTCATTCATCAATGATTTAGGACATCACAACAAAATTCCAGCAACAAATTTCCAGCTATCTGAAACCATCCCACAAGAAGCAGAGCTTTAATGACACTTTCAAACATCCAGCTTTATTTTCACACTACAAGCTGACTGAAAAAAGCATCTGTAAAGACCTGATAAACACATTTAGAGAAACTATCCAATTTTGACATTCCATCTTTAAAAGTTTGACAATCAAAGAGCACAAGCTGTTTCTTCTTTTCCAAAAAAGAAGGAAAAAAATATGTATTAAAACTCCTAATAAAATTTAAAGCATAAAGGAATAAAAAAAAACCCAAACCCATCTCTCATTAAAACTTTTAGAAACTTAAATGTACATAAATAATCTTGAACTCATTTTTTTTCCTCAACAGTGCTCAGTTTCTCAGAGACTGTTAACTATAGTTGGGAATTTAAGCATTGATCTATACATATCTAAACTGTCTTTGATCATGCCTTCTTGTCACAAGCATATTCTGCACATAGAGCCGAGGCAGTTGGCTCATGAATAACATCATTCAAAAGTTTTATATACCAGTCTAACTGCATTAAACAGACTTACCAGATCTTATCACCAGGAAAATATACCCATTCAGACAGTAACCATACCCTACATACGTTATTGTGCATTTATAAAAATTATTAACATTATTAAAAGCTGTGCTCAGATGAAGTCGGAAAGTTCTGGTTTTGACCACTGAGCTTTTGAATCATTACATAACTTGACTTTGAATGAAGCATAAATCCTGACCCTAGAGCTCTGAGTTTCAGCAATAATCTCAAAAATTAAATTCCAAGCTCTGACAGCACCTTTGGTTGAGTGAGGAGTCAGATGTGACACCTTCCTCTCTTCCCTTCTGTAGAAACTGTCATTATGTTAGCTCAGCTGAATGAGTTCACATAAAAGCACATGCAGGCAGGGCTCCCAAAGGCAGACAGCACCCCTACCACTGATAAAAAAAACTTTACTGTTGTTCTATACACAATTGATGAACTACACAGGTCTACAATAAACCAACCAACTAACCAACAACAACAACAAAAAAGCCCTAGCAAGATTTCAGTAAGAATTGCAAGCCTGGTTGATGAACCTCTTCCTTTTATACACCCTTGCAGATGTATGAGGTTTTCCACAGTGTGCTTTCCCATTAATAAGACCAGCATTTCAAGGACATCTGTCTTTAAAGATGCTGACTATATTGCACATGCAGTTTTACCTTTTCTTGCCAAAACAATGTCATAGTGGGGTTTCTCTGGCAGCCAAGAGTTCATAACCTTTGATTTCCTCTGCTTTTCTGCACAGTAGAGTGCTCATTTATTGTCACATCCTCTTTCTGGAGGGAAGACATGGGATTTGTCCTAGCTT
This sequence comes from Sterrhoptilus dennistouni, assembly GCA_013397095.1. NCBI lineage: Eukaryota > Metazoa > Chordata > Aves > Passeriformes > Zosteropidae > Sterrhoptilus > Sterrhoptilus dennistouni. Next base: position 696,330 of record VWZU01002687.1, on the reverse strand, counting down.
CTCTCAAACTCCCTTTGTCTCCAGCTTACTCTAACACAATTTTCCATAAAGAGAAGTGCACTGTCACTGCAGAAAATGCTTTAAGGCATCATACTGATAGTTTCTGTATGTATTTAGTGTCTTCAAGTTCTGTGCATAGTTTATTTATCTATGCACAATCTTAACTAGAGGCTACATTATCTATAATCCTTGAAAGTCCCTAGACTGTGTTCATGACAAAGCAAGGAACATTAGCATATCTTGTTTTATTGTATTATTACCTGCTTCAGAGGATCCATTTACAGATAAACAGTGTATAGAATAAGTATTTTCAATATTTCAAAATTAGAAAACACTGTGTTACTGTCCATGAGAAAAATCACCATATTATCTGTAGATCTCATATGTAGATATTGAACAGTTCTATTTACAAACAAAAAAGCTACTAGTCCCAAGGTCCCTTGATTATCCCCGAGGAAGTAAGCGTTTTCCTGGGCTATATATCCACTGTTTTCTGTTAGTGTATATTACCACATGTGATTCCACTCCACTTGGGAAAAACCCAAACAGTAAAATATTTCCATTGAGACAAATCTGTGCTCGTCTAAGTAGAAGACACTGAAGAAGTCTTGCATACGTTTGTTGCAACTAAAGTGTATGTCTCTTACAGAAGATATTATGTCTCATTTGAGTAAGGAAATTTGGTATGTGGAAAGAGAGAAAACCACCTAAACATCAGCTCTATGCTGTGTTCTTCATCTTGTTATAATGATCTAATAATCTTCCAGTCTCTCTAACATTTGTTACAACACATTGAGAGGTTACAGAAATGTGCTGCCTGCTTCTTTCTGCAAAGAAGATTTAAACAGCACTAATTACAGTAGGCAATCTTAAAGAGTTACACAATAACAAAAAGAAGTTGCTGAACTTGTTCATGTATACAGGACATGCCCTGCAAATACAAGCACTGTAAAATTCTGTTTCTCTGTAAAAATGCATTCATCTGTGCATAAATAGCTAAAATTACTGGTGAAGTCAACAGATGCGTGAGCCAGAACCCAAGCCTTGCTGAAAAGACAGTTAAAGAATGTTCCTTCCCCCATGCACGCTTATTTTGTATTCAGCCAACTGATTCAGAGGGGATTCTATGAGACTGAAGAAAGCTTTTTACTCTCATTTATGCAAGCTCAGACTCTGGGAATTAGAGATACTCCTGAGACATACTTTATGATTGTTCCTTGTCTTTGGAAAAGGGGAGACAATAGAGAGCTTTAGTCTTTGAACAGATTACAAAAGCAAATCTAAATATTTTAAGGGATTCTGCTTCCATGGTAAGGAGTTACCAATTCATAAATCAAATAAAATGAAATTCCTTTTACTCTTCCATTTGCCAATTCAATGACATAGCTACACAACACAGACGTTACTGAGGTACCTTGTGCTCCTTACTCCTATCCTGTGCCATCTGTCCTGTCTCCTGACCAAGTCTGTTAAGCACTTTGCACGCTCTGAGACCGTATAAAATCTCAGCCGACACAGATGTATACCTCACAACCCATAAATTTCTGCTTTAACTTTCCAAAAATGCCAATGGGCAATCTCTAGGAAATTATCAACAGGAATATTACTACTGTAAGGCACACTTCATTTTTATTATCAGGTCAATGTCCTGCACATCCCTTATCTTAAAACTTTCAACTAGTTTCTGTGATTAGGAACTCTTTTTACATTTCTGCAATTTTGAATTCAAAAATTCCTTTCCATACTCTACTAGAAATGCCTATGGCCTGACCTAAAATATTTCTCTTCTCCTACTTCAAGCAATATCAAACCCAACATGATTTTTTTTCCTCTTTTTACTTCCTCAAGTTCTTCTTCCATATTTGCATTCATGACTTCCTGTTGGCTTTAATTCTCTATCCTTTTTCCTCCAATTCTTACAGATTTCACCTATATCTCCTACAGCTTCTCCCTAACCTCTATTACCTGGTTTATTTCCACTCTCTCTCTCTCAAAAATGTTAAAAGATGTGTGAATAAAATACATTTTACTTATCTTCTAAACCACTCTGCAGGTTATCTGCTGGCTTATTATCCAAATTCAAACCTCTTCTTCAACCTTCTCCAAATTTCTTTAGAATTTCTTGAGTCAATATCTACCATTGTGGTTTGAGATTTATTTTTTTAAACAATGTGAACATAAATTCTGATCTGGCTATACAATGAGAAATCTGCCAATTACAAGACCATTACTTGTCACCACTAAACCTTTCCAGCTGATACCATGGCTTCAGCTTTCTCAGCATAACACCATATGTAAATCACATTTAGTGATCCTTACCTGCATAAACATTTGTGGATTAAAATAAAAAAAAAAACAAAAAAAATTGGACCATTTTGACAAAACCAGGTCAACCGCATATCCACCTATGTCACTGAAGATGAGGGACCTCTAGCAGGACAAAGATGGGGATGCAGAGATAAATATCCATGAGTGTAGGGTGGGTTACCCTGTCTAGGCTGCAGTCAGAGTGGAATAGCCTGGTAGCCTAATTGTTTAACTCCCAGTCTCACACTCAAAGAAACAAAACTGAATTAAAGAGGGACAAATAAGCTAAATGTAATGTGATAAAGCCTTTGCTCATTTCTTTATCCATCTACTCCATTATTATTTCTTCCTGAAACTTCAAACTCTTTTTAAATCAGGAATCTTTACTTACATATTGAGGAAGCTACAGGAGCTTTAAAAGGCTAATGACAACCCACATTGTAAGAATTCCTCACAGAGCTTGAAGCAGTAGGGAGCCAAAAGGGATCTCCACTGAGTTGGAAACCTTTGCTGCAAATTTTTAATAATATAAGTAATGTTTACTCACAAAAACATTCACTTCAAATCAATGTTCTACTTGTAAAACGATCACTTAAATGAATGCTTGCAATACAGAGACTCCTACTATTTTTAAGAACTGCAGTTTCCTACAGACCTTAATTATTTGAATGGTATGTTATGCTTCTCTGTGTATAGTATGTGCATTATAAAAAGAAAATGGACATGTAAAAATGTATGTGCTGCTTATATTAAAAGTTAAACTGATTTTCACGCTGATTCAGGATTTTTATTATTGAAATATTTTAATATCAAATATCAATCACAGGATCTGCTTCTTACATGCTGATGATTATGTTTAGACAGAGGGTGAAAATTCTTTTGTTGTGAGAAATAAACATCAAATTTGCTGGGAAGAGATTTATTTATTATCGCAAATTATATGAATGAATGGTTATATTCTAATTATTATTCTAGAAACCATCAACAATTAGTATTTCCAGCAGATTGCTTACATTATCAATATTTACTTTGGCAGACTGGTTCATTTTTTCATTATTTCCTCCTTCTCTCCTCCCTCTCATTCTCAATCATAAAAATGGTCACCAGAACCCACTGGTTTCTCCTGGGTTTATATCATTCTTTCGGAGCTGTAATGCAACTCTCTATCAGCATCACTATAACCAAGAATATATACTTCCTTTTTGAACAGTTAAGTAAGATAGGCTGTAGATGAGAGGAATATATGAATAGAAATGCACTTCATCCCAGCTTGCAGTCATGTTGTGGAATACAGAAGGGAAAAAATATTTTTCTGATAGAAGAAATGAAGTACTAGTGAAAAAGGGTATCTCCTCTAGAAATAACCTGTGGTGTTACTCCCATTGTAATCATGTTCTGTTTTGCGTTCTAAAAGAAGTGAAAATTACCTAAAATTTGCCAATTAAGTTGCAAGCTATTTCCCAATTGGATTAGGAAAATATGGCCTTCAAAATTTACTAGCAGGCAGCATTCACTTGAATACTTGGTTATTTTATTTTGTTATTACTTCTTTGTTGTGATTAGGCATTTTACTTAACATATTTCTGTAGTTTGCTTTAAGCTTATAATGTTCAAAATGTTTTCATTTGATATGTGAAACTGGGGAAATGGTTTAACCAGTGGGAAAAAAAGAAACAGATACTAAAGTTCTTGGGTTGGTGGGGAAAAGTGAAGTTTTAAGGCAAGTGTGAGCTACTCTAGGATTTTTTTTTTAAGAGTTTTGCTATAGCTTGCATAAGAAATTTTGTTGTCTGGCATGGAAACACTGCATATTTCAAAGTAAGCATACTGAAATACATTCAGCAATGAACTGTTTCTTTCTTTGACTGTTGCTGCAATAGAAAACTTACCCATGACAGAGTGAGCATAAACTTGTCCCTCTTTCAGAGAAAGGTGTATTTTTGCAGAAAAGCAGAAGATTTCTTGATACCTGAATTGTTAATGCTCTTGAACAGCATGGGCTTGACTGTCAGAAGAGCTGGGAACTTAAAAGAGAATTTTGGGATCACTTGGAGTTTCTGAAGATCAGACTATACCAGGTTCTTACATAAACAATGTTTTAATGGACAATTTGTGATTTGATTTCTATTTTCTAAAAAAAAAAAATAACTGGAACACACACTGAAAATCTGCAGACTTCATTCTCTTGAGGGAGATGGTGTTTGGGCAATAGTTGCCAAGCAGAATATAGATTGAATTGAGTATCAGTGGTCTTTGCAGCAATTACCCATCTAAAGCAGCTATCAGATTTGAAGAATCTTGACTTTTTCCAAGATTTATTCATGCTCAAACTGCTGCTTCAACCTCAAAGAAAATAATTGAAAATCTTTGGATGGCTTTGTACATCTTGTGTCTTCTACACTGGCAACTACACCGAAAAAAAAAAAAAAAGATTTTAAAAACCTTAAAATTTGGAAACATGCACTTCAAAGACATTTAGCTTTAGAATTGTAAATGGTTCTAGTTATATAATTTCTGTTAAGAGCAATTGCATTTTTATGTTTCATGATGACTGTATTTCAGGCTGGATTGTGCCTTTGGGTGTCATCCTGTAAGGGAAGTAATTCGCGATACAAACCAGAAGGAGGATCATTCCCAAGAATGCTTTTCCAGGCTTTCTCCCTGTTTGCTAGAGGGAAGAGAGTGTGCTGCCTGAATCATTTACAAGATGCAAGGTGCTCAGACAGCTGCACCAGTGCAGAGATTTAGATGTTTGAGAGAACCAAACGCAAAACCCCAAAATCTTAGTGCAGCTGCACTAAGAAAGGTGGAAAAAGGGAAATCTGTCTCGTTGGTCTCATAAGGTGATTTACCTCAAAGGAGAGCAATGGGGCGCTGTCCTAGAATATAAAACTTGACAAGTAGGAGGTAGAGAAAATAAATTGGGATTGTGAAAAAGCGCTTGTGTAAGGATGAAAATAAGAGAAGATAAAGTAATAAATGCTATTCAGAATGCCAATATATTTTTTTCAAAATGACTGGCCTCAAGTTACCTGATGTAATTACAGAGTAAGTCTTCTCTTGTCTAGAAATTCTCTGTGTTTATGAGGGGCAGGTGGGATGGCAAATGTTAGAGTAAGACACGTTCTATTACAAATTTTCTTTCCATTAAAAAAAGAAAAAGTTAAAATGTATAAAATTTTATTTTGAAGGAGCTTTATTTACCTGTATTTTGCCTAGAGCTTGACACTGAATCCTTAACACTCTTGCATAATGTTTCCAATTCTCTCCAGGACAACACATGAATAAAACAACATACACAAAAATCCTCTAGCCTCCAGCCATACTGCTATGGACTGCAATCATGGAAGATCTCATTAACTAGCTAAACTTAGCTTTGTTCATAGCTAGAACGCAGGGTCACAAAAAGAAAGAGGATATGTGATGTGTACCTATATACACATATGGATATATGTGCATTTCCTGCATGAAAAAGAAATGTTTATGGACAGTTGAATGTCAACCAAAATTTCTTTTTTAAAATTTTTTAAAATTGTGTATGCAACCTTAATTCACCTCTTAGTAAACAACCATTACGATAAAGCCCAGCTGTATAGTCATACAGTTATTTCTTCATTTATCTTTGCCTTTTCCAACACACACAAATGGTACTCAGAATGCAAAACAATGCCCTGTAGTAAAGCAGGACATTGTTTGTAGCTCATTTCATCCACATCTCTGAAAACTGAAGCAGCTGAAGGCAAGAAGGCCAAGGATTGTTGGTAAGTTTAGGGAGATGAACACTTGGGTGGTAAACTGACTTCTGACTTGCACAAAAGTACATTACGGTTGCTGAATCACTTAAACTAAACTTTAAAAGAATAATATATTTTTGTTCATTTTATGTGCCCAGTTTTACCACATGGGGTCTGATCCACAGAAGACAAAGTTCCTTTCTTCCATTGCTTCTACCAAAGACAGGTTTCTCAGTTTAGATTAACTTTTTAAAAATGTCTCCATTTCTCAAATTTCCAGAAATTCATGAAGTTATTTTTTTCTCTCACTTTTCAATCTTCTGTACCACATATTCTTTTCTTCTTGAGTCACTACTTGTTCAGGCAAGGGCACATTTTCCAGTGTTGTGTCTGATTCACCCTATAAATGTGCACTCAGCTTTCATTGCCATCATGTTCAACCATAAGTGCCATACATCAGCCATTATTTAATTCTGGCCGATACAAAACAATTAAAACAAACAAACAAACAATACCCACATGTTAAAAGAAAGAAACAAAGTAAGAACAAAACCACAGCCCCCCCCCCCAAAAGTATGTTTTGAATTCTCTTTCAGTGGAAAGATTGAAAGATTGTCACATAGACAATGAATGAACAAGAACAGATGGTGCAAACCAGTGAATTTGGTCAAAAGCTGCCTTACCTCGATTTGTTCCCAGACTTACTTATTGCAAAATCCCCAATAAAGACATGCTCATTGTAAGTTTTACTCTTAAAAAAACACACTAAAAGAGCAAAAGGCAACCATTTTGAAATTAGAAAGATGTTTGGGGACATGAGATTCACCATGATTTTTTAACGCAGATATCACTTTTCATTTATATATATAAAATAGCATGTGAAAACAGTAGCTTAAGGACACAGAGCTTGTTGTTTGCTCTGTCCTCAGATCAGGATTGTTTCAAAAAGCACAGTGTACATGGACTGAAAGATTGAACTTTACACAGAACAAAGCTTTCAGTAGCTAAAAACTCCTCCCTCTCAAAAAGCTCTCTCATCTGAAAAAAGCAGGTAAAAAGGGCTCCTTGAAAGTGTTCTCTATTTTTCATTCCATTTCCCTACATAGTGGGTGTATCATTCAGGTACTTTATCTGCTCTCCTTTAAACAGAGATGCCTAGCTATTATTCCTTCTGTGTTTTATTACTGAACTTTCTAACCCTCATTCTGCTTAGACATTTGGAAATTTAAGATGAAAAGGTGGTAAAAGAAGAATTGAGTTACCTTAACTGTATAGATAAATACAGTGTCTTAAAAGAACTGTAAGAGAGGCAGAAGGACTACAAGTGCAGATTTTTGTTAAAATTTACAATATATCTGTAGAAAAAAAGCAAGAAAAACAATGATAGCATGCAGTGAAAAACAGATGAATGATTCTTTCTAAAGTAACATCTCATATTTATCACGTGGAGAGTACTTTAAAAATGTGAAGTAATTTAACTTGCTTTGTCTAAGGTATAGCAATTTAATCAAAATAAAGTCAACATATAAATGGATTTAAATGATGATAGTTAAATCTCTAGTAATTTGAAACTTTGAGAAATACAGTTTTCTTTCTTTAACATTTTAAAAATGTTAAGTTAGTTGGCTAACTTCAAGCAATTCTTTCATTTAGCAGTTATTGCTGGTCAACTAATTTTCCCTTTACTGTTTTCAGGGTAGACATAAAACAACATGTACAAACAAACAAAACCGCCCACCACAACCTTATAAACCTATAATTATACTGAATGGCCTCAAAGGGATTACATACAAATTAGCCATTAAATCAGGCTCAGGCAGCTGGATCTTCAAAAGAGGGGAACTAATTATTTTATCATTTTTATTATTCCTATTGCTATTTTTGCATCTGGTATTGTTTTAGCTGACTTCTGCCAGTGCAATAGGAGATACCAATAGCCGTTTGCACCTGTTTGCAACTTGAGCTCAGGCTTTCAGGCTGCTGAGTCATAGTGATAGAGCTTTGCAAAGCCAGTACCTTAGTGCTGGACTCCAACTATTTGTTTACTACCTGCAAAGAAAAGCTTCTTTATTTTAGGGAAGTGTAAGTGCACTGAAAGTGATATTAAAAAAACCCAACTGTGTGTTTCTCCAATACCAGCTCCAGTAAAAAATGGAAGAAAATTGTCTAAGCAATGTGTATATATAGCAGCAGAACTATGCTGAGAGCACAGAAGCTTAATGCAATCAAGAAAAAGAGATTATAAGCAATTAGGTAATCTCAGAGTATATTTATTTCTCCTCCTTTGGGGAGGTGGAAGGGGGGAAGGGAGTGGTACTGCAAAGGTACAGGAAAGGGACATGAAATATTGGGATTGTATGATATGACTAAAGACCAGCAAGCCCAGGATAAGTCACAGAGCACTGTCTGCGTAGTATAATTTTTTGGGAATCTTAGGAAGCAACTCTTCTGACAGCTAAGCAGGAGTTTAGATGCTGGCTCATACACTTTCTACCCAGAACTCTTTGCTACTTTTGAGGATAACTCTTAATCATATTGCAGTGGAACTCAGTTGCTGTTCTGCAGAAGAAAAAGTTTAAAAAATGCCAGCAGACACCTTATTTGCATTTATTGGATTGCTCTCAAAATTATCTAAGTGATTCTACTTTTCCTTCTTTTTGAACTGCATTCTTTTACCGTATACTTTGTTGAGCACTGTTCATAACCAAGCAGTGTGATGAACTTTCCCTCATTTTAGTCTAGCATCAAATGTTCTACTGCTCTTGGAGGAAACTTCCAGCAGGAGTGGCCAGAAAGTAGAAAGTACTTTCAGTGATCAAAGATGAATAAATGTTTCCTGGGATTCTGTGAAAACAGCATTATTGCAAGCTCATTCTTGCTTGTTACCTATTCCAAACATGTACTCCTGCCAAATCTCTTGCACCTCTTTCCCTCTACTGCTTACTTCATCTTAATGGATTGTAAGGGGAAAAGTGACAGAAGCATACTTTGGTGATTCCATAGGTAAAGCTAAGGTTAAGTTCTTATGAACCAATTAATTTCCACAATATTTACAATGGTAGCTATGGGAGGAAGTAATTTACTTACATTTTCTGATCCCCTCAGCATTGTTCTAGACCTGGTCTGGAAGTTGCCCCTAAGCCTTGCAGCTTTCAGCATTTGCATCTAAATTTGCCAAGTGTATCATAATGACTTTTTAATTCACGTAAGGAATAACTAGTCAATACATACATATTGAAAAGGAAAACATATATTTGCAAGTTTACCTTATTCCCAGTTCTTGGAATCTACTGAACAAATAATACATAAAATATATTGTCCAAAATGCACATGTCCTGATCCTCTACATGTGTCAACAAATAATTTACAAGTCAGATCTTTTGTACAACTCTGGATTATTAAAACACCATCCTTTAACTTTAGTTGTTGTTATTTCAGGAAGACATATGTGCTCAAAAAGTACATAAACACTAATGGAAATTGAAAAGCAACAACAAAATAGGATTGTTATTTAGGCCTTGATTCTGCAATTATGTTTTTATGTTAAATATAATTTTTAAAAGCCTTAGTCATTCAACTTTATTTATACATGCAGTACCTAGAGCTATGCAAAATTGAACTGCACCATCCAAGGACATACACCTCCCAAGACATGAAATCCCAAGGCATGATAGCTGGTGATACTATCATGACAATGTGATTTATTGTCATATGTGCATGCAACTTAGTACAGTTAAGTTGGTTAGTTTTCATACTAAAAGTTCCAATTTCTTGGATTTTTTTTTATCTTTAAGGACTTCCTTTAGTTAGCTTTTCTGTTTGTTTTAAATCTTCTCAGATGTACAACTCTACTCCTAGGAGCCAAACATAGCAGGGGGAGAAAATTATGAAATGACAAAACAAGCCCAAAATAAAAAGCAAGCAATAAACCATAATTGGTTTATTATATTTTTAAACTTTTGCCAGTGTTCTTTTTATACTTCATAAAAGAACTTGAGAGCAAAGAAGAAAGGGAGCATTCATTTCCTTTCATTTTCTGGAAACACTGAGGAAGAAATACAGGAAAAAAAGAAAGAAATGGTCAGGGCAAGGGAAAAATCTTTGTGTGAGGATGCGAAGAAGGCAGGCTGGTGCCCTCACCAGTCTTTTCTATGGCAGGGCATCCTCTGACTGGTCAGAGTAATTTTTGTACAGTAATAACCTGACTGTATCTCCTGCCTCCTGACCTGGATGAAAAGAGATGGGTTCTTAAA
>VWZU01002687.1:609863-683959 GCA_013397095.1 Sterrhoptilus dennistouni | reverse complement strand
TTTCTTCCTCTTTGATTATTGTTTAAATGGATTTGATCTTTTGCTGATGACAAGTTTTTTTTCCTAGCATGCGATGGTTACTAAACTGTGAGCAAAAGGTGCTGCTGGGGCCGGGAGTCACTGGGAATGAAAAACGATAATATTAATAACACAGACTTGCCAGTCCAGCAACAACTGATATACATTTAGTAGCTATATATCTATATATGCAACTGGTTTTGTTGTGTCACGGAAAAGCGATGTGAAATATGATGCTTATTTTTTAAGGATAAGAGAAAAGGCATGTTTCTAACTCTTTTTGCAGAGGATTTTTTTCTGGTGTTGTTTTATTTTTATTTTTGGGTGCTTTTTTTTAAGGGCTTTTTTTTTTTTTTCCATAAAGAGATGGGAATTGCAAATGCATTTTACAGCAGCGTTTACACAGAGTTTGTAATCTTGCAATATTGGTGGAAGCCACAGAGCAAGATGTTAATTTTATTATTTTTGTTACTCTTTCTTTTTTTTCTTTTTTTCTTTTTTTTTTTTTTTCACAGTGCAACCAGAAGGGTTTTTTGTTTTCCCTCTTTTTCAGTTTTTGATGCCTGTTTATAATGTGAAACTTTTCTTGCAGCATGTTGCAGTCATCATTTTTAAATACTTTTTTTTCCTCCCTAAAGATAACAAAGCAAAACAGAAAGCCAAAGAGATGATCCTTACTTTTGCACATTTTGCACCTTCACTTTTTATTCTTTTGCCAGCAGTGTTTTATGATGGTTATTGTTATCATGATGATGATGATGCTGATGATAGATATATACATATATACAAATAAATACATTTTCAAATGATGGCAGTGGAAGGTTTTCCTGGAGAATGAAGTGCGGTTTGGTTTCCTTGTCAACGGAAGATGAAGTGAACAACTGAACATCTCCCCAGTGCAGGTACTTCATCTCCTTGTAGGCGTTTCCACACTGTGTAAATTACATTGTGAGATTTTTTTTTTTCCCAAAGAAATTTCCTTCCACCCCTTTCTAAAGGTGTCTGTGCAATACACATGAGGACTGGACTAAATATCTCTGCCTTGTGATTGCTTGGATGTGTGCAAAATGTTGCACTAATTGATCCTAGGTCGGTTAAAGCTGAAGAGAGGTGTTTTTTGTGCTGTGCTGTATAGAGGGGAAGGCAGCTGGGGAAAAAAAAATAGATATCCAGACATCCCTCCTCTCCTCCTTGTGTTTAAAAAAAACCTATACAAACAAAACAAGCAAAAGTAAAGCCCAAACCGAAACTGGATTGAATCCTGAGATCCTCATTACAAGTACAGATGCTCACAGGACTTTAGACAAAAACAATAGCTCCAGCCCTGTATTGTGGTGACTCGTGTGCTTGTGTGTGTCTGTTTAAATTTATCCATTAGAAAATAGCTGTGAAACAGCAAAGGAGGCTCCCTCGGAGAGCTGGCTCGCTGCCACATGAGGCATATTTTGTAGCCCTAAGGGCAGAAAACCCTTATATCCAACTTCTGCTCCTCATATTAAAAAGGCGTAAACAAGGCAGCAGGTTGCCTCTTATGACTCTAATTCATTGGGATGGAGATTAATCAGAAGCTGATATTTGCTTGAAGGTGTTTCCTTTTGTTTTGATGATTAATAGTACCACTGGCTGACAGGGAATGGGAAACTGTTACTTTCCGTGATGGTTACTGAGAGTTCAGGATTGGAGGAGAAACTGTTACTTTTCACTGAGAGCACTAAAATGCTTAATAGAGGCTGCCCCTGATGTACAGACAGGATATTGGTTCTGTAAAACACAATTTGGAAAGATTTTTCGAGACGACAGGATGCGTTGGTTTGGGGTTTGTTTTTTTTTACTTTTTTTGTGTGTTTTTTTTCCTGCGGAAAGAAATATAGTGTAATATTATGCTAAAGTTCAAGTGCTGAATGTTCTGCAGCGTTCTCTGTTGTTTACTTTATTGTGATGGGATTGCTTACTGTATTTTACATAAAGAACATTAAAAGATCTATAACTGGCTATAAAGATATGCCATGTATTTGGATGTGAAAACTAAAGTAAGTTATATGGGATATATTTCTTTTGTCACTGTCATGCAAAGAAATATAATTCATAGTATTACAGATGCATTTGGAAACTTGAGTCTTCTAATGCTTATGTATAAATTCTTGCACTGTAACAGCTTCCTTTAAAGTAGAAAGTGTAAGAAATGTATATATAATGCAATTAGTCATGTTGAAAAATAAATACATTCATTTATCTTTGTAAAAACATAACTATTATGTATTTACACTGGATTTTTCTAGTTTTACTGTAATAAAAATATTTCCCACATATTTATGCATGACTTCTGCTCTGACATGTTAAAATACTTTTGGCAGCATAACAGGGTCAATAATTCATGTGTCTAAAAACTAGTTGAGATATTTGCATGATAGATTGTGGTGACTTTTCTAAAATAGTTATGATCTGTTGGGTCCCACATTTTAAGAAGACTCAGCCTGAATATTTTTTCATGATTTAATTTGAAAGCTGTTAAGAAACAAGAGGGATTGAAACTTTATTCTCCACCCCTGTATTTATTTCCATCCCTCCTTATGTTTAAATGAAGTGTTTTCTTTTAATTATGTGCAACTCCCAGTAAGCAAAATATTTTGATACTGCTGAAGGACTGAAATCAAGTAACTAGGCTAGCAGTTTCCAGAATGATCCTTTTGTCCTTTCTTTTAATATTGCAGGTGTGTCGTGTGAGTAATTTTGTACAGATAGTTGCTGACCGAATAGCTGATCCTGCTCACCTAGTCCTATCTTGAAGTCTGAGAAAGTGCATTCCTAAAACTTTCTATTTAGCACCCAGATTTCATCCACAAAGCACCTGTTGTCTGAGTAGAATGGTAATTAATATACATACATTTAATTTGCAGCAGTATGAGGTTGTAGGAGTTCGTATATATCAAACAGCCTTGGGACCTTAAAATAGGAAAAAAGGAACCAACTTTGAAAGAGTGAATCCTTCTACCTCTGTGCAGTATGTGGGCAGTGTAGGATTTAGGTTGGTGGAATTGGTTTCGTCTTGTTGCTTCTATAGTTACACTATGACTAATGTTGAAAGCGTGTTTTAGAAAGCCATAGTTAGTGTCAAAGACCATTGTCCTTTTGTACTTTTGAGATGAATAAAAATTTTGCCTACAAATTGCAGCTTTGGTTCTACAAGTGATGATATCATTATATTCCTTATATAGTATGAGATATAGTCATACTGCCCTAGCTCCTGAAAGTGATGAGTGTCCAGATGGAAATGACATCTTCTACTTTTCTTTACATCTGTTTTGGTATTCAAGACAGCATAGGAATGTAAGATACCTTCATAAAGGGTTGTAAACTGAGATCTTTGGAAAGCAGTTTTTCTTTTCCTCCTCCATAATTATTATTACTATTATCAGTGTTTACTTGCAAATGAAAAAGAACAGGTGAACAGAAATGAAAAACTGTATAGTGTTCATTGTGCTGACTCATGAATACTCATGGTTTTAGCTGCTGCAGTGGCCTGAACTTGCCACAGAAGATTCTCTTCTTACATTTTTCAACATGGGACATAGAACCAGAGTGGCCTGTGGAGTCATGAAGTCTGTTTGCTGTGATACTAGGCTGGTCTTCTTATTTTGTTCAGATTCAAAAAGCTCTGGTTTAAATTTAGCTGGGGTATCATTCTCACTGCACATCTTGAAGGCAGGGCAGAGCCTCACTTTTCATGGTTTTAGAAACACAATTTCTGTCCTAAATTTATTTTTAGACAGTTTATTCTCCTTTATTTTTTTGTGCCATTGCTGACCTTAAACAGTAAGGCTCCTTTTCCCTGTCTTTGCTCTTCGGAGAATAGTATATTTTTTAGAGAGCAATTGCAGCTTCTTTTCCCTCACAATTTCCAGACTTAACTGGGAGAGTTTTCCAAAAGTGTGGCTGGTGTTGGGAGGGGATGCTGAGACTAGCTCTGCCCAAAATCATGCTGCAGCAGAAGCGGGGAAGCTGCACTCGAATCCTCTTCTGCCCAAACTGGTCTGTTCTGCTTTCAGCTGAAAATGTGGCAGTCTGATTTCTGGCTCTCACATCAGCCCAAATATTTTCACCTGAAGCCACACACATTGGCATGCCTTCTGGTGAAATGGGGTTTGTACCATGTAGACCTTCGCTTCACTCTGCCTAACCAACGTGAATTTCTTGGATTATAGTGCAACAGGCAGGAACTCTTGGGAATTTCTTCTGCAATGCTCTGGTTTTCAAACTCTAAAGAATTGTCTGTGTATTGTGTTAGTATTTTTTATTCATGCCAGGGGAGGGAATGTGAACGAGTTTTGAAGTGATGCTGTATCACAGACTATCTTTCATCAGGAATAAATGTGAAAGTTGGCTACAGTGTTCTTTGAAATGTTTACCTTATTAACTGAGTCTTTGTAGGTTGCTTGTATCTTAGCTCTCTAGTCTTCCAAAGCATTGTTCTACGGCAGTTTGTTTCTCTTTTATAGTGTAATTTTTCCTATTTTCTTCCTTCCCTGCATTTTGGGTTTTAAAAGATAAAAAAGCTTGATAGTGTTTAAAGTGTAGGATTACAAAGACTGATAGGTCTGCCCTCAGATGAATGTTTTAACTTCCCTTGGTCTTAGAGGATGTGGTGCTCTGTCAAATTCTGAAGCCAAATCCTGTACATTTTAAGTACTTACAGAATATCTGAACAGAAGGCTAAATTTGAGTATTTCCTGATGAAAAATTGTGTAGCCTGTGACACTACGTAGTTATCCAGTTTGTAGCTCCCTTAAACTCAGATCCAGAGTGACAGAAGAAAACAAAATGCTGCTTTTAAGTGGTATGAAGATTAAAATGCAACATTTTGACCTTTGCGAAGGTACCAATCTTATTTTATGATCTTTAAAAAATTACAGGAGTAAAATGGCTTGAAGATTATTGTTTTGCATATACACACTTTAGAATAATTTGTACCTTTCCCCCCTATTTTTTCTCTTTCAAAATGATACTCTAATCTCTATAATGTACTTAATCTTTCAAAAACATGTATACCACAGCTTTGGCAGTATTTTCTGAGAAAGCTTATGTTTGCACAATGAAGTGTGATTTTTCATCTCAATGAATCATCTACCTACAAGTTGAAAAAAATAATCAAGTAGACCTTCAAATTACTAAGTAAATTTCAGGTTGTTTATGAATAAAATTAACATGTTTTTATCATTGTGGCGTTCTAGAATAAAAATATAGCTATGCAGATGAATAGACAGAATCACAGAGAGAGATTTTTAAAGATGTTTTTATGTGATAGAGAGTTAACAAAAATCTTAGGTTGATTATTCTTTCGGGCTTAACCAATACTTTTGTTTAGTAACTAAGAGTTTATCTTTCTTGGTTTTGGATTTATACAGGCCTATGTTACCTGCTGCCATTTGACAAAAGCTACAGAGTTAATAAGTTGCCTCTGGTCCATCTCTGTGTGTCTCCTGGCTCCTTCCATCCTGGGTGCCCTGCCAGGATGCTGGGGCTCAACCATTATGCAGTTGCATTTCTGTTTCAGGAACAGAGGGGTTTTTTTTGTTTTCTGATGCAGTTCCTTCATCATTATGGTAGTAAGCAGAATAATTTCTATTCTGACTGGCCTGGCAAAGGTTTGAAGAAGCAAAGGTGGATTTCTTATGAGTGATGACCAACAGTGGGTATGAATGTGGTGGGATATCAATGACACTCCCCAGACTCTTTATTTTTCCTTTGCACACTCACAAGTCTTTCTCTCAAAATATCCAAAGGTCTAATTAAACTTGGTTTACACCAGTGGTCCTTCCCAGGTGGCCTTCTCCTGATGTCAGTGATTATTGCCTCTACTGATGTGCAGTCTTTGAGCAACCAAGTCAATATGGAGCTCTGGAAACAGCTCATGCTCTCTTATAGTTAATTTTATGATTGTCTGAGAACAGCTTGCAGTCCTTTGGACAGGCAATAGCTTATAAAAGGCAGTGCAAGCCATTATTATTTTATTTAAAGAACAAGAGACCATAAAGGATACAATGATAACTCTTGGACTTCAGTGGTTATTGAATAACCTGGTGAAAGTCAGGACCCTGTCTTCCCACTGTGCCCCGTACCAACAGCTTTTACTTCAGCCTGTTCAGTCACTTTGGTTGCCTTCTTCAAGGTCCTCCCTTGAGTCAGTCATGTGCTTTGTGGTGTTCAGGGTCAACAAAAAGGGGATATCTGGCACAAATCAAGTATTAATAAGATTCTTAATCTGGCTGATACTTAATCTGAGGCTAAATTTGTTCTGTGAGAAAGCATCACATCAGTACAGTTCATTCAGTAAAAAGCTCTCTGTTTCTGCTCAGAGTTTTGTGAAGAAGGTGAACAGCACCTATTTTCAAAGAGATATGACACATCTTGTTAAATCAGGGTAACTTTACAATTTGTAGGAGGCACTGCACATGTATACCTTGCACGCAGTATTTTTAGACTGACTGAAGAATTGGAGTTTCTGTCTCAAAGAATTATATTTGCGTGGTGTTGACAATGCTAGTTTTCCTTTCTGTTTTGTGTTATATCGGAGTGCAAAAACACCAAAATGTTTGCACTTCCCTAGACATGCTCTTTTTTTGAACAATACAAATTAAAGTAACAAAGATACCCCTGTGAATTTTTGCACACCAGGCCTGCACTCTAGGCTTACTGCATGCTAATAGCTCTTCTTGTGGGTACAGGGAGTTACAGTAAATACTTACTGACTTTTTACGATGAAACACCGTGCTTTTAGTAATTGCAGCAATGTGCTTCTGAGCTTAATCCCTAATGCAAGTTACTGGTTATAAAAGAAAAGTCAATCTATCTAGTTACAATATTTTATCAAATGATCCTTCACACCATAAATATTAGGAGACAAGTAATATAGGATTTAAAAATGTGCTGTGCAAACTGTCACACAGTGTCTATGAAACAGGCCCCCTGAAGGTATAATTAAAACAAAACTTCCTCTTTGGGTACCTTTAAAAGGGATTAATGATACTGTTTTCTATGTAGGACACACACAATCAGTGCTATCCATTTCTCATCTTGTATTTGCCACTGATTTCACAGGATAAAACCCAATACTTGAGGTATTGCACAGTAGGTCAGTTTTCTAATGTGCTCTCTACTGCATAAATTCACATCCACTTTGTTTTCTTTTTACCAAACTGCAGACAGATGCAATTAAGTTTTCCTCCTGCCTATACAACTTCCAGTTAAATGTGAGTTCTTTAGATGACACAGTTACAAGATTTGCTCTGGAGAGGTTACCATCTTCGACTTGGACATTTGTAAGTTGTAGACAATTAATGTACATTATGAATAATGAAAAAAGAAACTGCATTTATGCCACTTTTGCTTCACAGGGGTAGTTTATCAGGACATTGATGCTATTTTTATTATTATTTTATGAGAAAAACATGCTGGATTAGCATTTGTCAGCATGTGCCCTGCTCCAGTAGGTGCTGTAGAAATAGAAAGGTGCAGAATTAGGCCCTGGTGCTGTTAAAATCAGTGATGCTGGTCAAAAATTCATGTCAAAACATTTCTTTTTCCTGTAGATTTTTGATAAAGTGATTCACACAAAAGGATCTATTCATCTCACTTAACCTTGCTGTTTAAAAAATGGGGTTTTAGAACTAAGCTAGTCATCATTTTAGCCATCTAAAAGTTAGTCATTGAAGTCTAACACAGTTGCTCAAGGCTTTGTAGTCAACGGAGATAAATATTCTCTTCCTGCAGAGAATTACAGATTACATCCCAACAGGGGCATCTATGGACAGCTGAGATGAACAACCTTCCTAAAACACCTCTCTCTTTGCACTGATGAGAGAGAACCTAGATGGCCCATTTAAAATAGATTCCTAACTTTTTGATGGATGAAGTTAAAGGAGATGAATTGCACACTCCCCAACCCTCCTCTTCTTCAAATCCTAATTTTGCAATGAAGTATTTGGTTAAAAAATTATTTTTTGGCCACTAGAATCTTTATGGCTTTATGTTTTTACCTGGGTTTATTTTCAATTTCTCTGGCAATTTTTTTTCACAGGAATACAAATATGTTTCTAAATATTTTGAATCAATTCCAGGCTATGACAAAATTCCTAGGGATGTCTGATGGGACCAAGATTTCTCATCTTTTTTTGTACCACTTCACTCAGTTTTCTGTATTTTTATAATGTGATCCAACAACAACTGATCCTTCAATGAGTTCTCAGAGTCCTATTCTAAAGCCCAGGGACTTAAGCTGTTGAGTATGATCATGGACCTCATTTGAAAACCTTTGGAAATTATTGAAACAGAAGAATTATGTGGGTGCCAATGGAATCAGCTAATCATACTGTATATATGAATCATTGTACAATATATTTGTATAAAGTTGCAGTTAAAAAAAATCATTAGTACATCAACAGCAGAAGATCTCAGTTTGAAAGTTCTAGATGTCTCTGAAGTTGGATTTTGAAACTATTAAAGGCTTTTTAGTTTGTGAGCTGAGGTCATCCAGGCAACGTAGGGGAAATATTTTGTTATTGAGACCATGCTGCTGCAATCTTAATGTAGGTACTTGTTTTAAAATACTCTATTAAAACCTGTACTTTTGAATACCAGATAGATTTTAGTTTTCCCTGTCTTGGGTAACTTTTTGGAGAAGATTGGAATTTTAATGGACTGTTAATGTCTGTAAAATCAGCTCTTTGATAAAGTTTACTTCAGTGTCTTGTTTCAGATCTGTCCCAAGTCATTGTGTGTAGCAAGACACCAAGCAGCAGCCGATCCATGACACTACACAGTATGTTGTGATATCATCCTCTTTTTCCACAAATTATGAATTCTGCTGTTTTCATTCACTAGATGTTTGGGCTTTCTGTAAGATTTTCTACAGGTACTGAAATGTATTAAAATAGTGCACATGTTTTCACCATGAGTTTTGTTTTATTCTTGGCCTGGCACTAGCTGGGTGCCTGTGCAGACATCGTTAAACTGCTCATACAGGCCATGTTTTTCACTGACAGCATAGTATGAAACCAAACTAAAGCTGAATCCAAATTAGAAATAAACCATTTGGTATTATAGGAGTAAGCACAAAACTCAGCGTAGTGAGAGTTAATTGCCCAAATACCAAAGTATTATTGCCATGATAAAATAAGCTGCAGCTGTAAGCTCTAACAGCTGTAATATAACAGTTCGTACAGACTCAGAAATCTTATGGACTTGTCAGATTTGAGAAAGGAAGTTAAAAAGTTGGAGTCCTCAGCACTTTGAAATAACTGTTTCAAATAAATGCAATAATATTCTCTGGGGACTATAAACTGTTAGTTGCAGCTACTGTGTCATGTTACACACCTCACCACCTCTTGGTCTTTGTTCTTCACATCCTATTTATATTTTGAACCTAGGCTTTTGTACTGTCCCTCAAAAATGCATTGTCTGAGCAGTGTTCACATAAAACAGATTTACAAGGATAAAACCCTTTGCTGACTTCATGAAGTTTTCGCCTCTTTTCCTGCTTTCATTTATGCACCATAACATTTCCTTTTTCACTCTTGTGTCTCTGCTCAAAGTTAGGAGCACAGTGTTGTCACGGGAATATAAAGGTCTCATGAGCATAGATTGTCAGAACACAGATAGGCCCAATTGAATTTCTCAGTGAGAGTAGGGCACATAAGCCAAACACAAATTCAGTGTCTGGTCTCTCTCTGCCCACTGCTCTGGGTGAGCAGGTAGTCTAGGCATCTTGGCTGAGGATCACACATTTGGAGACAGGCTTGTGAAAGGCAAGATTACAAGAAGAATAATTGCACTTCAGTTTAAGGAAATGAACTATTTCAGGGATGCCACATTTATTTATTTTTAATTTGATATAGGAGTTAAGGCCATATATAGTGTGGCATCTCATCTCAGAAATTTAAAAATGGGTTCAGAAATTCATGGTACTTGGTCACAAATATTAATGAATGTTGTAAATACTAATCATAATCAGAATAAGACTGGCTACTTTACACTCTCAGATCTTTTAAGATCGAAGTCAACCCAGCTATAGAGAGCTGTGCCACACTGATCTGCATTGACAGAAAAAGCATATTTTCAAATGTTGGGTATTCATTTGAATTAATTTGAATTTCTGGATCCTTTTTATCTTTTATGTGTTTGGGGTTTTTTTTATATTTCAGACTTGTTAGATCTTCCCTACTTCTCTGAACCTTTTTCCTGGCATCAGCACAGCTCAGAAGGATGAATAAAAAGGAAGAAATAGGAGAGGGATTGAAGAGGGGAGAGGAATAGAAAGAGGAGGGGGGGGCAGAAATAAAAATGGAGGAAAAATCCCCAGTGACTTAGGTAAGGCTCCAGACAATGGGGATGTTTTCAATCACCACTCTTCCTTACCTTCCCCTCTAGGTCACCTTCTCTCCCTCTCTACTTTAGCTTTCATCACCGCTACAGATACTTCACTAATTTCATTTTTTTTTAAATTAAAAATGAAACCACAACAATTAAAGTGTTGCAAACAAGAAAATATACCGATCTTCTCTCAAAATATAACATGACACAATTCATGTAAGTGGTTCTTGAAGTAGAATTATTTCCATCCTAGTAGTCTTACATCTTTGACTATGAAAGAATGAAAGGGTTTCATAGTTCAGAAGCAAGACAAAGCTTAGATTTCTTGTTGCTTTATACCCAATTTGAAACCTTTAAATCAGTTTGCACATGACTCTCTGTTTAAGTTTTATTCATCTGAATCCAAATCCAGACTTTCTACTGGTCTTTATTTACCTATTTTTACCTCCTCTTCTTTCAAAGCTTTACTTTCAGGGGTCCTTCTTACTCCTTATTCCTCTTAGAGAGAGTATAAATTAAAAACTATTCCTATTCTTTCATTTAGTTTGAATTCTGAAGTGTATTATTCAGCTTTGTAGTTCCAATACTCCCACCAGAATAAAGAATGCTATCTGATATTTTCCTGTTCAGTGTGATTGTCAGAAAAGATGCAGGGATCCCATGGCTCAGTGCTGGCCTGGCTATTGGCTTGGCCCCAGTGTTGTGTCTTTCTTCCCAAATGGAAGGTGGGCCACTGTGAATGTGGAGGACTAACAGCACACTTTGGCTAAGCCCTCTTTTCAGTCCTTACAGGTACTTGCTTCCTCTCAGCTGTTCCCTCCAGGAATCCCTTACGTCTCGCAAGGTGGCCTTGGGAGTATTAATAGAAAGGGTAGGTTCAGTAACTGGTCTTCCTAAGAAAGTATTTCCTAAATCTAGAGCTTAAATTGGTCCTGTGTCTCCCCTATACCAATCTGCCTGATACAAAAAAGCAAAGGTTAGCTACTGAGTTGCTACAAGACAAGACCCAGTTGTAAATTTGAAGACTTAATTCTTTAAATAGAAAATGCGAAAAATTCCTAAGTGCTTTTTAGATACCATAATTAATTCCAGAAATTGAGCGAAGAAAGGTGTTAGATTTCAAAATAATCTGGATGGAATAGTATTTATTAGAGATGCTAGTGGAACAGGTCCAGAGTAGAACAATCAGGTCCAAAAGGTTGAAATAAATTTTATATCCTAAAAAGGCTTTTAGAAAAAAAAAAAATTAAGTACTATAGGTCAGAGGCAAACATGCTATTTAATAAATGAATAAATAAAAATTACATAAGCCTTCAAGAAAACAATTGCTTCTTTGAGGGATTTTATGTTTAAGGATATGTTAAATTTTATTAACATTTAGGAGAACTTGATTTTAATTTTTCTTAAAAGATACACTACAAATTGGTTCAACTGACTATTGCCTCATTACTTGACAGGAAACGTTAAATTTTGTTACTGTTGAAGTCTGCCTGATGTATTGTTTTTATGTGTTTAGAATTTGATTATTTGTACTCAATTTACCTGAGTTGCACACTTGAATAGCAAGTTTCTCATGGCAATGGAGTAGTCAAAGCCTCTAAATTTGATAATTCTGGTCTCAGGGCAGCCTCTATGAAAAGTGAGAGCCCTTTGGGACAACTTGGTGAGATACCCAGATCCCCCAGAGAACTGTATTGAGAGCTGTGACTGTCCCACAGGACAAACAGGACTTCCTCCATGCACCATGACATGCTTGGCAGAGACCATGTCCATCTCCCTGCTAGAACCAGGGAACTACTTTCAGCACCTTTGTTTCTTGGGATTTTTTGAAGTGAGAGGGTTTGTAGAAGACTTTGCTGGGCCTTCAGAAAGTTATAGTGTGAGGTGTAGCTAATTTGTTTAAAGGCAGGTAGCTTGGAGATTCAGGACATGTTTTTCAGCCTTGAGTGTTATTTAAGGTCAGTTAAGGGAAGCCTACCTTAACTTTAGGTAACTTCACTGACAGTACCAGATACGTTATGCAATTTGAAACTTGTCCTCCACTGCTGTTGAAATGTGATGTAATATATCCCATGCTTCAGAATTTAGTCATTTGCAAAAGGGAGAAACTTGACTTTCTTGTTCCTTTGAGTAGATATTCTGAAAACACTGGTGCTGGTGAACTCTGTAAGACTGCCAACACGAGCAAGATGAAGGAGCTGTGCAAACAGATCTGAGACAAACGTTTTGCAAAACACGGATGAACTGATGATGTCTTTCTTACTGACTCAAATATTTTGCCTATTCTCAGTCCTACCATTCTATCATCTCTGCCACAAATATTAGATATTTTAACTTTGTAGTTTGCCTTGCAAGACATCTTCTTCAGTGTGCAACAAAATAATTTCATATTGCAATTACCATTTCACTTCAAAATGTAACTACTCTATAATCCATAATCATCAATTTCTTTTATGACCAGCTCTTTGCTATTATATTTTACAGCCTTTCAGTGCTTCATTAAAGTATCTTTATAGAGATGCAGTAATAGAAGTTGGCACCTTTGATTGTGGGAACTTCCTAATGAAAACTTCAAAAGCTTTGATCCTTTCCTGAAAGGATAATGCTACTTACATATGTTTATTCACAGAATGACTAAGTTGGAAGAGACCTTCAAAGATTGAGTCCAACCCATGCTCTAGCACCTCAACTAAACCATAGCACCAAGTGCCACATCCAGTCTTTTTTTAAGCACATCCAGGAATGGTGGTGACTCCACCACCTCCTTGGGCAGACAATTCCAGTACTTTATCACTCTTTCCATAAAAAACTTTTTCCTAATATCCAGCCTGTATTTCCCTTGGTGCAGCTTAAGACTGTGTCCTCTTGTTCTGTCAGTTGCTGCCTGGAGAAAGAGACCAACCCCCATCTGGCTACAACCACTTTTCAGGAAATTGTAGAGAGTGATAAGGTCACCTCTGAGTCTCCAGGCTAAACACCCCCAGCTCCCTCAGTGGTTCCTCACAGGGTTTGTGTTCCAAGCCCCTCACCAGCCTCGTTGCCGCCTCTGGATGTGCTCAAGCATCTCAACATCCTTCCTAAACTGAGGGGCCAGAACTGGACACAGCACTTGAGATGTGCCCTCACCAGTGCCAAAGTACAAGGGGAGAATTACTTCCCTGCTCCTGCTGGCCACACCATTCCTGATCCAGGCCAGGATGCCCTTGGCCTTCTTGGCTACCAAGGCACACTGCTGGCTCCTGTTCAGCTGCTGCCACCAGACCCCCCAGGTCCCTTTCTGCCTGGGCACTGTCCAGCCACACCATCCCCAGCCTGTAACACTGCAGAGGGTTATTGTGGCCAAAGTGCAGGACTTGGTGCTTGGACTTATTAAACTTATAAGTTGTTTCTTTAAAATTAAATACTTTGTGAAAGTGATACAAAATGTATCTATTGGCATTGGTTACTTCATGTAACGTGTATGTCTTGGAATAAATTGCTTAATTCTCCTTATGCCAGACTTCACCACTGAAATTCAAAGATTTCCAAATTATGATACTTGCCTCTCAACTGCTGCTCACACAGAGCAACAAGTAGTTCTATCAACTTTTGAAAACTGAGAAAATCATGAAAATTTTGAAAGTTAAGAGGATTTTGGCCATCTCTAGTAAAATACAGAGTTAAAGGCCTCAGTTCAGCACCTGTGTTAATGTTTTATTGTATGTGGCATGTAGATTACTGCATGTGATGGCTTAGACAGTCATGTATATATGGTAATTAGTATATATGTTGGCAATCTCTATTCAGCCTGGAAAACAGAACTGAGGTGAAAACAAGGCTGAATTAAGGTTGCCATCATCATCAAGAAGATATTTCACATACAAAAGGTATTTTAAGTAAATACACTAAGGACGAGGCATACCAGGTACTCTTTGAACATAAAATGTGTTGCTTTCTACGTGTGACTTGTAGCAACTTAGACAAACTGGGAATTAGGTGTTGCTCTCACTGGCAATTGTGCAATGCTTTGAATATTAGTCCACTTGGGCTGTGACATAAGAGAGTTTTTTATCTGAGGACATAATTTCTTATAGATGAGATATTGTGCACAATATTTTCTCATTAAATAATCTTTCTTTTTTCCCATGTATTTTGAGTCGTACAGCACATAGCATATGTAGAAGGTGCTCCTATGTAGCTATATCCATGGATACTCCTGTTCTTTTGATTAAGCCTATAACAACTTTGTTATTGAATTCATGGGAAGCAAGATCAGCCTTCTTTCTTCTTTCAATACAGTAAGGTTACAGTAGGATTTGTTTCTTAAATGTGGAACAGGGTATTAGAGTAGACACTCTGGTACCTGTTGAATCAGGGGTTTTGATGACATTAGAAAAACTGGATTTAATATAAAAAAGTTCAATCCTGTTTTTCCTATGAAATGAATTGGAATATAGTTTTTCTGGTACACTAAAATTGAAAAAGAGCTGATATTGTGTTTCCAAAGTAAATAGCTCATTCTGTTTCTGCTGGTAGTAAAGAATAAAAAAAACGTTGCTTTCAGAAGAAGCTAGTCGATAGTAGAATACATAGAATACTAGAAAAATAATGCAAGAATAAATGTTTGTAGTTAGTTATATAGTTATTTTTATAGTTTATAAATATTAATAAGTTGATGCAGTAATTGATGCCTTGTGAAATTAGACAGATATCAGAACAGATCACATTGTCATGTCAATCTATTAATGATCATATCAATTAACAGCAACTTTATATTCTGTAGAAAAACAGAACTCTAATATATACTGTAGAAAATATGCTTAAAGCAGGAGCACATTTTTTAAAATTAAAAAGAAATTTGCAATATACTTGCAAGAAGGTGAAGTAGAAATACATTATTAGATCAATATTGCAGCTCACATCAAACTCCTGAAATACTTTCAAATGATAGGAGCTTATGAGTTCCTAAATTCTGACATTCCTAACTTTGTATTCCTTGACTTTGCCAGCTTACTTATCTTTTTCCAATACTGTGTTTTTTTGAATATGTATGTGTACAGTCTATATTTACTCTATTGAGGGAGATTACATGTCTAGACAAATATATTCGAAATTTCATTATGAAATATGCAATAATGGTAGCATAAAAATACAACTATTTATGAAAATTGCTTTTGGAGCGTTGCCTTGTAACTTCTTATTGAAGCTATAAATTTGAACAATATTTTCTATTTTCTCCAATGCATGAGGGAGTATCAGAATAAGATTTTAAATTAGAAGCATGCTTTAATGCGCAAAACATACCGCTCAAGCTTGATCCTATCTGCATCTCAGCAGAAGGTCTGGAAGGAAGTCCTCTGGTTCTTGTGACATTCTGCTTCCCATATGTGTTCACGTTTCATTTACAATGGTAACTTTTCTATAAGGACTTATTACATTAGGCAAATTTAATCCAAGATTTTTAAATCCTTACAAATGCTTATCATTAAAGTAATGATAAGAAAGAGAAACTTTATTGGTTTGTGTAGCCAAAGTGCAGAGGATTCCAGCAATGGAAGTGAGATTAACAGCTTATTAAAACCATAGAGGATGAGCTCCAACCTCAAATCCACATGATTTATATACAGATTTCAACCCACCTTTAGTGTTCAAGATTCTGCAGTAGAGTATTCATTAATAACAATTTTTTTCAAAACAATAGACACAATGTTAATATTTAAATTCATTTCAATGTGAAATCGTCTAAAGTGTTTGCATGCATTACCTCATGAACTTATTCAGTCAGATCCTCTCACCAGCAGTATATTGAAAATATAATCTGTGAAAAGATCCTTATGCATTTTAAAATATTCTTTCTATTATCTTTTTGTCTCATTCTCATAGTGTGGTATATTAGACTTTTCTTATATTTGAGGTATGTTATCATTGTTCTTGTATTCTTTCTGTAAGGCCCCAGGAAATTCTTTATCTTGGAGGGTTTTTTTATGTATCTATCTTCTTCAAAATCTTCTAACAAATCTCAACCTAAAAAGAAGGTGGAAAAAGAAAAAAAGGGGAAAAAATATCTTTATTAATAGAATAACAACAGCATGTTTCAGAGCAGATAGAGTAGAAAGAGTCATCAAAGCTAAGTTAACAAATAGTGAACTTATCATAGTGAAGTCTTCAGGAAACTCCATTTTGTAGGCAAAAATTTAAAAAGAAATGCAGCTAATTTGGCTTTTAAATTAGCGGGTTTTCATGGAAGTAGTTATGTTCCAAGAGTTAAAGAAAATCTATGAGAAGCTGCAAGTCATTCCTTCATATACTACGTTTTACATATATGTGTGTGTATGTGTATAATATATGTGAAATCCTATATATTACATACCCTTATATTTTATGATATATGGTGTCAGATAAGATATAAATTTCTGCTTAAGACAAAGTTGGGTTTTTTTAAACAAATCCCATATATTGGACTACAATTGAATCATTAAAAATGAAAATAGTTGTTTTCACAAGGCAGAGTAAAAAAAAAAAATTTCTTTCAGTGAAACCAAATGTTAGTTTGATATAAATCAATGGAAAAATATTGCTTAAGCTAATGTGGCTTAAGTACACAGTTTCATTTGCATATTTAGTCTCAACCTAGCAGACACAAAGCTTGCAAGGTCTGTGGTGTGGAAGGGGATGATACGACTTTTGGCTTTGTTTAAGATCCCCCATAGTTGTGCAGGTAATGACCTGTCGATCTCCAAAATGCACATCTTTTCAAAATTGTAACTTTATAATTTGTAAGATCGCATATTGAAATTAAGTCAAATCCTAAAATTCAGTTGTCTCAGAATAATAGATATTTTGTGGACAAAAAGTTACTGTGGTTGAAATGCAAGTGTTTCATCTTGGTGGAAAATACCCTTCTTACTTTATTCTGCAATATTATATTGAAAGATGCTATAGTACCATCTAAGATAAAGTGTGATTTCTTGAAAATCAGTACTGATGTTTTCTGTAGTCAGATTCCCAGCCAATTACGAAAGTCAAACTTAACTAGTTAGTAATATATTTTGAGAGTCTCAATTCAACTGGTTCCTAGAGATGGACATCTACAATTGCCATTTTTTGGCATCTGTATGACAAACATAGCCAACATTTTTTCATGTTTGGGGGCGCAGTTAAGAAAACCAATTTGTTGCAACATAAATTAAGCCAGAATTCTGTAAATTTCTTTTCCATAAGCACTTAGAGGAATCTTGCCATCATCTACTTTTTTATTAATTTATTCACTTGTGTTTTGCCAAATCCTAACACAAGGCATATTCCCCATCTTACTGTTAAAACTGCTTATAAATTAGAGTATTATGGTGATATTTTGTATCTAGTGTGATAAAAAGGGTCATAATCCAAACCAGTAATTTTCAAAAAATTTCCAAAAAAAAAAAAGTTAATTTGAGTATTTGGGGATACATTTTTTTATTATTATTTTAGATAATAATCTTAATGGAATGTTTAACACTGAAACTTCTCTTTCCTGTGCAGTCGTCTGTAAAATCTTCTGTTTAAACAAGTGTTCCCTGAACCCCTTTCAGATGATCAGTCTTTGGGGCTGTGGGCATAGTTTCTTCAGTGGGAAGTTGCAGCATAAAGAAAGAATATCCTGTTGCCTTGAACTGGAATGAAGAGCATTTGTTAGAAAAGAGGAAACTGGTCCAGCAACACCTGTATCTCTTACTGAACATATAGAAATTAATTCATGTGGTAGGGACTTTCCTATTAGTATCTTTCCCATGATCATTAGAGAATGTGATAATGATTTCACTTTGGAAATAAGTATTAGCATTACTTACTTTCATATTTGTTTTAAAGAACAAAATTAAAAAATCTCAAAACCTAACATTGAAGTGCAAATAAGGGTTATCATATTTCCTTCAGAGAAAGTTGAAAATATGAAAATAATCTGTTGATGTAAATTGCCCATTTATTATGACTAATGTCTTCTACATATATGCAATGCAGTTAACCTTCTTTGAGTTAAATGAAAAAATCTAATTAATTTTACTCATGGACTTCAACCTTTGACTACTGATGAGAGTATAGTCACATCTTATGGAACACATTGAAGAGTCTTCCTTCCTTCAAATTTGTAGAAGTATGTTGAGAGATAGAAAAAACTCTTGCAGAAACTGCAAAGGTACTGGGCAGTGAAAGGAGCATAATTTCTTTTGGCAGAATGTGTATTCCCAACAGAAACAGTTTATGCCTAGACCTTCTCTAAAATTCCCTTCTACTCTCCTTTTTTACTCCCTTTAAGATTTCAGTTTCACATGCAAACCTCCTTCTGTCAGTTGTTTGTGTCCCTCCGCATAGCTACTAATATATCTGAAAAATTTTCTCTGATCCTTTATAATTATGTAATTGTTCAGGTTGGAAGAGACCTTTAAGATTTTCAAGTCCAACTGTTAACCCAACATAACTGTGTTCACTAATAAACCATATCACCAAGTGCCTCATGCACATGTTTTTTTTCATACTTAAATAAAATACAAGTAATTCCATAAGCAAATAATAAAAGGCAAGAAGTTTACCCAAAGCTTATGTTTATGTGAAGTTAAGGTAAAATTTAAAAAAACTGCAGCCTGGCCATTTCTGCACATGGTAACCAGTATTTGCAGCTGATATAAATTGGTAGGATGTCTCCACTAAATCAGTGGAGAATTGTTTACCTGGTTGTACTCTCATAACTTTTTCACAGCAAATGTGATGGGATTTACTCCCTATCAGTGGTAAATTGTGCAAAACAGGATGATTAGTTCTATACTGGGAAGGTCATTTCAGTCTTATTTCAGAATAACTAATGGAGCTTTGAAAATGTTAAAGTAATGCATGTGTGTGGCATATGCAGATGGTGGGAGAAAATGCTATGCACATGAAACCTAAGCACAGAAATTATGAACTTGAAACTATCTTCTCAGTGAAAGCTATTTAGCTCTAGAGCCTCTCCTTTGCATTTTGAGAGGATTTAGAAGAATGCATTATTCATAGCGAAACAACATTTAGAAAGTCAGTTGTTTCTGACGGAAGGTGGTGGACACGAGCTTGCATATTTTTTCTCCTTTCATGTTACTACTGCAGAAAAATCTGTCTTGTGCCTTGAATACTGTATTGATTACAATCAATCAGACATTTTAAATAGACTAAAGTATGCCCTACTTAGCAAAAACTGCATTGACAAAGAGAGTATATTAATGAATCCTAGAAATTTTGGCATTAATTAGGCCTGAGCTCTTAAATGTAAAAGATAAATGTGGTATCATTCAATAATCCAATTTTTAGACTAATTATTAGAGATAAAATGGAGCATGTTATTAAGTTTAATTTTGAGAAGGGTTAAGTAACAGAAAGGCTTAAGTGATACAGTCATCAGATATTCAGCTGTCAAAACACCATTTTTCTGACTGTTTTCCTTTGGATCAAGAATTGCTATTCATTCTGGGAAGTATGTTTTGGAGACCTCCTGTCTGAGAGGGGTTAAAGGATCATGCCATGGGAGACATAATTTTAACTCTAGGATCAGATCTTTTGAGAAAAAAATATGAGGTCTTTCGGTGTTGATAAAGAGAAAAATATCCATGGGTTAAAAAGTCATTATTGTAACACTTCTTTTTCTTTTTTTGTGTTTTTGAACCAATATTATTTTTTTCCATCGGTACGTGTAATGAGCCATAGCTAATATATGGTAGTGAAGTTAGTATCTCTGAAACTCAGCTTTTCAGTATGAAAGAAAGGGGGCAGGTAGAGAATTAACGTATATTTCCAGATTTTACCCCTTATATTTAAGATGTCTGAGCCTCAGCTATTGCCTCATGGATGGAGTATAAGATGATAAAGCAAGCAGATATTGTGTTGCTTTTGTGCTTTTGACCTTGTGGTGTGGGTATACCCCAGAGTGTTTCTGCCTCTTTTTTTTTACTATTTTGTTATTTGGCTCTTTTTTTTTTTTCTTTTTTTTTTTTTGTTTTTTTTTTTTTTTTTTTTTTTTTTTTTTTTTTTTTCTATTATTCTGTTATTGTGTTTATTTGGCTAGTTGGAAGTACAGACATTCTCGTTGACATAAGGTATCATAATGAAACAGCAATTATAAAAGAGGAGCTGTGCAGCAGGAAATGGGAATAATACAATTTCCTTATACCTCGTTAGGGAGTGCCTACACTGCTGGCAGCTCTTTCAAGACTGATAAATACGGATCTTTGAGATGATATTGTAATATCTCCGAAAACAATAATACAAAGGAAAAGTTTGAATTTGAATATTTACAATGCAGAAGCTTTTGGAACATGAATGTGAAAATATAATGGATAAATATTTTAGCACCAAGTTTTATTCAGCTTCATTTGAGCGCATTTCTGAGGCCTGAGGAAGCTGCCCTTAGTGAAGGACCTAAGACCTTGGAAAGCTGAATCAGAGGGATCTGTCAACTTGCTTCTCACTCTTATGCTTCCTCATATTAGCAGCTGTTTTGATTTGTGCTAGTGGATCCTAAAAAGAATTTTTAAGGCAGGAATTCTCAAAATACAGGATATTCTGACTGTAATTTTTCAGGGTCCTGCCAAGTACCATTAAGGATTAAGGAGTACCTGGCAAGTACCACTGAGGATTAAGATAGCTGCTGGTAGTTGCTGTTAATGCTCCCATATTGGCAGGATCCTTAAATGTCTTAAAAGGCAGCATTTCCTGAACTCTCTTCAATGCTACAGAAAGACATATTTGTTGCCAGAATGTGGCTGTTAGTCAGTCTTTGAAAATCTTTGAGCTTTTAATATCAAAACGTTACACTGAAAGAATCTGCCTCTGTGTGGTGATTCAAAAATAATAGGTGTATGGTCAGGCTACAGAATAATAATGTTAGTATGGGATTCATAAAACCTATGGGTGACAGTAGTGTGGTATAAACATTTCCTGTTGTTCTTTTAAATTTTTATGAAAAGGTGCACAAGGGGTCCTTGTCATGTGCTTCCAATGACTACTCCTTAGTATGATTTCCAATGACTTACTCCTCACCGAAGAAGAGACACCTAGCAGAGGAGCCAAGATTTAGATTCACTGATTTCATCCTGAGAATTTTTGTAAACAGTGCCTTTAAAGATGATTAACTGGAGTTTTCAATCAATCTAAAGCTTGGATGAAAACCCTATTCTGTGTTTACTAAATACCCTTAGTTTTCACTGGGAACAGAGTTGGATTTGCAACTCAGTCTACTACATCTATTGACTCTCCTGGCTTTTGAACTGTGCCTTTCTCTGCCTTGTTGGGTTTTTTTTTTCATTCCTGAAATGGGAATAAACCTCCAGTAAAGCCCTCCGTCATCAGAAGTCTTGCTTATGATTCATAGATCATGTGAACTTGCTCGTGATTCATCATTCAGTGATGTTACCCATCATTCTAAGATTTAAAAGCACAGGTTTTACTATCTGTGTTTTCAAGCACTGCCACAAAGTTGCCTACAGATGTGTTGAAAAGGCAACTTCCAATATTGGTAAACGTACAATCTATTCAGGATGTTGTGCTCAGCCAAAGGTCACTCAAACTGGTAGGAAGAGAAAATAAAGGGCTGGAACCTTTAAAGTGACTGACTTCTCCACTCTGTGTTTAATTTTTGGCAAAGTCCTTGTAGGTAGAAATATTGCTTACTTTTACATTGATGAACATGTTTTCTGAATGAGAGGGAAAAGAAGCTTTTCCTTCTGGAATAACACATTAAATGGTTGAGACTTGGAGGAGCTGAGTGGTTTAAATAAATAAGTAGTGGTCTCTGTAAGGATGATATTCTCTTTTGTACAGTTAAGAGTTTTTTGTTGGCAGAATATGACAGAAGAGAGGCTTGGAAATAAATCAAAGGTAGGTTCTGCTC
This sequence comes from Sterrhoptilus dennistouni, assembly GCA_013397095.1. Classification (NCBI taxonomy): domain Eukaryota; kingdom Metazoa; phylum Chordata; class Aves; order Passeriformes; family Zosteropidae; genus Sterrhoptilus; species Sterrhoptilus dennistouni. The sequence continues at coordinate 661,707 of VWZU01002687.1, read as the reverse complement.
ATGCTGGTCCTGTGTCTGAAGCTGCCTCAGATCAGCCAAAAGGGAGAATGCTCTCCCTGTGTAGGGATGGTTGGACTGGTCTAATTAGGAAAAAAAACACAATGACAAGCAACCAAAATTTTCCTTCATCCATATTTAACCAAAAATACTAAACAAGAAGCTTCTTTTTGTCACTGGAAATATTTTGTTATGAGATGGTTCATCATTGATCTTCACTCTCTGGTGATGGAACAGCTCTCTTGGGAGGCAAATATAATCAATATCTATCTTATCTGTTTGACAAGCCACAAAAAAAAAAAAAAAACAAAAAAAAAAAAACTGATATGATCATATAAAAAAACAAAAAAAAAAAAAAAAAAAAAAAAAAAAAAAAAAAAAAAAAAAAGAGGAAACAAACTTCAGCTTTTGTTTAAATTATTTAAAGCACATTTCCTAACTTTTTATTTGAAAAATCTGTTTTTAAATCTAGTCTAGAAAAATGCTGGTTTTATAAGCTTCAGGAACATGTTTCATTTGGAACTAATGAATTATTCCTTGCCAGCAGACAGCTGTAAATACATATAATGTTTAAGCTTTTTGAGGCTTAGCTCAAATGCCAGCACAAAATCAATGACAAAAATCAATGTCTTATATGTGCAATACTTTACTTAATCATTTAAAAAAATTATTTCAAGAGTCAGATCCAGAGCAAATTTTCAGAAATAGCTTAGCTCCTATAGAGTTCTATTGATTTACTCCCATGCTAGATCTGGCCCACTGTGGAAGCTAAATTTAATATAACTGTATCTTTTAATGTATTTATTTATTACTGCTGAACATCATTGCATTTTACACCACAACAAAAGTGGATTATATTTGTGGCAAATTTTTTACATACACAGAATCTGTAGTTGTCTGACATGGAATAAAATTGCCCTTGACATTTTTAAGATCTGGATTGAGTTTTCCATTTAATTTTGTGTAATTTATAAAAGAAGTTCATTGCTTAACTGACACTGATGATTATAACTAGTAATTTGCACGAATGATTAGGATATCCTTTGTGAATTAGGTATTCTCAATGAAATTTACAGCAAGTATGAGCTTTCAGAAATATTCTTTCTATGTTGATTTGATATAGATTGTTTAGATTTATCAAAATAGCATAAACCACTCAATATCATGGTTTGAATATTGGGTAAGGCTATATTAGTAAAGTACAGAACTACTAGTAGACATCACTAGATCTCTTTGCCGTTGAAATACAGACAATAAATAGGGTAGACTGTTCAGAAACAGTTTCTTAAACTTAATTTGGTGTTTCTTGTGATTACCATCCATACTATTGCAGTACTGGGATTATTATGTGATGCAGACACTGTGTCTTGCAGTGCTGGGTGTGGAATGAACCACAGAGTAAATTTTCCAGTATAACTGAAGAGTAGGACTTTCAGAAATGATAACTGTGATGCTATTGATTTGACTTGCTGCTGATTGTGTTCAACATCTCTAAAAAAACCAGGAAATAACTCAAGTGGAGGTTAAAATATGTTACCTTATAAAACCAATCATGTTAGTATTATTTTGTTAGTATTATTATACTTTCTCAGTTCCTGACATCATGTATTTGGAAATCTTCACTTAACACTTTATCAAGGTAATTCCTCTCATTTAATATCAGTCAGCCCAATCCTCATGAAAAATATCCATTTATCTAAGTAGTAATTTTCAGCCAACTAAAAAAATGTAGACTGCATTGTGTATGCCTTTTTTCCTTTTTGGAGGCCTGTACATTTTTAAGGTAAGTAACCTAACTTTTGCCATCTCTTTAACTGTTATACTGTTTCCTCTGGTTATTAACTAATACTTCCTTTAATTTGCTTTCTATCCGTGACACCTCATTTTTTATACATTGCTAAAGCCTGTATTTAATAACTAGATCTATTGTTGTACAGAATATATTAATTAGATCATACAGCAGTTAATACCATTGGGTGAGAAAGCTGAAGAAAGGTAATTTATCCTGCATAAAAAGGAGTCATGAATCATGGCTGGCTGCTTTTTGTGCACAAGTAGTTAATGTGGATTTTCACACTTAAAATATGAAGTTGTCTTATGGTGCTTTTTGTCATATTTGTGAGAAAAAAATGTTGTTAGTAATATAAGGAAAATTGTGTCTATTCTTCCATTTGCAGAGCTCATTGATTACATAATGAGACTAATTCCAGGATCAGACATCACATGTTAAGGCATAGTCTTTTTGGAGTCTCTTATGATTTACTTTCATAATTTTGTAATTAAATTGAGATAATGAATAATAAAATGCATTTTCAGGTTTGTGAAATATTATAGGCAGCCCCTTTAAAATGAAACATTATATGACTAGATTATATTTTATCTGTTATATATTTGTCTATGCTATTTATTGCTGCTTTCTGCCCTCTTGGGATGGCACACTTTTGTAAAAGACTGGAAATACAGAGTGTTATCAATGTTACTTCTTTCACTTCATAACAGCAACAATACCAGCCAATATCTCATTCAGGAATTCAAGACAACATTAATTAAATTCTGCCATCCAAAGGATGAGTATTTTGCAGCAAAGAAAAATTAATTTTTGATTAATAAGTACTGAAAATCTGTTATTCAGAAGTTTAATATTCATGTTAATATCTAATTCTGTCTTTGTACAGAATTACCATGTTATGAAATAAACAAACAAACAAACGAACAAATAAATAAAATGAACAGCCATTTTGTTGTTTTTTATATTTAAAACTTGAAGAATAGTTATACGTTTTTTTGTTCCATTTGAAGTAATGGAACTTCATACATTGATGTTATACTTGGATTCATTGTAGGGGAAATATTTTCTTTATGACTATCTAATGAAGATTATACAGTGACTGGAAAATACCCTTAAAATGGAGAATATACAGGGACCACTTTGAAAACTGAGAAAGAAATATAAGACCAGTCATAAGAAAACATTTGCTTTATACCTGGCATTCATTCACAACAGTTGTGTGTGACATTTGTGTAAAAGGGCGTATGGTTACCTTCACACTCCTTGAAGTGTTTCTCTGTGCCAGAGGGCTGTTCAAAAATTCCTTTTGCTGCCAGTAGCCAAGGAGTTACTACCACATTTGGAAACTGCCAGGAAAGCTGGGTCCTGTCCTATTTCCCCTGGCCATTCTTTGTACTACTTGTGAGAAAGGGAAATTGTGTCCCCCACTGCAGCAGCTCAGCATCACTGCGGGATCTCTGCACGCTGTGCTCATCACCCCTGCATCCTGCTTTCTGCTGTTGGCATGCTGTGAAGCAACTGCAGTGCTCCAAAGCCTGTCTGTTGGATGTAGGTGAACATTTATTCACAGCTGTAAAATAAGCCTTGTAGAGACAAGTGTTAGACATGACACAGAGAGAGAGAAAGAGTAAATCCTCATTCTGGGTTAGTTAAAGGAAAGCTTTTTGTTAACATCTGAGAGCCCATGGTTTTGTCTTGGCTACATTGCAATGATAATCCTGCCTGAAGCTGCTTCTTTTCTAGACAGGCTTATACCAGGATCTGTAGCAGGAGATCCACTGGCCAAATTCATTTTGCTTGTGCTAAATAAAGTAAACAAGAATGGACATAATTCTTACAAAGTAGAATTTTGGGAATGGCAGCATGTCTCAAGATGAATTGCTACAGCAGTCTCAAAATATGCGGCTTTGTAAAGAAGGAACATTTTTCACATTAGCTGTACTGAGCTAATCACCATTGTCTTTACAGATATAAAGATTTGCATTGTCTTGCTCACATCTGTGTTTTCTGAAGCACAGGATTCCTATGGTCTTCTAAGAGCTGGTGCAGTAATACAGAATTGCATTTCAATAAAGAAACAGAAGTCTCAAGCCTTACTAGAGTGAACTTCCCTTTACTTTTACATAGGGATTTGTCTGATGTATGGAATAACCTGTATTTGATGAAACTGCTCTTCAAGAGGGAGTGGGACAGACTGCACAGTGGATTTTTTGACCATAAAGTCAGCTTGATGAAGGCCACATAAAGTGATAGATTGAATGGATCAACCAAATCCATTATTACTATTGCTTTTCTGGTTCAGAATACAAGTCCAGTAAAGACAAAAATTGCTTTAACTGAATATCAGATTAGAGTAGTTCTGCCATAATCCCTTTTTTAAGAGGTAAGGAGAAGTGATTTTCTTTCTCCCCAGGAGGTAAGAAGGCCGTGTGTGCTAAGGCTGGGTGCAAAAGAGTGAATGTCATCTGTGAGAAAGTAGGCAGGAGTCAAGTAAATTTGCCAAATACGCTCAAATTAGAGCTGTCATTTGTCTTTGACTGAACAGATGGAAATAGAGAATGAAGACCATAGCCTTCAAATGTCATTGGGAAAAAAAAAAAATCAGCTAGAAACAGAAAGCCCATCCAGGAAAAGAAGCAGCATGATAGCCCTAGGCCTCATATTTGTTTAAAATTGGAGGACTGATCAGACAACTATTTCACGTAGTTCATGTACATGTGTATGTTACTGATGAAAGGTAATTTTCACAGTACAAGAATTTTGACTAAGAAAAAATTGCCAGTATTTTTTCTTAAGTGACTAAGCTGTGGTCTGGGAAAAGAATCCATGACAGCAGTGGAATATTCCTGTACATCATATTTCATTTTAATGGAATTAAAATGATAAATTAAAGTAACTGACACTGTAATTTCTTTCACTGTTTTGGATTTTTTGACACATTTTCTTCCTGTGAGACTGCACGCAAGGTTTGAATTGAGTTCATGAGTAATTAAGTACCTCAGGTTTTGTACATACTCACTTTGAAACATTTGAACCCATATTTTCATCTTAATATTTTCATTGCAATCAAATCAGGATAGTATCCAGACACACAGACTGTCCAAAAATAATGCATACTTTTAAATATTAAAATTGCTGTGGAAGCTAATATGTACATCAAGTGCAAGACTGAAAAAAACCATGGGGCATAGTAAAAAGAATAATAAAGAGGACGAAGAATTTGCAAATGAACATGACAGATGTGTCAAATTGGGAAGTATTGCACTGCAGGGAGTTTACATCTGAAGCTTCTGTGGAAATGGTCCTGAGACTTTTTTTGTATAATAATATATCACTCTTGATATTGGTAAAAATTAAGTGTGTTTGTGAAATTTTCTCATATAGGCAGAATAACATCAATAATACAGAGAAGGAGTGGGGCATCATTTAGGAAGTGGTGAAAAATGGGTGTGGTTAATTGGAAGGCAGTTAAATATTAGGTGAGGGTCACTTATTAACATCGGTTTTCTGCTATAAGATCTCTTCCATTCCTGAATATTTTTGCTTTTATTAATACTGGATAGTCTATATTTTGTTTTGCCAGTGGTTAATTTTTAACTGTTTTTCACATCACATCCATTAGACAAACTGTTTTTTAACACAACTGGAAAATCGTGGAATTATTTTTTTCATTAAAGATAACTTCAAAACAGAATTACCTTAAACATGAGAAAAGTGTTACTCACTGAATTGTAAATCCCCAAATGCAAAAATTTATAATAAAAGGTGAAAAATATTTCAGCTTTTATAACACCAGCAGGCAACCTTAAAGGAGTTGAATCATTTAAAACAGATGCTGCCTTGTGATGGAAGATAGATTGGCCTGTGAGCCTGAATAAACTTTGTCTCTAATTAGTATGCAAATCTCACCTGCTCCAGGGCTCTTCCTCTTTCAAAAAATATGATCTATTTAGTTTTTCTGTGTTTTCTGGTGAATAATCTCACCCAGGAGGTTTCTTTTGCATTCCAATTTTCTTCATACCTGTAATTTTTTAAGTATGCTGTACTATTTTAGGTCAGTATTTTCTTCAAAGCACCAGGATGAGAAATGTTAGCATTTCAGAAATCAAAAGAAGAAAAGCTGAAACAAATACAGACATTTAATAATAAAAATATCTTTGCTCAAACCTATAGAGTAAAATTCTCTTTTGCAATGCATGCTTATGCATATCTAAAATCCATACAAAGTGTTAAGAGGACTATAGGCATTGAATATAAATTTCATTCATCTGGTGAGAATTTGACTTGATTAGCAGAATATTTAATACCAGAATGTTAAATAAAATATAAAAATGCCTTTAAAATTCCATCTCAGAATATTAAAAATAGTAATGGTTTTCAACAGAAATGGGATCCCAGTTAGTCAATGTCACTGACATAAAGCATGTCAGCATGTTATGAAGTATAGACTTTAAATATCTGTAAACTTCTGAGATTCAAACTCAATTCCTCTTTGCTGCCCTTCCTTTTTCTCTGATACAGTTCTCTGTGTCAGCATGGAACATAAAAGAAGCACCTAAACAGCTGGACTTGGTTCAGGATGGGGATCTTTTGAGGGATGTATTCATATCATCCACCTTCAGACAACTTCTTTCAGGGTGTGAGATCTCTTCTATGAAAAGCATGATTTAGTTACTCTTGTTCCATATATGCAATTCCTCTTTGGTGGCCTTGAAATACTGAAAAAGGAATTAGATACATCTGTATTTTATTTCCCAGCTATGTGTAGGGACCATCCTTGGACAAGTCACATAGATGTAGACCCTGAAAAGTTTTCAAAGGCTCTAATTAATTCCAAAGGCATCTTTAAAGGTTTGGCTTTAATCTTCCTAGCCTTTGATTTCCTTAGCTTTAAGATGAAAATGTTACTATGCACATATCTTTGTAGCCCTTTGGAGACTCTTGGATGAAAGGTCCTGTACAACTGTAAACCATGTTTTTATTATTTTCTTATTGGCCACTAAAGGGAATTTTGTATGGAATATATAAACATTTTGAACTACAGGGGTTTCCAGAGTTTATCAGAATCAAGAAATTTGCCCTACATATTTATGTAACTATTATGAAATAAAAGCACCAAACATAAATAATGCATGAAAATATTTAAACCTTTTCCCTACAATTTTCTTATTTGATCTGATTGGATGGGCAGCACTATTAAAGCTCTTCTGAGAAAAGTCTCATTCTCCCAGGAATGGTGCTTCTCAGTAAAAGGTAAAAATAAGAAAATGTTTTAGCTTTAGGCAGTCACCTGATTCTAGCTCAGCACTCAGAGGTGGGACCAGCAATCTTGTTTGCTAAAGACAAGTAACAGAAGTATTTTACAGGTGCCAAACTATATGTTTGAGACAGAGAAGAATAATAGGTCAAAGAGAAGCTTAAAGCTCAAATAATCAAGAAAGAGAAAGTTTTGCATCACTATGATTTTGATTTGGGGCATAAAAATGCACAGAAATTGCTGGGAGCTTTGTTTTTAAGCAACATATAAGCGTAAAGAAATCAGTCTGTGCTCTTCAGTGGCAGCCAGGTAGATGGCAGGCCCTTGGCAGCTGTAATTCACTGGCCTGAGGCAGCATGTCCTGAGCAGTGTGTGCTACCCTGGGGGTTCCTCCTGCTTCTGGTTGCACATGTCCCTGTTGTGGAAGAGATTTATTTCTCCTGTCTCACTGTCTTGCTTGCAGGTTAACTCTGTGTAGCCTATTTACAGGGCCATTTTCCTGCTGTGCTCACCAGAAGACAAAGCCAAATGTGAATCAGAATGTTCTAGTTCATCAAGTCTTATTTTAATTAATTACTTAGGCGTCTACCTCCGTTTCAAAGCCTTTTGCAGGCATGTTCAAAAGCTTTTCAGAGAAAACAAGGCTTTCTCATGTTCGTGTTTCAGTTAAGCTAAGATAAATTTCTCATCCAACAAATGCTAAAACTAGCATGAATCCCACCCATCTCAGAAACAGTGCACAACCCAGGCTGAGTATTGGGAGTGGAAAAAGTCATGCTGCAAGCAAACATATTCACATATACTGATATACTTCAACCGAGCTGTCTAAAAATACTTTGCAAGCTCCTATTTTATCACTGGAGGTGAAATTCAAACATTTCATATGAGACAGGGTCAATTTTAGTGGATAGATTGAAATTTATGTGAGAATCATGGACTAAATGTGATGACTAGAAGGAGAAATGCCTCTGCTATGCTCAAAGAGGTGGAAACTCCCAGTGCCCCACCATTTCAACTCTGGGTGATAAACAAATTAAGCCTCCAGACTGGCAAGTTACTATTTTAAAAAATATTCATTTTAATATAGGATTTTATTAATTTTAAAAATTAATTTCTGGGGGAAAAACAATCTCCCAAAATCTCAATCTTTTTGTGGCATTTTGAACAGTTTGGAACTTTTCGTCATTTTGTTTCCTAGTTTAGTCCTGTGTTCCTATTTGTCAAATTATTTTCATTATGGTAGCCTTTCATACAAAAAAAAGGCTTATAAAATCAGGTTAGGGCAATGCAAATTTAAGGAAATCTAAAGGGAAACCAACAAGAACATTTCTTTGAAGGTCTAGGAATAATTCACACTAATGCAGTAAAATTTTCAATGTGGAACTCAGGTTTAAAAAAAAGATGCTGAAGTAAATTTACTTCTCAAGTAAATGATGAGAAAGCAATATTCAAGAGAGTGCAATAAATTACTTTTTCAGTTCATTATTACAAATATATCTAAGAACTTAGCAATATTGGTTATAATTCTGACTCAGCAGATTAGGGTGAGCATATTACCTTTGAAAACTTGCTAACAGAAGTGAGGTGCTTTGTACTTCACTTCTTCCATTCCAGACTTCTGTTTCTCCTGTTCCTCTCCAAAAGGTCAAGCTCAGAAGGAATGATGAAGTGAGCACAGATCCTGGCAGACTTCTCTTTCTTTCCCTTTCTGTCTCACACAGATCATTGAGAGAGAGCTGCTCTTGAGGAAGGTTTCTCAGGCAGTTGTTAGCAGACCAGACAGTGATGCATATACTTTTTTATTATTCCTTTCTTTTAAATACATTTTTTATCATGAAACAAGCTTCTTTGACTTCAGGTGACAATTAATATCTTCAATCTAAGGAGCTGAGCCTTCATCGTCTTTAAAGGTGTGTGCAGTGGGTAGGGTGAATTTAACCCACACTTCATAACTTTTTAATTTCAATCTTAATTAATTTTCTATAGACAGGGAAGAAAGAGTGAAATCTCCTTTTAAAACAGAAATTTCTGAATTTGCCAGTCATTTTTGTGGAGGAATAAAATGAAAAGAAGAATTAAATGCTTATAGGGAATGTTTCTTAGAGTTACTTATATTCAGGAAGAAATCAAAGCTAAGGATATTATTTGATGCAAAAGGAATGAGAAAAAGCAGCAGGCTTTGGTACTTGAAGAGACTTTTCAATTCACTTAATAAAAATCAGAATAAAATAGTTGTTGCCAAAGAACGTTTATGCAACCCGTTTGAAAATGGCATTGAAAAATTGTCCCTTTGACAGAGTTTCAAAGCACAACATCCTTTCTGCTGCAACACACACCTGTACCCCATTTGTTCCTACCAAAGCCAGAAGGAGACCTGAACATCACATGAATCTTATTTCTGTCAGCTCAAAGTACTATGTGAAGAAGCAATTTCATCCAGACAATATCACAGTTTCTTCTCTAAAGAAAACTTTTGCCAAAAGCCTTGCAAGCCCTATAATTTTCTATTTGGGAAATGTTGACTTGAATATTAAAATTTAACCTTTCTCAAACAAATTCTCTTTTAAAAATCTACTTATGTTTTCATAAACAATGTCCTGATCTAATTTGCTTGAAATGTTTTCCCTGTGTATTTCTTTAGATGAATAACCAAAAGACCTGGCACATAGTTGTAGCTTCATTCTTTTTCATTCTAGCCAAGTTCATCTCTATGGCACGAAACTCTTGAACAAAGAAGCATCATTTTTAAATATTCACAAGGGAAGAAAATGTTGTTTTCCTTGTGAGGGCTTCTTTTTTGGCTTTGTTTTTGGATTTTTTTGATGTTCTGGTTTGCTGTACAGTTGTAATCTCTCCTGCTTTGTGGGGTGTGTGTAATAAATGGGGTTTGAAATTCCTTAAACATTTTAGCTCCGCTTCAGCTATTAATCTCAGCAGCCATTTATTGGTTTGTATTCTGCAAAGCAATGGAGATTATCCTTTAATTAATTCCATTGAGGGGTTCAGCTGCCATCATCAACTACAATATGATTTCATAAATTAATCTTGTTGGGTAAGTATAATGCAATCTATTATAACATTTATATTAAAATGCAAGTAATAATACTAGAAATCCTGTGTAGGAAAAGGATATATATATGTGTGTGTGTCTCCCAAATGCACTAATTAGTGTTATATTAGTTTAATAATATTAGTGATTAGCATAATACATTTTCATATTTTCATACCATTTTGCATCTATTTCAGAATTCATCAGAAAATAAAAAGATAATGTGTTCTTAACTCCTACATAGGTAGCTGTCTTAAAAATTATGAAATTACATCTTACATGTATATTAAAATATAATTATATTATATGGATATATTAAAAATGTATCATAGATCTTTAGAACTCTGCTTGAGATCTAACTTTCTCACCAATTTGTACTACTGCAGCTTAATCTGTTATAATAATGCATATTTATATATGTGAACATTTTGACATCATGAGTATGTGAGGCAAAGCATGAAATACTGCCTAAAATATTTCATAATGTTTTGATCTCAGGAAGCTGGAAATGCTTGGCATGGGCACCTTTTCTGCAACAGGACTGATCATGTTAGAAGACTGGTTAAGTGGGGTGTCTTCTTTAGCACGACACCAAGCTGAGCTTAGCCACTTCTTTGTTCAAAATTAATTTGTGTGCTGATAGTGTTGTGTCAGCACAGCATGTTTGACTTCCAGGACAATGCTGGAATTTTTACTTTTTTGATTCTGTTAAGTGTTAAGATTTCAGGCATATCTAAATTTTAATGAATGTAGCAGAAACAAATGGGACGTGAGATAGCTCTTTTAGGCTCACACAGGCTGAAGTCAGGAGATGGGTAGATCTCAAATTTGAGATCAGTTCAACCTGGCAAAATAAGGTATCGTTATCAATGCTGCTCTTTTCCTAAGAACTGCTTTCATTAGGATTTCTTGCAGATTGGCAACTTTATGTTGGGAAATTAACCAGAGCTTGTGTTCTCTCTAAAAGTCTTCATCTAGCATTATTATTTAAGTTAATTAATTAATTAGAATCCTCCAGACAATCTGCAGAAATAGTTTTATTAAACCCCTGAGCGCTGTAAGATACTGCAAAACCTCTTTGTGGATGTAAATCCTAATATTTCATTGATCTGGGCAAAGAAATGCAGAGTTTAAAATGGAAAAGTCTTCTATGCTAATTTTAACTTTTTAGTTTTACAAATCAGAGATGATGAGCTGTTTTCCATCTTAATAGATAGACATTGCTGTGATTAACTAATTATTAATTTATGGTAGGAGTCCAATATATAAGTTTACTTTTGGCATTGTAGACGCAGTGTATTGATCAAATAGTTCAAGGACAGAAGCAGAGTTCTGTGTTTGCAGAAATTTTATTAAATGTGCTGCTTTGAGAATTTGTAGTGGATAACAATACAAATTGCAACTGCTCAGTGTCCCATAGAAGCTCATGTAACACTGTATGTCCTAGAAGCTTAAATCATCACTCAGGGCTGGCATGAAAGCAGACTCACACCAGCTAACCAGACTCTCCTTTGCACTCTGTATGTCACTGATGTGGTTATGTTGTGAACAGTGTTGCACTATGGCAGCAAAATCCTGTTCCAGTGAAAGTAGCCCTGGGAAAGCATGGGTGTGCCTGAGCAGCCAGCAGCAGTGACAGGGTGCTGCCAGGACAGGCTGTTTAAATGCAAATCAGCCAGCAAGAGCTGCCACTCTGGTCAGCTCAGGAACTGATGCTACAGCAGTCACCACCCAGGCTGAATGTGCTCGTTTACCAGGAGGATCCAGGGGATGCGGTTGTTCCCAAGAGCACATATGTGGTTCCACTCCTTCACAGAATCAATTGGTTTGTAAAAGGCCTCTGAGATCCTTGAGTCCAACCTGTGACTGAACACTACAATATCAACTAGACCATGGCACCCAGGGCCACATCCAGTCTTTCCTTAAACAACTCCAGGGATGGTGGCTCCACCACCTCCCTGGGCAGTCCATTCACATGCCAAACCAGTCTTTCTGTGAAAAGAAATCTTTCTATGGTTCAACCTAAGCCTTCCCAGGTGCAGCTTAAGACTGTATCCTCTCGTTCTGCCGCTAGTTGTCTTCCTGTGGTGGTTGCATAATTAACTCCAGGAAAACAGCATGTAGAGTGGAAACATATCCTTCAGGATCTGTTTAATGTTTGTAGATGAAATTACCATCTTAATTTTTTAATAGATAAAATACAGTTTGTAATTTGTGGATTTAAACATGGGATTTATTTTTGGGGTTTGTTGGTTTTGTTTTGGTTTTGGGTTTTTTTTAGTTGTTTGTTTCTAGTGTCATTGTTTCCTCTAAGACCTCTCAGCTCATGAAAAGCATCTAGGCTCTGCAAGATGTATTATAGAAAAATGGTAATAACTACTTTAGAAATCGAAAATTGCACTCAAAGCATTGACTTTGTGATCATATTTCCATTATTTCTATTTTATTCTATGCAATAGCAGTTATAATTTTTTTGACTCAGACTGCTCATATATTTCCAGTTAATGTAATATGGTGATATGTTGAACTGAAAAAACACTGGATCTACTGATAAATGTGATTTGTATTGAACCCTTAATGATAATATGTGGAGCAGGTCAGAAGTGTTGCCAGATTATTGTAATGACTCACAATAACTGTGGAGTCATAATAACATATATGTGTAAGTTGTTTATCATCTGCACTGACAATTAATATTAATTCATCTGATAACTGGATAAGAAGCAAACTCAATTCATTGAGTATGAGAAATTGGAAACATGGTTCAAAGCCTTCACAGTCAAATGGTCCAGGAAGAGACACGTTACACCCAATTTATTAATGCTGGGGTTGTTACATTCTTTAATTATTGAATAGAAAAACTTTGGCAGTTTAATTATAGCATATAGTTAGACTTTAGTGAACCTACTAGTGTATTAGGGATTCTAATAGTGTATTAGAGATTCTAATAGTGTATTAGGGATTCTAGCCAGTAAGAGATACAAATTTTTTTTCTTATTTTTCCTGCAGAAATTTTTACATCTGAACAAAAGAATACTCTTTCAAAAACAGAAGCGATTGCCTTAGAGGTTCATATCCTTACCTGTGATGGACTCTATAGTAGCTCGTTATCATTCTCCTGTTACAATATTGAATGACTAATCAAATGAAAATTTTGATTGTTACCTGTAAGTCCCCATATAAGATTCCATAATACAGAATTCTATATAACAACATTTTATTTAAATCTTTAAAACAAGGTACAAGTCAGCTTAATTTTTAATTTAGGAACTTAAATGGAAAAGAAGCTTCTTCTTTGAGAACTGTTCAGTGACAAATTATGATAACTGGGAACATCATTACTGTCTGTGTATCTTTTTAGGTAGGCTCCTCACAGGCAGTGGGGTAGGGAACCTGTTCCATTTTGCCTGTGAGCCTGTTTGCCTGCCTCGTTCTTTTTACATCTGTCTTGGAGAAGTTCTTTAATACAGCTAGCAGAAATTGTCACTCATGTGAGCATTCTCCCAGGGTTAAGAGTGGGAGCACTTGGGAAGGACCCAGGAGTATCACTCACCCTGTGGCACCTCGCCTTTCCCATGGCATTGGTGGCAGTGACACATGGAAGCACTGGGGACAGCTATGTCTCCTCCTGCTGCATTCCATGAACATGAGCAGCAGCACTGGGAATCTGGGTTAAGAGGCCAAAACAATTTTTGAGCCCCACCACATAACTGGTAAAGGTAATTTGTGTCCTCCTACAGAAGATAAAAGCATTACATTGTATCTTTCTGAATACTCAGTTTAGGAAAACAGACACCTGAAAAATGAGGAAAGTGGAGTTTGAGTGCACATCAAGGTACAAATGCTTCATCCCTAAGGTGAGTACCAGGCCACCAGAGGACAGCGATTTTGGTATGAAGTGAGGAGATATGTGCCACAAAGGCATGTGGCATGAGGCACTCTGAGCAGAGCAAAGGCTGATCATCAGCTCCATCCACTGTGTTTTTAAAAAAATTTATTTGGCTGATGCTTTAAAAAGTGTACAATTTTCAACCAGTCAGTGTAGCATCACATTCATGAGCAAGGATTTATGAGATTATATTAATCAGTTAAGAGGAGTTGAGGCATGTCTGTAATTAGTTAAAGGCAGCGATATTATGTGATTTTTGAATATTTTTTCTCTTTCTTAAATCATACTCCAGTAATCTGTTTGAACAAGCATTCTATGACAGGCCAAAAAAGAGGAAGGATAGAATACCTTAAGTGTTTAGACATAAGGTCTCTACTACCAGGCTGAGATGTGTGATTCTTTTTTTTTACTGCTTCTTTATGGCATCCTTTGACCATTCTGTCACTATATACCCTACATCTTCTCTCATCTTCATCCAAATAAACCATTGTGTTTAAAGAACTGAGCTACAAGTAAAAAGTCTCCTCCTTGTCATCTCATTCCTCTTGCCTTGTCTTGCACCCCAGAAAACAGATCCAGCATAAGTCACTTCCCTTTTAAATTTTGCTCTTCCACTGCACTGCCCGCACCACCTCAAAGCAAAAACCAACAACAAACAACCACAACACTCCCCTCGCTGCCCTCCAATTCTCAGTAAAAGGGAATGCTATGGTTATAGAAGGCAGAGACAGCTAAGAAATGTTGTAGTATAGTCAGAATTATGGCTGGAATTTTATGCCTGTGGAAAACATAGGTAAACATGTCAATAGTAAGATTACTTACTATACTATCAGATTCTATCAGATTAAGATGACTATAGGCAGAGAACCTCAGCAGTATGGAGTACTTTTCAAAGCAGTCCAAATTGTAGGACAAGATATGAAAACATGGATTTCAGAGTATAAAAGTAGCTAGCTTTAAGACCAGAAGAAAAGTCAGATATATTTTTTTATATTTTACTATCCAAGAGTTGTTTTTAAAATAAATCTTGAATTGGGATGAAGTAAATTCTTGTAAGTTGTCCCCTTTCTTTAGAAGGCAATTTGTTATAAGTTTTGATATCAGTCCTGTTATTATTTCCATTTGTAGAGTTTGACACAGGACAAAGAACTTTATCTGAGTAGGGCATGTACAGCCCTGCAGTAGCAAAATGGGGGTGGGACAACAGCTCTGGAAGCATGATATGCTTAGAATCTAGAATATCTTCCCTTTGTAAGGCAGTGGGAATTATCTTTGTGTTGGATCAGGTGATGAAGTCCTGGTGCAGGGCAAAATTCAGGAGAGATGTTTATTCACTGCATTTTTCCAGGTCTAAAAGCCAATATGCAAGATGCAATCAATAAAAGGACTGATTAATTATGCCTGACAGGAGCACCATAAGGAAGGCCTGAGTACAGCACAGTTGTACACAGGACTGATTGCCAGCATTACATCTGGGGATGAATGAGGAAATGGGGACTAATGAGACCTCTGCTAATGCCTCCTCCTGCCACCTCCACTGCACTGCCCAGCCTCTGTGGAAATAGAATGCTAATTAGGCAACCGAGGAGCTGATTGCGATCAAGGATTTTGGAGTATTTTATCAGACATTTACTGCAACCTGCACTACATTTCTCAGCATCATGGAAGATCAAAAGATAGGAGAGAAATAATTGAAAATCAAGGTGTTATATCTACATGGACAAATTGTACAGTAAACATAAAATTAAAGCATCCACATTTCCTAGATAATGGGATTAACTATGGATTTTTTTGTTTTGTTTTCAAAAAGCTTTATGTTTTCAAACAGGGTAATTATTGAAGTTCTGTTGAAATCAGTGTAATTATGTTGATTTACACAACCAAAAAATCAGACCAAAATAGAAAAATAGAAAAAGAAAAACACTTTCTCCCCTCTCCACCAACATTTAATCCTCTTTGAAATGTGAAAGGGTCCTCATGCAAAATGAAAGCAGATTAAGGAACAGAGGAATATCTGAAAAAATAGATGACTCCAAGGATTTCTAATAATGATTTCTCCTGACTATTACACTGTCTTACATGAAACAGAAGAAAATTTCTAACTCCACAGAAAAATTCAGTAGCTCTCTAGACTTTAATTTTTAACAGATAGCAAGAAAACTGAAAAAAGTAAAACCAAGAACTCTCCAAAATACATTTCTGATGGCATGATGTTCTGTTGGTGAACTGCAACATTTATCTTTATTTCTTTGTAGGTGATGCTCTCTATGAATACTTCTGGTTTGGGCCGTGATAAGAGTAAAAGCAGATGCAGAAAGTCTGTGTGATATAAATAATGATTCTGCTTGACAAAATACTTTTGACATTTTAAGAGGGGTACTGTTGAGCAATTTGCTCTGGTTTGTTGCTCTCCCATGAAACAGCTAATTTAGTCTGGTTAAAAGCCAGCTTTCTCATTGGCTCTGAAAAAAAATTAGTACTTCATATGCAGTGCATATCCACAGCTTCCCTGGGAGCTGGCATTATTAACCAAACACTAGTCCACTCCTCTTCAGGCATGGAAAAGTGCTGATGGAATATTTACTATTACCTATGTCTCCTCCTGTAGAAAGATACTCTAAATCCACTTGCAGAGAGTTAATAAGCCACTGATACAAAAATCTGCACGTCAAATATTAAAAATAATACTGGTGATTACATTTTTGCTTGCTGTTGGGTTTAGCTGCTATATTTTTGGAAGTCACTACAGGAGAAAAACAAATAAACAAAACCTATGCCAGCAGATCCATGGAAGGCTATAGGCTGGGATAGAGTTAATTTTCTTCTTAGTGGCTGGTACAGTGTTGTACTTTGGATTTAGGTTGAGAGGAATGTTGATAATAATACACTGATGTTTGTTGCTGAGCAGTGCTTACCCTAAGTCAAGGACTTGCCAGTGTCTCATGCTCTGTCAGTGAGGAGGAGTACTGAAAGCTGGAAGGGGGCACAACCAAGACAGCTGACCTAAGCTGGCCAAAGGGATATTTCATACCATAAAACACCAGGCTTGGTATATAAACCATGGGCTGGGTGGAAGGAGATTATTTTCTGCTTAGAGACTGACTGGGCATCAGTCAGCAGTGGTGAGCAATTGTATTGTGCAACACTTGTTTTTCTTTTATCTCACTCCCTCTAATTACCACTATTATTATTATTATTATTACACTTCCAATTAATAAGCTATTCTTATCATAACCCATGAGTTTAACCTTTTTTTCGGAGAGTCTCCACCCACTAGGGATGGGGGAAGTGAATGAGCAGCTCCATGGCACTTAGTTGGCAGCTAGGCTTAAATCACGGCAGAAGGAAATAAAGGAAGTTTAGGTTTCAACAATTTCAGCTAAGCAGCTAAAGGGGCATTTGAGAGCTTCATTACCCTTCTATGGACACCCTCCAGCACCTCAATATCTTTTTGTAGTGAAGGGTCTGGAACTGGACAAAGTTCTTAAGGTGTGCCCTCACCAGTGCCAAGTACTGGGAACAATCCCTGCCCAGGTCCTGCTGACCACACCATTCCTGATACAGGCCAGGCTGCCATTGGTCTTCTTGGCTGTCTGGGCACATACTGGCTTATATTAAGCTGCTGTTGACCAGCACCCCCAGGTCCTTTACCTCTGGATGGCTTTCTGGAAAGTCTTCCCTAAGCCTCTAGTGCTGCGTGGAGTCATTGTGTTCCAAATGTAGGACCTGGAACTTTGGCCTGTTGAACCTCTTGTGGCTGATTGGCCTCAGTTCATTGATCCAGCCTATCCAGATCCCTCTGTTGAGCTTTATGATCCTTCAGCAGTGCAAGACTTCCACTCAATCTGCAAGATGACTGAGGGTGATCTCAATCCCCTCATCCAGATCATCAATAAAGATATTAAATAAAATTGGTGCCAAGACTGGGCCTTGGGAACACCACTTGTAACTGGCTGCCAGCTGGGTGTAATTCCCATCACCACCACTCCCCAGGGCTGTCCATCCACCCAGTTTCTCACCCAGGTAAGAGTGCACCTGTCCAAGCACAATTTAGCACAGCACAGTTCAGATCTTCAAGAGAGATTTTATCCAACAGAAATGTTAGTTATTTATGTAATTATTTAAATGTTGTATTATAACAACCATTCCCCCAATTATTGTATTTTATTTTCTGTCCTCATATCTTCTTAAAATAGACCTTTTAGCAATGAATTTATTGCTTTGGTTTGGTTCGGTTCTTCAGAAAATAGCATTTTCATCCTCTGTTGATATACCTGTAAGACTTAGTCTACTTTCCATCCTTCATTCTTATACTCTGATTATCAAGTTTCATGGCTGCTTTGCCAATAAACTGCATTTATGCTCTCTGAGCATCCAGTCTCCTATCTACTAAGGTCACAGGGCTTATATAATGAAAAGACTGTTAGCTGAGGTGAATATTCTGAGAGATTTTGCCTCACTGGCTGTTGTTAAGATAACCCAAAGCCTATCCATTAAAATTGGACCTTTACCTCTTTATTAGTGCAGCTTAATGCCATATCTTTAATAATTTTTGGGTGACAAATCAAAGTGGGTTGCGATATTTCCAGTATCCCAGCCATTTCATTTGTGTTATGTTAAAAAAAAAGAAAAGAAAATCTTTGTGAGTGTTGGGAAAAATGGCTGTACAAACAAATGAGAAAGAATTTATTTGGATTTTGCTCCCCTACTTTTTTGCAAATCTCATTTCCCTAGACTGTGTTGCATCTCTGGCTGGTATTGGATATTTTATTGTCACTTATGCTGATTTACAAAAATGGAAATTGTTTTGTGTCTAAAGCCTTCTTTTTGTAATAAGTATATGTATTTGAATAGAACTTTGTTTAATTTTCTTCAACCAGAAAATTTTCCTTAAAATTAAATTTGAGTACAAGTTTATTGAGATTTTATTTTCCTTTAAGTATTTCCAACTGATGTGTTATTTAAACTCTGACATATGCTAAAAATACTTAAGTTTCCAATTTATTTACAAAATAACTGTGGTTTACAAGTGTCTCCCAACACATCTGCTGTTTGGGAAACAGCACACAGAGGATAGATTTGGCCTAATCTGCAGTCAGCTCTTGACTGTTGGATGAGTGTCTCAGAAGAGTAAGCTGTGTAGGGTGCCTGTGATCCAGATGTATGTCACTTAGTGTCTAATGGCGCCGTCAAATTAAGTGAGTTTCATTTAAGGTTTCATTCAGCTACTAGGATTTCAGTTAAAGGATACTTGATTTTAATCAAGTGGCTAATCATATATTGAGTGGAAATACCTTCCTTTTTTTTCTTTTTTTTTTTTTTTTTCTGATTTTTTTAATATTTTTTTTATCATGGCGAAGAAAAAAATCCAGAATGTTAAAAAAGACTGTATTAGGCAATGTGAATGGACAAAGTGAAATACACAGTAAATCACAAGTTTCAGCGGACTACATGGGAGACTATGACATTCCAAGTAAAAATGCACTAGGGAAATGATAGGTAAGACAGAACATCTTTAAGTGAGCTCATTTGCCTTTGCTCTTGAGAATTTTCAGTACTGTCTTTGGTTCAGCTGAATGGGGTTTTATTATTTTAATTAGCTTAATGTCTTTGGCAGAGAACTACTTTTGGAACAATACAGGAATAGAATGGGGGTAAAATAGAAGGAAATAGCACCTCAGCATCACTGAGTTAGCCCATCTGTAGAAATAATTGCTGATGTTAGGTATACTTGACAGAAAGCTTGCAGCAGCACTATGCTATGTTCATTATCAGCCTAGATATATATTCAATGCATCTCTAGCATGATAAATAATTCCTTTTGAAAGAGAAAAGGCTGGACTTTTTTTAGAAAATCACTTGTAAGCAGTAGAAGTATCAAGCAGGATAATTGCAAGAAAGATTTAAAATGAGCATAAAATGACTGTGGCAAGTTGCTTTCATTTTCCTGGTAATGCCTTACTTAAAAATGGAGAATAACTTTATTCTTTTTAATGTACTTAAAGAACTTTTTCTCTAATGTATTAGACATATTACCTCTAATTATTACTCTAATCTGGATAGAGATTCTCTGCTGTGCCTTCCTGAAAAGCTCATGTAGAGCCATTTTACACTTCAAATAAATCTAGTCTTTCCTATATTGCAGAAGTCAAAGGTTTATCATGATGGAGCAGACGCTAAATCAGTTTCCCCTGCGAATCTACTGCAGTAATGCTTCTTCTTTGGCATACATGCAGATTTAAAAAGAAAACACTGTAATTTCTCCTGGGAAAATGAACAGAGCCCATGGCAGGGTATAGGGGCTTTGCTTAGTTTGGAACTCGTGGCTGGTGCTGGGCTGATGTTGCTCTTAGCCTGAAGCTTTCTGCTTGGATGCAGATGGAATAAATGACTGATATGATCTTCTATAAGGGTTGTATTGGTCATCTTGGTGGGAAGAAGGAAGAAAAGTAGAAGATACATTGCACTGTTAAGAAACAATTTTTAAACACACATTGACCTGCAGCTTTGTGCTTTTTGCCCTCAAGTTACTGGATAATCCAATTCCAAGCGTCATGACTATTTGGTCAGTGAAGGAAATTTACTAAAAACATGTTTTGGAAAATGATTGCTCTCATTTATCCTCCTTTTAACTTTCCAGCATTTAATTTAATTTGTAATCTTTATTTAAAGAACAATAAACATGAGAGTATTTACGTATTGAAAAACTCATAAATTTGAGGTGAAAATCATTCTAGGAAAAAGAAGCTATACAGTGAGCTATTAAATTTATTTTCAGTAGGATTCAGCCTATGAAACCTTCACAATTACACAGACAACATTGATGAGAAAGTAAAGAAAAAGCATTTTATATGCCATGATATGCATCTAAGAAATAACCGCTACAAATATTTGGAAGTTTATTGCAAGGTTGTATAATTAACCTTTTCTGCTTTCAGTCTTCCTTCATACTCCTTATGTTTCTGTGAATCATTAACTTGGTGGCAACAGTAGGGAAGGTAGTTACTCTGCATTTGAAATCAGTAAAAAAGTCTGATGAAATGTAGATGGTGTTCTCAATACAAGTCAATTGTAATGTTGTTCCAGCCAAATGTTACTTTTTAACAAAAAAGTAGAATCATGTATAAAATACAAAGATAGTGCTGTACATAAACCCGTTCCATTTTCAACCATCATTGAAATCTCAGTAATTATATTAGGTATTTTGCACTTCTAATTTTAAAATCCTTAAACATTGTTAACTTTTCATGGTGTCATATTTCCTATATAAGAACCATGGCACTGTCCCATAGATCATATTTCTTTTTCTATGCTGTTCATTTATATTTCTGGGGGTCTGATTTTAGTTTTACTTCTGTTTCTCTCCACTTATTTAATTGAGATCACTATTTCTTTTACATGGAGAGTGTAAAAATATTTAAATATGATAAATAACAGTAGAATCAGACTAAGTTAAAGCCTATATTTTGATATTTGTTCAAATAAAGGTACTATTTTCTTCCTTGTCATTATCATTCTCCATACACTGTGGAGTTCCTCAGTACTTTCTAGTATTGTATTCTGGTGTATCTAGTACACATACTAAGTGTGGCTTGATTTCTGATTTTACCCATTCCTCCTTGCCTTTTTTCTCTTCCATGATAGATTAAGCTCAGGCCAACCTGTAAGAGGCTTATTATACTCATGAAAATGCAGCACCATTGCCTCCTTATACTAGAATTTATGTGCTAGAATTAAAAGAAACATTTGGAGGGCTATTTAAAACAGATATAAATATATCTGCCTTGATTAAAGACATGTAATTTAACAGAAACTCTTAAATAAACAGCATATCATATTAGGTAGCAGAGTTCTGATGCCAATGAGTGAGGTTGCCAGAAGCTTTCAATCACAAATCTCTGGTTTCAGTTGCCGATAGAACTGCCAAATATAAACCATTGGGTTTTAATACTCTGTGCTGAATATATCCCTCAGATATTTTGTTTAAACTTTGTTTAAAATAAACCCTTCCTCAAGAAAGCTGAAGAATACAAATTCTGTTCTCCCCACCGTTCCCCCAGGACCCGCCTCCCCACTCTGCCCCCGGCATGGCATCCTCCTGCCACCTAGGAGGGATAAAGAGGAGAAAGGGGAGAAAGGAAATGGCTAGACAGAAAAAAAGCAAGAGGAACTGTGATAAATAAAAACACAGAGGGGAATAAAATAGGCAGAAATGAAATAAGTATTCCAAATGAAGAGACAAGAGATTGAATACCAGCAGGGGAGGAATAGAGGCACTTATGTTAGGGGGATGATTATGAGCTTGTGTGGGATAAGACAGAGAGGTAAAGAAAGGTATGGGCAGGAAAAGGCAGACAGGAATCAGCAGAGGCAACAGGAATTTACGAGATACAGTGGGAGAGGGATAACATAGGAGGCCAGGCTAAAGGAACAACTGACAGGGAACTTGCTGCAGAATGTTTAAAAACCACAGAATATATTATTTTTCTTAAGATATCCAAATTAATTACATAACTCATGTGTATCTACTTTCCCATTTTTATAAAATAGCAGAGAAATTTAGGTATGCCTTCATTCCCTGAAGGATAGGAGACTAACTGTATTTCCAGTGTTGTAACTGGTTTAGCATGAACACCATTGCTGAGTACAAAAGGGGAACATCTTCCTTCAGCAGTGCTATATGGTAATTATTATTGCACTGCCTCTAAACTGTGCCAAAAGAACCCTAAGACTGCAACTAAAGAACCCAGAAATTATGTAACACCTGAAAATTAAGGTTACTCAGGCAACCTGAATTATCACTCCAGGCATGTATTTATTTTGATCCAGTCTTTCACTCTACCACAGCCACCACTGCCACATGCTATTTTCTCCCCCTCATCTCCATTCACCCCTGGTTTTTTATAGAGTAGAAGGTCTTCTCCTCTCCCCTTGTTACATTCTTTGTTGGGACTGGAAGCTCAGGTCTGCTCTGTGATGGTGGGGATAAAAGAATTCCAACTGGTTTTCAGTAACTGGTTTTCACAGTGAGCCTTTTTCTTGCTTGCATTTGAAGATCTGTGTGTGAAAATACAATTATATGCCTACCTTGTTGCTTAATGAGTTTTGATAAGTGTCATTGATCAAGTACAGAGCTATGCTTTGTTTTCTACCTCAGATTTATTTTGTTTCAAATATTACTTTATAAGGCAGTAGCAGAGATATTTAGTAATAAAAAATCTGTATCTCTATTACTGTGCTACTAAGATACTGCAAAAAAAGGATTGTATTCATCTGTATAAATACTGTAAATGGAACACTACCCAGATTATGAGTATTCCACTGACTTCATCAAAGACATTAAAATTACCAAAGCACTGAAAGCACATATTTTGAGCTCTGTTAGAGACCATCCCCAATGGGATGACAGTGGTTGTTGATTATTTAACTGCCCTTCCTGGTCCATTTCTGTTAGTAAGAAGAGAGGGAAGATCCATGTAGTGAAAAGCATAATCTGCACACATTGTGCTGTGTGATGCAATGGAAATGCTCCCCCAGACAGCTGTGTTTCTGCACAGGAAATCTTTGTGAAGGTCATGCTGAGATCTTTTGTGTTAGGTTACTTGTAGCTGAATCAGTCTCAAGACCTTTTCTAGAAGGCACCAACACATAGGCACAGGAATATGTCCTTGCGTGCTCCATGGCACTTTGGTGGAAAAGTTATTTTGCAAAAATGTCTTCTCCAAGTAAGTTAAACCATTACAGTTTTAGCAGAGGTTGTAATGCTGCCTGTTCCCACCTATGGCAAAGTAATTAATTGAAAATTGTTTGCTATATGATGATAAAACCATCATTGTACAATGAAACATTTTGTAGAAAGCCTTGTCAAAATTCAAACAAATCAACATTTTTAGCAAAATCAGCACATATATTAGAGCCATCCACATTAACAAAATTAAGGTTATATGAGTTTATAGTAAAGTAACCCTTCTGAGAGCTTGTTATATAGTAAAATTGTTGTGGCTGTGACAGTGCAAGAATACAAGAGTGACAACACTTCTTCCTACAAGCATCTTTAAATAGTTGCATTCTGTCTTCTTGATATCATCTTGTGTCATTCCTAGTTTTAATATGCATGCAAAAATAGCATATTTTTCCTACCTCACAAGCAAAACTGTCTAAGACTCTGAAAATGAAACTGACACTGATATTATTTTTGAAGAGGTAAATTAAGATGAAGGACAAATATGTGTGAATTTAATACATCTCATATGCCTGAGTGTATGCTAAAACAATATAAAATTGTGTTAAATACCTTCAAACTGGAGCCAGATCAGAACTAATTCCCATTTGTCGTATTAGTAACTGAGATTTTTAACCTTTTATGGAAGGCCAGAATTTTTGAATAGTAGTAGCTTCCAAATTCTTTCTGTTGCAATGTTTAATTTATTTGTATTTGGGGGTTTTTTTGTGAGATGCATATTGTATAAAGAATAAGGACACGGAATACCTGGAGAGAGATGAGAGTTCATTGAATTCTTGAATAGGTCAGAAATACAAAACATTTATTATTTATATTTTATTTTTTAAAATCTTTGGTATCAATATGATTGCAAGTGCAAGTGAGTTGCAGATGATCACACAGCACAAGTGCCAGGTGTTGACTCACCTCAAAAAATGCACTACAGGTCTCTCCACAATGACATCTGTAGTGACCCTCTCCAAATAGAGGCTGCATTTGGAGTCTTTTTGCACCCACCAGACGGTAAGACAGATTTATTTCTCCATGTGAGGATGAAGCTCAGGTCACACCTGCTCGAAGACAGCAGGCTCCTGGGCATACTGATACATTTAATCTCGTTTGGCCCATTATAAAGGCAAATCACAGGACTTTAATACTGAAGGTGTAGAACTGGGGAAAACCCTGAAGCTTATCCCGAGGTTGTTAATGCACAATGACATATCTAAATGGTATTTATACTGAAAGAGTCCACAGGCCTTTGGCCCCAAAACCTTCCTATTGCTTGTGAGCCTTAACAGATGTATTCTTCATGTTCAAAGAAAAGAAACCAGCTCACACTTCAAGAGAAAGAAAAATCCGTTTTGCCAAGTGAGACCCATTTAACAAAATACTAGATAAAGAATTTGCAAAGCTGCTGGTGAGGTGAACAGTGACACATCGAAATGATAAAGAAATTACAGAATGAACAGGAAAAACTTGTCAATGTTAAATAAGGTCTCCCCATGTTATTTCTCTGGAAGAGGAGAACTATCAGTTCCAAAAGCTTCACGGATTATAGAACTTAAAAAATATTCTGCAACATATTGTTGGATGAAAGTATCATGCCATCTTTCATGAAGTGATCTGTAATTCATGAAGGAATTGCGTGATTGTGTCAAATGCTGTTTTCCTGAGGTTCTGAGACAGACACATAGGTAGAGTATCTGAAAACAACTCACCCACTCGAGCTCAACAACGAATTGTTTATGCTGCCTTAGGACTCCTTTTCTGCTGTCTGTCATCAGGGCTGGAAGGAAAATCACAATGGATCATGTAGGAGGGGAGAAAGAATGAGCTCGGAAATGGGCAAGAATAATCTTGGGAGGAGGAACAGAGTGATAACTAACATAATTGCCATCACTTGGAAAATTATATGTCTCAAAACTATATTTCCCAAAGTAATTTGATATTTTTTATCCAATAATTTATATTCGATTTGTAAGAATTGTGCAGAAAATGAAAAAAATTATTTTATATGACTGAAACCTGATTGTTTTGAAATAAATATTCAAGAGATACTGCTACCTCTCTAGGAAAAATTATCTGGAATGGGATTTTTCTAAAGATTTAGCAACAAAGTTGGTGATAAAAAAATAAGTTATATCTCTGATTTCCTTAAATGTCTCTCAAAAAATAACACCAAATGTAAAGAATGCTTTGTGTTTCTTGAAAGTCATTATCCATTTTCCAAGAGAGGAAACCAAAAATTAGAGTTAGATGTAAAAGGAAAGAAGAGACTCAAGGCCATAATTCTAACCTCCTCTCTGTTACAGAGCTGAGAGTGAATGAAATGTCCTTTTATTGCAAGCCAGGAAGAACCACTTGATATTGTGGGCATTAAACACTTCAAATTCATATATACCCACTAACAGAGATGTTCTGTGCATAGGACAGTCATAAATGGGTGACTCATTCTGTTTTCAGCAAATTTCAATGCTTTTTACTTTCTATAGTTGACATTTCTGCTTTAGAATTGGATAATAAATTTTAATGATATTTTATTGGTTTACTGGTTTTATTTGGCAGGAAGTGTGGTAAAGGGGAGTTGAAAAGCAGAATTATTTCAGTACAGTAAGTCTGACATTACAGAACCTTTGATTTCATTATACTTGGCACCGCTGACTTTGAAATTTAAATAATTCTTCTCCATCTCATGCATTCTGTCCAGTCTTAAATTGGTAACTGCAGAACACAATTTTCCTTCCTTTGGTGATGTGGAAATTAGCATTTATAATCATCCAGACACTGAGGGATTGTATCCCCAAACCAAATTTTCTGAAGCCTACTGTGGTTTCCTGTAGTGGAGCAGTGGTCTCTCTGAGCCTTGCTAACTTTCTGAGACACAGACCAGAGTTTTGGCAAAGTGAACTGTGACTGAATTATAATGAGTACCTCAAGATTAGTTTTTGACCTGTTCCATGGCCACAGTGCAAATTTAAAAGGACCTCACATCTTTATGGAAGACCTTTGGATGTTTCTTGTTTGCAATGCACTCTGACTAGACTTATTCCTGATGGTTATGCCAAATCTCATCTCATATTCAAACTACAGAATTAACTGGAAAATGTCATAAATACTTGAAATATTTCTCTTTGTAGCAGAGATTCTCCCAATGGAACTTTTATAAGTAGTCTAAGTCAGTTAATGCTTGGTATAAAAAAAGCCAAAAAATCTTTAAAAACAGTGGAATCCACCTTCCACAGCTAGTAGATAATGCCAATCAGTGGGAATTTCTTCCTCTGAGCTTCTGTGAGCAAGAAAATCACCATCAGTAAGCTGAAAACCTTACCCAGATTTTTGCACATTTTGAGCTTCCTGTCAACAGTCTGGATTTTTAATTTAAAAGACTTAATAAAATGCTGAAATATTTTAAAAAGACCCGAGGATGACCCTTGTTCTGTGCTAAAAGTTCCTGGAGCTACCTGCTATAGAAGTGATTTCAAATGTCCAGGCCTACAGAGAGATTAAGTAGCCTCCCCTCTGTTCCAGCACCTCATTTTTTCAACACATGAATATGCATGCAGATAGAAGCAAAATTAACTGTGTCATTAAAAGAATTAATTGAGACTACATGCCAAAAAAAGAAAGTAACTCCATTGTGGTTACAGGGAAAAATAGGTCACTTTGGCCAGCAGGTTCAGTTTTCATTTCTGACCTAATTAAAACATACTTTTCTGAGAATAACTGTTACTTGCAGATTAGCAATCCAGTATCATATATCTTTCATTTCATTATCTATGAAGGATGTTTCTATTCTAGGTCATACAACATAGGATAAATCTCAGCTTTAGTGATGTGTTAATGAGCAATGCCAGAACATGTATTGATTCATTACTTTCATTTAATGACTTGGAAATGTTTAACACTTATAAAGTATTAGGAATTCTCCACCATTCCTCCATACTCAAATTTCTAACATGTTTTAAGGAAAGGAGCTTGAATCTAGGGATCAATATTTTTCTAAGCTTTAATAAGAAGCTGAGTAATTTTTCAAGCTTAAATATGACTGACTAGATTACACAATGGAAAATGTTCTTTTTAATTTTATATTTACTTAACAAGAAATTACTTACACTGTATGGGTTATAGCAAAAACATTATAGGATTAAAACTGGCAGGTATACAGTGGTGCTATTGTACAGATACTTTTGCATTTGTTGAATGTCTTGAGGGAATACCTTATAACAGGATAACTGGAAAATGCTGACATTGGAAATAAAATCATTTGATATTTACAGTAGCTTTATTTATTTAAAATTATACACAGCTCCCACTGTGTATAATTTTAGTGAGGGTGCTTAGTTATTAACATGTTAATGATATTTTCCCCATATACCTTTAGATATGCATTCTCTCCTCTTAAAATTATTCTATAGTTATTTATATTATGTTGGCATAAAGCACCAATATTTAATAGAATTGTCTATTGACTTCTTAGAGCAATGAACAATGATGGAATTTTGTGTTTCTAATAAAGATGAAGGAACAGTTTAATGTGAGTGTGTTTTTCATCATCTTCTTAATTTCACTATTGAAGTGAATGAAAAAACCCCTTATTTTATAAAAGCTTCAAGTGATTATTTTTCTAGAAGACTAGCAAAAAATAGCAAATAAAACACCATAAACTAATGTACCTATATAATGGAATTTCTTGAACATATTTATTAGATAAAAAAAAAATTTGTAGCAATTTTACAGCTTTTTCTGTTGACTGCATAAAAAACATTATCTTCTAATAGGTGTCTTTTGATCATTGTTCTAGCTACTGTAGAAGGCTCTTTTCTTTTCACTGTTTCTTGTGCCAAAATTCACAAGATTAGTTTTGGCCTTGCTGGAATTTTTTACAACTTTTCTTGGGACTTTGTGTTTTGTAGGATCTGTGGAGTTGTATGGATTAAAATATGTAATGAATCAGGCTAATCTCTGCTCTAAAATTGTGAAAGCCAGAAGTGTAGAAGGTGAGGAAATATGTCAAGAGCCAGCTGGAATTACCTATCCCTGTCAGCCAGTTTTCCCTCAATAAAGGGGCTGTCACAGGAATCTAATCCTAAAATACTGTTGGGTATTGCCACATTACTTTCACTAGAAATATTTTAGAAGGTGTGTACCACAATCAAGAATTATTTCACCAGTCATAGATGTGCACCTAAATCTCAAGTATCTCCAAATAATCAGTTTGAGTTAACCCTGAACATAAAGTCTGCAGCAGGAAGAAAAAGTCCGATGTCCAGCTGTAACTGCAGCAAAAGTCACTGCAGGCCAAGTACTAACACCAGAACTGCAATTTGCACAGGAAAACTTGGTTTAAAATGGTAAAACCTTGGCAATCAATTAAGCAATATTTATTCCTTTAGTACTGACAGTCTTGTTAAAATTTAATCAAGATGTTGCTCCTAGCTCTAGTAAATCTACTTTCCAGAAACTTAGGTTTTAAATCATTGTTGTGTTTGTCAATTTTATATAGGCAGCATCATATATCTATGTATCTATATATCCATGTATCTATATATCTATATAGATATCCATTTGTATATACAATTTAAATTTAATCTATTTAGAACAAAATCTTGATAGTTATGTTTGTGGCTAAACCCCATTTTATTTCGTTTTCAGGGTTTTTTTATTACAATCAGCTATCCATTTAATTGCACACAAAACCAGAATAAAGCAAGATGTTCACTACCTTTATTTTCATAGCTTACAGCAGCAAACCCCCTCAGAACTCACTTTTTTTTTTTTCATAATTATAATGTATTTATTTGATGAAATTTTTCAATTTTTTCACTGGTTTGCATTTTTCTAGTAAATAAGATAAAATATTTTTCATTTACGCTTATTAATTTGAAATTGAAGGACAAATAGAGGGAAAAGATACAGGAAGGTTCGAGGAGTATTATGATGCATACTTTTTAGGACAAACAACAATTTCAACAAATAAACAAACAAAAAGTTGAAACCCCCAAATGAACCGTAGTGGGAGAAAACGGAACCAATTTGGACCCATTTGGTCTCTATTCGTAGAGACCAAGAAAAGAGCTCGGTTAATCACTTAATCCAGAGATGTTTTTCAGAGCTTGGCTTAGGCTGCTCCAGGCTGTTCCAGGTTGGAAACCTCAGGGGATGGAGCTGGCAGAGGCTCGCTGCCCAGGGGAGCTGCAGCCCTGCCCAACGCTGCCCTGCTGTGAAAAGCCTTACCAGCAGCTCCCCTGTCTCTGCTGTGAGAGAGCAGCACTTGGAAGAGGGGAATGAGAAAATTTTTTTACAGAACTAAGGTGTATTGAAGGCCATAGGCAGGAGCCCTGAGTGCCATCTCAGTTTGTCTCCTCACATGTCCGAGGCACAGATCCTGAAAGTGGTGCACAGTGAAAATGCAGGGGCCAATGGAAACTATTTTGTCTCAGAAAAAAAGGTTGACTTAAGCATTATACTACCACCTAGAGTAGTGGCAAATAGCTGCAGTGTCTCCTGGTTTTCTCTAGTAGAAACAATATAATTAATATGTAAAAGAATTATGTTCCAAACCTGACTTATAAAGCACTTTCCATCATAGCTGCAAAGTGTGGACCAAAATTCCATAGAATATTTGTAGAGGATTCATTTACAAAAATATCTAATGTGACCAACTTTTGGAAGCAAAGAAAAAACTTACCAAGTTTGTTATTAATCAAAATTGCAAGCTCAGTTTATGAAATCTTAATTAATTCTGGGAGTAAACAAACTCTTTAGGTTTTGCCCTTTTAGCATTATTTTAGCCATGCTACTTAAATTCCTGTGCAATTATAAACCACATTTTGTCAATAATAGATAGATTCAGGTCATTAAGTTTTAATTAATAGCACAGACTTATTTGCAATGGTTGAATACCATCAAAGGGACTTCTTATATCTACTGAACATGTATCTAACTCTCTAATTGTTATTTTTGTGTAAAGAAATTTAGCACAGTTAGGCAATACAACTTCACCATTACAACATCTTTACAATATTATTTTAAAAATATGACTAGTCAGCAATTAAAAAGTATATGTTTATTGATAGTTTTCATAGAAATAGTGATGATAACAGTACAATTTAAAGTAACACAGCAATGAAGACTATTTACTTCAACAGATCCTAATTAATGAAAATACGCAATAAAGGATCAAAGTAAGAATGCTTACCTGAAAGAAAATGAATAGTTACACTAAACTATACTACAGTCACAGAGCTATGAATCTGTGAGAAAATTTGATTCCAAACCTACAAAAAATGTTTATATTTTGCAAGAGTTTTATGCACAAAACTGTATTCAGATACTGGACTTCGAACATAATTTACAGATCAATAGGGTTGGGTTTATGCTTAATTTTCAAGAGAAATCTAGTAGCTTTTTAGAAATTATGCACATTAATAAATATGTTCAGAATTCAGCTGAAAATTTTCATAACCACGGCATATACTTTTACTTCAGGTTTTCCATCTTTATGGCTTAATATTTCTATGCATGAGATTAAAATGTTAGTTAAGAACTGTGGCCTTGTCTTGAGAGTTAAGTAGTCTGTTAAATTTACTGGAAATCTGCTTATAAGGAAACAAGACTTTATAAAATATTTCACTTAGTTTGGTAGCAATTAATATTTTTTGGTTTTATGTGGGATAAGTTCAGTATTTCAATAAACTGATTATTTAACTGTTAATTTCTGGAGTTTAAGGTAGAGAAAGGAAAATGGAAATGAATATGTTTTTGTCAAAATCATTTATTAAAATTCAGACCCAGAGAGGGAGTGTTCTTGTCCTTTTATAATTATGTTCCCAGTATCACAGCATATATAGCTTTCATTATAATCTCATTCAGGTTATGGTTGAAAAATATTGGATTCATTGAATAAGAATTCAAAACTTGAAGCTATTTGAGATTCCTTGGACACTGAAATGAACTCTGCAGGGCAAAACCCCCATATTATCTGGAAATAAGTTTCTTGCCATTTAACTGATGCTGTAAAATATAAAAGGAATAATACCAGAAATAACTTTCTAAGGTTTAGGATACTTAAGGTTTTGTTCTGATATTTTAGAAACAGCAGTGGTGTCATTTTTTATTATTGGTTGTTTATGGTTCCAATTCCTCAGGCTCCAGGCTCTGCTGCCATAACTTTCAGAAATATTTTGCTAAGAGAGTTAGCATAAGATACGAGGCATTGTTAACCAAAAATAAATCATGCCTTTGGCTTATTCTTGGAGGAAATGAATGGTAGTAAAACAAAGGAAAGGACATGAAATGGATCCTGTTGGCCATTGCTTTCTAACTCCCTAAGGCTGGGTCTGAGTATGAAACGTGAGGACAGCCCAGCCCCCTGTGGGGCTTGGCTCTGTACAGGCACCCTCTGGTGCACCTGTGTGTTGAAAGGAAACTGCACACTGGGCTACGTGCACTGAGCCATTGCACAGCTCTCAGCTCTGGGAGCAGAACATTTGCAATTCAGCCAAGTGCTGAAGGTGCACAGATTACCAAGCAGACGTGGACTAAGTGATTGAGGTGAGGTCTGTTGCACAAAACTGTAATGTGCTGAATAAATGTTCCCTAGGCAGTGTTTGGGAAGAGTTAAACAGGGCTGAATACCGCCAAGGAGGTCATTAAGAGCAGCAGACTCTAGCCAGTATGGGACATTGGATGTTCATGATGGAGAGCTGCAGGTTTCACAGCTTCCCCTGGTTGGGTGTCTCATAGAAAGGCAAGAGAAAAATCATCCAAGAGAAATGCTCCCTGTCTTGTGGGGCTTCCCACTGGGACAGATGCCAAGATAGAAGAATATGTCTTACGATTAATTTCTCTCCTAGGCCTCATTCAGAATTTTCGGTAGGCACTCTCTGAATTCAGGAACAGCAGCTGAGAAAAATACAGATATTACATTTTATTAAATATCTTTTGACGAGAAGTAATGAACAATAATTAAAAAATAAAATAGAAATAAATGAAATAGCATAGCATAGCTCAAGTTGGAAGGACATCGATAGACCTTCTGATCCAAACTTTCACAGGAAAGGTGGCCTAAATATTAGCCCAGTACTGGCAGGGGATTCATACTTACCTCATCCTATCTAAGGACACTGGCCATATGTGCTTGGGAAAAGTAATTATTATGCCCATCTTGCTGTTGCTGGGTTTCTTTTTGGTGTTGAGGAATTTCATTCCTCTGTCTTTTAAAACAAACAATTTGCTTTTGATGTAGTCTCTGGGAGCCAGGGGAAATGTGCTTTTTGGATACATGTATGTGGGGTATGTGAAAGCTGTAGGCGTTTATGGTGGTCTTCATATTGAAACCAGTTCTAATTATGGTTATTTTGTAACTGAAAAGAAGCACACAAGTTTTGAAGACTGCTCTGAGTACAGATTCCTATATCCAGTTGCACTTATATTTAGATTACAGGTGTTCAAGGACTTAATTTTTGAAAATACTTAGACAAAAGTGAGACCAGTAGGTAAATGCTTAAAACTATCTGATTATATTACATTTGTAATTTCCCCTTGTGTTCAATCCATTTTAGTTGCCCCTTACGTCCTAGTAGGCATCTGATTTCATCTCTGGGTGCTTGGATAGCTGTAGTCTGACTTTACATCTGCCTCATTTTTCCTAAGTGTTTTATCTCAGTTTAAGAAATTGTTCTGATGTGGGGGTCAAGAATCTTTGAAAAGCCAGGCTGCATGTAAGGAGGGCTGCTTTCAAAACCCTACCAGAACTGGAGGCTCAGTTTAATTTTGAATTGTAAAATTCTAGTTCTCCTTATAGCTATGCTATAGGTATAGCTATAGGTATTTGTTGTTGATATTATCTTGTGGTAATGTCCCACAAGTGCATAATTTGTTAGCCTAGTATTCTGTGACTCGAAATTATGTGTGCTACAGTACATCTCCTTAAGCTTGGGAGACTCAGACCTGCAGATACTGCTCTACTGCTCTGCATATGCAAAAAAAAAAAAAAAAAAAAAAAAAGCCTGGTGATCTTTGAAGTAATATGATAATATGTTCCAGATACAGAAGGTAAGATTAACACTTAGAAAGAAATTCAACAGTATCTTAAATTAATAGAAATAAAATCTCCAGATTTTAATATTTAATGCATAACAACATTCTCCACTGGTATTACAGCAGTGATAATGAACTGCAATAACAAACATATAATTTTTTCCCTCTACTGATAAACCTTTACAAGAAAGGTTACAATCTCTCTCTGCCTTTTATTCACTCTTGCTGTTGTAGCATGTCATGTAGTATGTATAAACTCTATTTAGAGAGAGTTTGCCACAAAAGTTTTCATAATGTAAAAGGTTACTTATTCACAAATATCAAGCATTAAGGCAGAAAAATATCTGTTTGAATGAGATTTCTTTTCTGTATAATGTCATATTCTCTGCAGTACAGGAGGGAGTAAATGGTATTAGAAGCAGTAAAACTCATTTCTTATTGTTACTGTAATACTGACCTTGGCAATTTGTGAAATAGCCCCCCATTTAAAATAAAAGAGAAAAAAGAAGAAAGTGAATATACTGTTCAAATTAGGAAAAAAATTCTTAAGAGATACTTAGGGACTAGTATAAAGGACTCTAATTTCCTGTGTTTTTCTGTCCTCTAAATGGAGTTTTGAAGTATAACACCATAGGCAGCCACTGGGAATTTCAGACCCATGGAACTCTCTATCTTGTTTCAGGCAGTAGAAAAAAAAAAAGTTGCTGATATTATAGCAAAAATGTTAAAAACAAAAACTCTTCTATTAAACACACACACCATTATGAGCCATACCAATGCATAAGACAACAAGAAAAATAGCAAATAATTAAAAAAAAAAAAAAAACAAAAACCCCACACTTCCAGTACCCTTAATACAACATTGCACAGCAAAATATGCCCAAAACTGAAACTCATCTTCTGAGGAAACATACTGTGTTTTACTACTATCTGTAACTTTTTGAAAGGCCTGGATGTAGTCCCATGCGGTCAGTTGTACTAATGTCATGGGTTCATCTCAAATGACTCCGAGGACTTAGACCAAAAAGAAAAAAAAACAAGTATAAGAATGCAGAAGAGTATAGCATCTCCCTATGTCCCCAGGAATAATTGCAGAGGTGAAAACACCAAAGGGAAACAAATGTGTAAGTCTGATGGACATCAGAAGGTTAGTGCTTTATATAATCACATTTTCAGGCTGAGGGCAAGAACCTTATTTCACCACTGGTCTAGCTGAGAAAATTATTAGCAACTATATATTTCATGTTTTATGTCAGCCTTCAGCGCTTAACCAGCCTATTAAAGTAGAGAAATCTTTCAAGGAAGAAACCTGCAGGAAAACAGCATGTGGAGAGCAATTCAAGGAGTAG
The DNA here is from genome assembly GCA_013397095.1 of Sterrhoptilus dennistouni. Classification (NCBI taxonomy): domain Eukaryota; kingdom Metazoa; phylum Chordata; class Aves; order Passeriformes; family Zosteropidae; genus Sterrhoptilus; species Sterrhoptilus dennistouni. The sequence continues at coordinate 626,615 of VWZU01002687.1, read as the reverse complement.
AAATTTTGCCTAAATAAAGGTGAGTTTCACTACACAGATTAAAATACTCAAGTCATAGTGTCTGCATATAGGATTTAATGTATTTCCCTGAACACAGACATCATGCTGCCAGCAGGTTTGGAGCTATGAGGGAGCTGCACCTTTCTGGAACTGACTGGTATACCAGAGGGATGCTCCAGGATGTCTCTGATGGTACTATATACCTATGTTTAACCAAATTAATCTTCTAGAAGTTGTCAAAATAATTATACCTAATTTTGGTCAGTCATTGACAAAATGTATGTCTGCTGTACGTTGATGTGAGTATATGTGTCAGCTTTGCTGTCTGTGTTTAATGGGTACTTAGACACATAGGACATAAACAAGAGCCTATATGTAAACACCTAATTTAAGTGTCTTTGTTCTTGAGCTGAGTCTACTCTTTATCTACAGAGATTTATAAAAACTACTGCTGGTATCAGAATGTGAAATTCAAGATTTCAGTGCCACAGATAAAAAAAGGACTTAAGATAGCCCTGAATAAAGAAATCTTCACATCTAAAAGAGATATTCATCAGCTTAATAGAGGCCTAGTGACTTAATTTTGATTCTTTTAATTGAATGTAAAATAGATAATGCTTGTAGACTTCTTTTGCATTAAAGAATGAAACAGCAAATAATTATTCAAGTTCAACACAGCATTTCAAATATGTGTGAGCTCAAATCTAATGTTAAGTGACCTCTGATTTTTATGTGAGGAAAATATGTGTGCAACAGTTCGTATTTACAGTGATAGATTTTTATGAATGACCCATTTCAGCAAAAGCTTCTTTCAAGTTAAAAAAAAAAAAAGGAAGACTGCAATGATGCTAATAAATTTTTTTGTCAGGAAATTTCTGGTGTTTAGGAAATTTACAAGAGACCCCAGACAATTGATTGGGAGGTTTAAATTCACAGGAAATGCAGAAGAATTACCTGAATGTTTCAGAGCTGCTCATTTCAGGCTCTCATTTTCCACTCCAGATACCTGGAAAACAGTCACAGTTCTGGGTCATCTCACCCAGATCAATGCTTCAGCCCTCAGGTTAAAGGTTGAAATGACTGAGTCTTACTTAGGTCTCAACTAAACCACATGTGTTTTTTCTCTAGTCAGTATGAAGGATAAAGCATGATCCAGAATGAACACACCTGTACAAGAAAAAAAAAGGCAACTGAATTGCACCAAAAACTTTCTTTTAATTGAAAGGCAAAATAAAATTTATAAAACATACAGTCAATAAGAACAATTTGACATCATAACATAATTTTGCATTAATAAAATATCTTCAATGTGGCTAAACTAGAAAGGCTAGACCTTTCTCCCTATGGAAGCTGTTATACTTCATGAAACTATTTTAATTTTCACTGGATGAAAGGGAGAGGGGCTGACATTGGCCAAAAGGCAAATGGAGGAGCAGCTTTGAGTATCACCAATCAATATTTTTGCCTATGGCTACCATAAAATGCTGGGGTGGAAAAAGACAGCTTTGGGTTTCCCACTGTGCAACAGGAGAGTGCCTGTTCTGATGCTTCCTCAGCTCATCCTATTTCCCAGTTTCCAGGCTCTGGTGCTGGGAAACTAGAACTGAAAGCAGGGTTGCACTGAAATGGGAGTGGATGTTCGAAGTGACAAAGTCATAAAAAATTTCTGGACTCCTCCTGTTTCCACTGCTCTGGGAAACTTCTAAATCATACCCGAAGGGCAACATTTGCAGCAGCAGAGCTGCTTTGTTCCCCTGACTGAATCATTGCTCATTTGCCTTATCTTTAGTAACAATTATCATTTCTCATGCTGTGCAGGCCCAGTGAATCTTAGGTAACATGGCTTCAGGCTGGGCACAGGACTTATGCACACACCCTGTGGTAGATTTATTAAGTGCAAGAGGGTGAATCTCAAGGGCAACTCACAGAAGCCTGAGCAAGTCCCTTTTATAGATTCCTTTTTAATGTTATGATTTGAATGGATCATTTTGCATATTGCGTCATAAATTGCCAAAAGATTATTTAATCCAGAAAATAAGAGCTAGATAATGTATAGGATTCAGGTTTGCATATTATTTATTATACTAATAATATATTGCATATTATTTATGCAGTATATAACTCATATTTTCTCATTTCAGTTATAAAATTAATAAATTTGCAGGACAACATGGGCATGGAAAAACAGGGTGAGGCACTTATGGATGTACCAGGGCTACCAATTGTTATATGACTGCTTTTGCTCTGAATACTACAGTGCCTCTTGGTGCTGCATAAAAATGACCAGTGTTTTCCACCTGATAATTCATCCTGATTAGGTATTTTTCTTTGAAATAAGTTTCATTATTGAATTTAACAGACTGTTTTTATTACTACCTTTAACAACCAATCCCATTCTTTCCCTCTCTTGTTCTTAACTTTTTTTTCAAACCTACACCAGAGCGAAAGAATTTAAACACTATATAAATTTTAAAAACTTTAAATTTAGAAACATAAAATAGAAAGTTCAAAAAATATTTGTAAAAAAGAAAAGCAATCACTTTCTAATAAATTCCCTGACTGGAATAGTAACACCATTTTGGCCAATATTTATAGAGTTATACAGTAACTTTTCTTTCCAGTACTTTGCAGCTGTTTACGTGGCACCAGTTTCCTGCCAAGCATTGTTAACATTGATTTTCATAGGTCACAAATATACAAAAAAAATTTCAAAAAATCCCCCATCTCCTTTAAAACAGACTAATTTATATGGCAGAATAAATACTGCTACTGAACTTGTGATAGTTTGCATTCATTATATTTTAATGTTGAATTTTTGTGTTGTCTGGAAAAGAAAGAGCAGAAAACTATATGACAAGATATGACTGGCAGTTACATGTTGAGGATGAAAAAGTAATTCTACATATATTAATTCTTTCTATTCTGCAAAATATGTGAATACCCAATTCAAGATAAAGGATGGATTGATACAAAGATTAATGAGAAGGGTAGAAATTTAATTGTTGGCTTTTTAGTCAGTGCAGATTTGGCCCTGAATGTAATTACATGGGTAAAGAAAATCTGCCTTTTTAAACAAGTGATGGATTTTTAATTTTTTTTTCAGGACACTGATTGGAATTTTTTTGAAATTTCATTGCTGAAATAGGAGATCTCTTATACAAACAAAGAGAGCCATATTTTACCATGGAGAATTACCACCAGGTTCTTTGAAGCACTGGGAATTTTGTAATTCTGTTATAAAATGAAATAATTCTGAAACTATCACCTTAAAAAGGTGTAGACACTAACTTATTAATAACCATTTCCAAGAACTGTTCAAAATGGACAAGAAGGTTGCATTAGAGCAGGAGAAATCCCCAAGGAAAATTTTTAGCCAACTCTGGCTTTTTACTCCTAGAATCTCCTCAGGATAATAACAGGACTGTGAATTGCAAGCAGCAAAATGGCTCTCAGGAGCAGCAAAGTGCAGCAGAAGAGTTTATTCTGCTCCTCATCTTGACATTGTTTTTAGGGTGATAGCCAGGAAAAAGAAATTAACAATTATTTTAATATAGAAATGAGTAAAGAAAATTATTCTTAGACATGCACAGGGGTCCTGACTGGGATACTCAGGTAGCATGAGACTTGTGTTGATGAAATCAGAGGTCATAATATTCCTCTGCCTCTGTTTCTCTATTTTTTTGCAGTGAAGGATGACTTTTTTTATTCCTCCTCAAAACTGTTACAATGATGACTTGACTAGTAATCACAGATGACTATGAAGAGCTAAAAGATTATGTAAATACAAACTTTTTTCTTGTTATTGTGCTGTCTAATACATTGTTCTCTCATCCTCCCTGCCATTAAGCTGCCATCAAATCCAGTTTATACAATAAATGTCTTATGGCTTTAATCCATGCTATTATAACTTTAGAAGCCATAAAAGCGTGCCTTACTGGCTTGATAAATACCTGGGTAGCTAAATTCAAACTCTTTGTCTAATGAAAGTGAAGAGGGCCATAGTTTCCCTTAAGCTTTCTGGTTGTTTGTCAGCACAGAGCTTTCATGGGGTTAATTCATAGAGTAAAATTTTTCTTAACACCGACTTCAGCGAAGCATTAGCTTTCAAGTAAGAGCATTTTCAATATTAAACCCCTAGACCTCCCTTTATGCTCAAGATTAAGCAGAATCTCCTTTCTACTGGGGCTAATAATTCCTTTTTATCTGGAGGTAAATGAAACTCAAACACGATAAATACCACAGGCAAAACAATGCAATGCCAGCTTGTTTGTGTGTTTATAGCCTTATTCAAATGGATAGGTCTGCTCAGTTTTTAATTACTTCTGTTATTAAACCTCCTTATATAAGCAAAAACAGTTTTTGAAGAAAGAAACCAGTGTTTAACATTTCATAACAAAAACGACCTTCATTAATCACCTGACCTTTCTCAGCTTGCCTTGAGGATTCTTCAAAGAAAAAAGTAGCTGGCAAAACTTGGAACTCTCAGATGTCTCCCAATTTTATTCCTAACTCAAGACTTAAGATACCTAGAAAGGTTCCCCAATTCAGCTATTTTCTGTGCAAGAAAAGAGAAAACAGGAGGGAAAAAATGTGAAAAGAATCACAATAAATCTGGAAGTCTTTTTCACCTTTCATTTTTAGGTTTCTTTCCTTTGTGGGATGACAGGGCTTTAAGTCTGCCTCGTCCTTGTGAAAGGTAAGAACTGCATTTGATAGCAGCCAGGGAAGCCCCAAAAGGGCTTGGCATGCCATGTTCTTGTGCTCCACTAGCTGAAATCCCTCCTCTGATTCAGAAAATACCTTCAGTTATCTTCACACTTTGCAGATAACTATTGAAAGGAAGGGAGATCATGAGGGTGGTGACCAGAGACAATAATCTTACTAACAAAATGTGTAAGAAGATACAGGCCTTCATACCAATATGAAGACTATTATTAGATATATAGTACTGCATTAAGGAGTATCACTGATTTAACCTATAGACCATATTCCAGGCAAACTTTCATACAGTTCTCTGTGTGTGTTAGTCAGCAGAAATCACAAGTCTCATATTATTCACTTCATCAGATTAGTTTAGGATTTCATATTTAAAGTAGAAGAGCAGTTATATAGATTCTTTACAAATTTGTTAGAATTTCATTCTTATGCACTCATTTCAATACTGTCTATCCAGACCTAAAATTTTCAATTTTATTTCTACACATATTTGTAGGACACAAGTTGGGGGGTTTTGGTATGTAAGGTGATGCTATTTGCTATTTAAACTGTGTATCTGTTGAAATGCAGGTAATAATGAATCAGCAGCTAATATTAGTTAAGAAGTAGTATTCCTCCTTTCTTTGACCGAAAGGAATTCTCTCAGTGAATGCTTTAACTTAAGGAGCTTTTAACTGAAAAAATCCATTAGAGCAGACTGTAGTTAAGTATACTTTTGGCAGCTAAGATGGTGCACAGGATGGTTAGGAGAATCTGCAACACAGATCCCTACAGATTTATCCACAAAACTGCTGAAATAATGGAAATTCTGTCATTATGTAGCATTTTGGGCTCTCCTCCAAATGGGAGAATTGCTTTCAAAGTGTGCCTACTGCAATTGTATTAAGTTGATTATGTTTTAAGTAATTTAGGTGCTTGCTTAAAGTTGCTTGCTCAAAGTTAGCAGTGTCACATGAAAAGTGAAAGATTAGTGAGAGAAGAAGGGGACTAGGACTTCCAAGGTAAAATGAACAGCATGGTGGTAAGACAGAGCAGAAAAGGAAATTGTGCCAGGGAGTGGCCCACAGGGAGTTCTCCAGAATCAGCTTTAATTAATGTTCCAGTCCACAACCCTTGTACAAAAGCCGAGATCTGATAGAGATTGCTAAGAGCATAATGCTATCCTTTATCATTTTAACTCAAAGGAGTACATCATGAATGAAATGAATGACATAGAGGACTGGAGTAATAGAAATGTCCCAAAGTATCATAATGTAAAAAGGCAAGGCCAGGAATGTATGGTTACTTAATGTAACCTCTAATCATAAAGTAGGTGATAGATTACTAAGCCAGAGAGAAACCTTGGGGCAATCCAAGAAATAATATCAGACATGAATATTTTGCAGCTATGGAAAAGACAAGTATATAAGCAGAATTTATCAGATATGTTTTCAACAGAGCAAGGATATAACTACACAGACCAGCAAAGCCTTCTCTTAAAGAAAATAGCTTTACTTAGGAAATGTGATTTTAAATGAGAATAAAGGCAGTGAAGGGCTGCAAAACTGCTGATAGGGACAGAACCTATGATACCCGGTGAATGTGAAGGGCATTGTTTTGTTCAGCCAAACAAACTGGAGGTTGTGAAGAGAGAGAAGTGCTCTGTATAGTTAGAAAGCTATATGTAAATGCTAAGAAAAGGGAAAAAAAAAAAAAAAAGAAAAAAGGAAAAATTAAACAAACAAACAAACAAAAAACCAAAAAGAAAACTACACAAAACCATAAATACTGTCTGGGAAGTACAAAAAACACTTTTAAAATGGCACAGAATTTCTGATGGGAATTTGGATACTGGCTAATTAGAGTATTGTGGTTCAGGAAATAGAGAAGAGATGGAAGAAAAATACAAACCCAATTGCTCCCACAGTGCTACAGCTGACACCTGCAAGGGATGGCTCTTGTTTTCTCTCGTGACCAGCAGGAAGTTGGGTGTAGTTTGGGGGGCAGACATTTTCATCTCGATGTGAGAACAAGTAGGTAGAGACTTCATCAACAGGTGACAAAATTAATTATAATATGAATCCCTTGTGTTAGTTTCTTGTATGTTTGAATAGGGATTTAGAAGAAATTTCTGTGGAGATCAATCAGCTTAAGACTTAAATTTCCTACTTGGTTACCTCCTAGTATCAAACACAGGATATTTTCATTAAGTTTTGCAAGCTGGAGATATTGCACTTCAGCAAAACTGAAAGATGGACACAGGCCTATTGGCCAAATATGGCAAGATGATACTGGCGTGGCCAGAATAATATGCGGAAATCTCTGGAAATATCTGGAAATTTAAGGCAGTCTCTAAAAAAAAAAAATTAGTCCATTAAGGCTTCAGTGACTATTATAGAAAGGCGAGTCTCTAAAGCTGTTCATTTCTACATTTTTCTTACAAGAAAAATAAGCTGCTCCTTTCTTACATTTTTAGCTGGTAAATTTACTTCTCAGTGACAGTTTACTTCCTCAGACGTAAAAGTCAATGTCAAAAAATTCCATTTTAAATTTTTGAGAGTCCATTATAGCTGTCTTTTAAGTTTCCTTGATTAGCACAGAAAATATGGAACAGCTATTAAACTGCTGTTCCCCTAATAAACATTAATTATAAGACAGCAGGTGATTAATCACTGATAATGAGCTATAGATGACTTTTAATGGTCAGCTAATAGTGTCATGGGCCTTTAATGCTGAGAATAATTAAAATGAATATCAGATTGTATGGTGAATACACATACTAAAATGTGATTATGGTTCAAAAAGCAGGCACCAAACTATAGAAGGAATATCTTTCCCTGTGACCATGACACTTACTAGCTCAGTGCTCTAGGCATGTGCAAGAGGAGAAATATAAGTTATTGATTTAAGGACTGTTTTAGACAGAGCTTGGTTTTGGATTATAATTTAAGGCTGTTGTTTTTCCCACTGCAGGTGAAAAGTCCTGTCCAGCATTTTGCAATTATTCTCCTTTTTTTGTTTTTCCTGGCACAAGAAGTCTTGAATTATAGCATGAAGAGTGAATCCATAATGGGAAAGAAATCTTTCCCATCACTTTTCCACTTCTAGAACAACCTATGGATTATTACTAAGGCACTCCCATGAAAACAGAGATGTGACTTGCAGTCTCTCCCCAGTTGTAAAGAAAATGTAATCCTGGCCTTTCCTTCCTAGATGGCTACAAATTATGCTGCTCTCTAAGGTTCAGTCTTTAGGGGAAAAAGATCAGTTCTTTAACTGAAAGAGAGTTACAGCCCTGAAAGGAGATCCAAAACCATAATTTTGCACCTTAGTATTGTTCAGAAAGAAGAAACGTGCTTATTTCACTTCCTATCCCATTGGGTCATGTCAACATCCTGTCATTCACTTGCCTTCTTGCCGGATACCAAACTCTGCCATTGTACTTCTGGAAAATTCTCTCTAGCACGAGAGCTGCTCAGCACAGATTGCTTTGCTTCTTTAGAGCTACATTTTTTCCCAGGATGGGTCTAAGCTTTGTGTTCAAACAGGTTTTACCCACAGTGACTAGTTCCTTCAATATGTTGTATCCCATATTGTGTTTGGCATTGTTGAGGAAGTGTTAATTTGCAATGTCCAAAAGTGTGTAAATGATCACATACTACATGCAAATGTAGGATGGTGTTTAAGCCCATGTCCTGCCTCTCTTCACTTCTTATTATAGGTAAAATCGTTGGTACCTAACTTGTGTCATTGCAGATTCTGGAATCAGGATCTGTGTATTAGGGTTTACCAGGATGGTGTCAAAACTTTTTTGACAAAAATTCATGATCAAATTAAGAATTCAAATGTGCAGTCTCTATTCCTCAGATAATTCCTCAGATAATCTGAGGAATAAACTTTTATAAAATTTTGGTGGGGTTTTTTGTTTATTTGTGGGTTTTGGTTTTGGTTGGTTTGGTTTTGGATTTCGAGAGGTTTTTTTTGGTATGTAATAGCCGCCAATGAGTATTAGGTTTAAATGTCAAAAGCAAAAGAATCAGTTCTCACCAGGGTGGAAACAGATGTGAATTCAATGTTGAAATAATCTTGGTTTTACAATAATTCTCATGCTTTATACTATCCTTTTTAATTTTTTTCAGTACTTGTCAATATATCATTTTTCTTGTTGTGTATTAAATCCTGATCAGTCAAACAGGTGAACAGTGTTACAAATGTTAACAGACAAAATTAAGCAAAAATTGTCCGCCCACATGAGTAGTTGCTTTTATTTGCAAGCTTTTCTGAGAGCTCACGTGAGATTGTAAGGTCTTGGCACCTGATACAGCAATCATGAATCTGAGTTTTATTCTAAATTTACACGATGTTATTCCGTTCACATCACTGGTAGAGCTAATTTCACTTTGCTTTTTGAATTAGCAAAATATTCTTAGTAATTGTAAATGAGAAACTTGAAAAGGTCATAGAAATTAATTGAGAAGGGGAAGGGAAAGAGAAAAAGAAAATCTGGGAGCAGAGATACAGGGAAGAAAAAGAAGGAGTGAAGAAAAAGAAAAACATTAAGAAAATCAAGCAGCATAAGAGACGAATAGGAAAGAGCAGAACATAAAACCAAGAAGGAATATAGGTAGAATAGAAACCGCCTTTCATATTTCTGTAGATTGAATTCCTCTGCTTTCTTTTTTGTTTTGTTTTGTTTTGTTTTATAGATTTTTTTGATGGATTATGGCTTTTCAATGGATTTTTTCTATTTCACAAGATTAAAATAAAAAATAAGAGGTAAATGAAATATTTTTTTAAAACTTAATACCACCATTCAGCTAACAGTGTTCACAGTTTCATCTGATGTCCTGAAAGTCAAATGATGAAATTATAATCTTGCATTTCAATATGCCCTGACAATGTTAGAAGGTAATACTCAAGCAAAAACAAAAGGAGAAATTTTTCTCAATCATGGTTGTACATAAAAGAAAATCAATCATGAACTCTCTTCAGCAAAACTACCAGTTTTGAGGCTGAATATTTGACAATATGACATTATTGTTATTATTGCTATTGATAATTTATGTAATTATTTTTAATTAAAAATTATTCCGTACAAGGACATATAGGAACATTGAAATTTTCAGGAAAATTGATGAGCATTCATATGACCTTATTGCCAGTTTTTTGATAAGACATGAATCCAACTTTCTAACTGCTTGTAGTCGTTAAAGAGAAGAAGACGGTTTTTGGAAGAGTTGCACTCTAAAGCACCCATCGGGCTGGCCAAATTCCAAGGCGGAAAATAACATTCTGCTTACTGACAATTGCCTCTTCTATTTCAAACATCAAGTCTTGTTTTTCACATGTTGCTAAATCCATCACATGCTTATCTACCTTGCTGAATTGTCACCCTAATCATTTATTAACTCTCCTAAAGAAGTGTCCCGGTTTTAATCAGTGTGATGGCAATTTGACTTCTGTACAAAATACAAGGAAGTATAACACACAAGATCCAGACCAGAATTTCAAAAGCTAATCATTCAGGAAAATGACTCTAAGTTTCTTGCCTTAATCAGTCCTTTGTCTCCACGCACACTTCTTGTAATGCTGTGAAACACATTTAAAAAAAATCAGAGGACAGTCTTCCATTGAGCCGTTGAGTACAGCTCTGAGCTGCAGATATAAGAATTGCATTTTTTATTTATAAAGGGGAAGGAAGCTCAAATTTCTTGATTGGTCTTCTGCTAACAGTGAAGCTGAAGAAGATTTAAAAAAATGTTGAATCCTTTCACAAATACTTAATTGCAAAGGCAAGCAATTAGATCATCCTTAACTCTTTTTAAAGACAGTCATGTTGAAACAGAACCTAAGTCTCATCAAGTAATAAGGTGAATGTCAGTGGGAAAGATAATGTGTATGTGCAAAATGTTACTGTAATCAGCAATACCAGAGCTCAAGAAGCAGCAGCTACAGTGGCTCATGAAAGCACTGTGGGATCCTGCAGGAGAAGTGGCAAAGTACAGCAAGCTCATTGCCATTTTAGTAATAGGGCTGCAATTAGGACAGAATTGTTTTTTCCTTTTTTTGCCCTGTAATTACATACAACAGCCTTGATAAGATTAAGTGCTGCGATAAATTCTGCGGTTTTGCTTAGCTGAAAATAGGAACTGTATGTGTTTTTAGATAACCAGGTAATTTAAAATCTCATCATCAAGCTCACGTGTCAGGACTTATTCAAAGATTGAAATCAGTCAGGTTCTGTTTCATGTTCAAGCATATAATTTTTGCAATGGAAAGAGACATAGTGCTTCCATAGCAACACATTAAATACATCAAGTCCATGCCTTGAAAGCTACTGACATTAGTTTAACATGAATTCTCAACCATTTGTATGAGAAAAGGTCGCTTTGGATATATATGTGTGTGTGTGTGTGTAAATATGCAAGTACATCTGGTATTTCTTTTTGATGATTAAGCAAAACTTACCCTAAATACCACTGAAGGTAAAGACAACCCCCCTCGTCTCATGGATTGTACAAAGTCTGCTAATAGATGGACATTTAATAGCTGTACAAGTGTATCTTAATGAACCTTAGGATGGTATATCTTTCCCTGTAATTGCTGACAACTATGTTGCTTCACGTTTAAGATCATGCATGCTTATCAGAGATGCCATTGACTTGTACTTGTTCTGTTTATTGATTACTTAATTAGTTTCCCAGATAGCTAATCAGGGACAAATTCAAGTGTTTAAGCATCTCTTGCTGTGTCTCACTTTGAGCACAAACTGGAGGAGCATCTGTGTTACTTGGAGAAATAAATTAACCCCACTGAACTGACCTAGTTTAAATCATGATATAGGGTAAAAAGTTGGTATAAAAATATGAAAGTAATCTGGGGGAAGCTGGTACACTGTCTCATCCTCCAAAAACTTACGGGAAAGAAGGTTTTATCAGCTTCCCAAATGATAATGCAATGATAATTTTTTCCTTTTTCTTCCACACTGTTGTTTACTAAACGTAGCCTTTAACAGTTAGGATAAGAAGGTTTTTGCTCACAACAACGACCTCCAGGGATTTCTCTGTCACAGAAATAAAATCAAGCAAATGTCAACATTTTTAGCGAGCATTGTACATCACAGTTGAAACTGAGTCTATAATTGACTGTGGAGGGTGGTATCTGTCTCAAAAACTTAAACACTGAGCTTAAGTTCACACAGTGTTTTGTTTTGACAAATCCAAAATTATTTGTCTGTAATATGCTCTTTTAAACTGGTATTGAGTGTCTATCTTGAATAAAATTTCAGAAAATATTGAGAAGAAAAACAGTTTCAAAGTAGAATTTACTTTAAAAAATGATATTAAATGTATAGGTTTTCTGAGAGACTGTGATCCTTAATTAGTTGTTCAGCATACTTGATGCAGATTCACGTTATTTGGGCTTAGTGAATCTTCTTTATAAAGCAAAGGGCTTGGTGCAAAAAACAATTTTTCTCATGTTTTAATGAAGTATTTTATGTTGATACAAGAAAGGACTTCTACTGCTACATAACTTTTTACATGGAATTCATCATAGAATCAAAGAATCATAGAATGCTTTGGGTTGGAAGAGGACCTTGAAGACCATCCAGTTCCAACCTCACTGCCATGGACAGGGGCAGCTCCCACTAGACGAGGTTGCTCAGAGCCCCATCCAATCTGGTCTTGAATTCATGTCTTCCTGTGGCCCGTGACAGTTTTACCAGGTGTTCAATATACTTTTAACAATTTTTTTTGAAAGATGATCAGAAAAACACAGCACATTAGAAGGGATCTGGTCCAAGCTTAACATGTATTTTTTAGCCCTTTTCCCAATATAGAATGGAGAGCCCAGTACTCAAGATTATGTCTTTATTATCTGAGAAACTGCTCTGCTATCATACTCACAGCTGCTTAATATGAGAACAGAGCAACAGTACTCAAGGCTCCTCTTGTATCTCCTAGGCAAGAGAGTTGATAAGATTCGCTTGACAATCAATCTCAAATTTAAACTCAAAGGACACTAAACCAAGACAGAACTTTAATAGAAGTCAGTGGAGAGGAAAAGTGGGAGAAAATAGAAGAAAAAAAGATTTTCTGAAAATCTTTACAAAAAGTAATTTGGCACAAGTGAGACTTTGAAATCAGGAATATTTAACTGTTGCCATAAAATCTATAGATCACATTTATTCTCAATAAATATACCAGCCTATGTTTTAATTACACAGATATATAATTTCTTTTTTTCTAATGCAACATGCAAGCTCATCTATATGTTATTTAGAAATAGTGCATTGCTACTAAAATATTGATCCCTATGTTCATCATTATTCCAAAAAAAAACCAAACCCAGAAGGAAGCATGCCTGAATCTAGAAGTTGAAAGAGGCTCTGACTTCTAATTACCACTCACCAGTATTTTTCCTACTATTCTGAATTCAGTCAGAATATAATATCTATATAATTCATGATTTTGAAATTCCTTAAGTTGAGTAATGACTTTTTTTTCAATGAGTCTGACTTTTCCTGGACTATTTTTGCTACTGAAACCAATGAGGATCTAGTTTTAATTCAGACTTATGTTTGCATGAAAAAAAAAAATCAGCATTTTTATAGTATTCCTATAAAAATACATAACCAGGATAGATAACTCGTATATATGGGTAATTTTATAATTTAAAAAATCTATGGATTATTTTATTATTTGAAATCAAACTTCATATGAAAAATTTATTAGTCTGAATTCAGCAGCTCTTAGAATAAAAATGTTTGGCCATTTTTATTTAACTACAGCCGCAAAAATGAAGTCAAGGTGCTTCCAGAAAATACCTCTAGTGACTTGCTTTCTTCATGTACTCCTCCTTTAAAATGAACAGGCATAATACTTTCATAAAACTGAACTTAAATTCAAATAAACATAACTGAATGTGGGATATGGAGCAAAAACAATTCAGTAAATACTACCGTTACACTGGGGTTTTTTACACGGGTTCTTTTAACTTCAAAAGAATCATTATCCTGTAACTAGCGGAAGAGGAAGATATTCTTAAAATCATATCTTTGAAGAAATTGAAAATGAAGTATCTTCTGAAAAAAACCGAAATATGTGTGGATTTTTCAACATAGTAATCTTCTAACAATATTTGGTGATAAAACACAGAGAACACAGAAACATGATGGCATTGGAGTCTGACAAAGGAAAAGAAATAATGTGGAAACTGAAGAATAGCTACTAATGGAATCAGAAAATTAGAAGAGTGCAAGATTTGTTTGTTAGTATTTATGTGATTTGCATAGCCAGGTCTTGCAATAATTTGAGGGCATATAATACAATAGTCAGTGCAGGGTGATTATAATCCTCTTGCAAACCCTAACTATAGACCAAAAGAGTAAAAATTACTTATGGCGATCATTTGTTCTTCCAAGTATACAGTGCATATGAAGCATCATTTACTGTCAACACCAAGAGATTTCACAACACAATAAGGACTACATATTACCATGAGGCTGTCCAAAAAGCCATTGGATCTAAAGGATTAATTTGATGAGTCTACTTGCAGTAAACTCAGCTTCCAGCTCTGAATAAAACAAACCTAGAGACAATGGGAGTTTCAAAAAATTCAAACTAGTAACTGGGATGTAGCTGAACATTTCATCATTTTATTGCTATGGCTCAATAGCTTTTTCCAGAAAGACATCTAGCCAAAACATTGATTTCTAAAAATAACCTGCTACACACTTCATTTCTTGATGCAATATCACACACCAAAGAAATGTTCTGAAAAGCTGAAAAATAGTTATTTGTTTAAATGCCAGTCTAAGATGCTCAGTGTTATTGAAAGGAACACATCAATAGTTCACTTAACTTAATTGAAGTTCTTCAAATCTACAAGCTTAAAATGGACAAAAAAAATGGCTTACTTAATAAAGACTCAGTAGTTAATTACAGCAGTCTTAACTCTCAAATCATCTTAACCTAATAATCAAATTTTTTCCCCCTCCCAGCTTTAAAAGAGCTACTTTCCTTGTGCATGGATAGATATTTCAGAAGGGAATGACTTTCTGTTCTCCCTAGTGCCACTCAGGAATCACACAGAGGTGGCAATAGCAGGACTGCTTCAGAAAACTTCTGGAGCAGCCAAGAACAGCTGCTGGAGTCTCCAGCAGCACAAGCAGTAGCAGGGTAATTTTTTCTTCCTCCATTTGCCAAGAGCATTTCAAAGACAATACTCTATACCCTTGGAAATGTCAGAATTTGTGTATTGCCAGCATGGGAAGCCCATGGTTTAGAAAAAGTCTTCAAGCGTGGCGTAAATTAATTTCTAATGTACCCCAGGTTTCCTGTCTCTGCTAATGGATGCATATGTAGATTAGATTGTCCTGCAAAATGTACTTCATGTACGTCTGGTTTTAATTTCAAAACTGGTTCTATTGATGAGCAGCTTTTCTCACTATGCTGTCAACTTCACAGCTTCTGGAAAATTGTACTATCTTTAATTTAAGGTAAAAACAATCCACTAACAGCAGATGTCTTGAATATTTTTTAGTCTTGATAAATGAAAATTTTTCAGTCTATACTTGAACAACTATATAATACCCTTCTAATGCTTCAAATTGATGAATTTTAAATATTTAAATAAATTTTTCTGACAAATGGAATTTTTAGAAAACAAAAAGACAAATATATATTTGAGATTTGGTCATGTTTTGCAAAGAATGATTATTGAGGAAGAGCAGAATGAAAAATAAAAAGATCAGATAATAATGTGAGTTTTTTAAGAAATCCTAAACCTTTTTTCTTATGCTTTTCTTCTGTGATGCAAATAATTAGAAATTGACTTTGATTCTCATCAAGCAGAAATAATTCTCATGTTAAATTTACCTTTTCTTGATAGAATTTAAAATCCTGTCGTTTTTTACTGGAGTGTGTTAGCTGTTTATTTGTTTATGGACATGGATCAAAAATGCATTTTCTTAGTTAAGAAATGAATCTCAGGAGAAAAAAACCCAACAACAAAAAAAAGTTTATTCAAAACTGTACTCTGTTGTACCTTTAGTTGCTGCAGCAGATATGTCTGGAAGACATCATTTTCAAAACTGAATTCCTTGAGAATATTAAATTGCGCAACTTGCCACATCTGCAAACACAAATGTTTCCAGAGTCATGAACATAAATGTTCATGTGTAATGAGAAAAATGAAACCTGTTCATAGATTCTAAAAGGTTTTAGCAATCATAATTTAATGCAATTCCATACTTGCCAGGTGAGAGGCAAGACACTGAAGTGTCAACATGAAAAGAAAAATCTCATTCCTTTCTTTAGTCTGCTTAACAAGAGGTGCAGGGTCAGCAGAATTAGCCCTTGTGTACAGGTGGTCCTGAGGCTGTTCCTGTCCAACCTGAGGGCTGCTCAGCAGCTGCTGCTCAGAGGATTCCGCAGCGCACCGCTGATGCTGCTTAAACAGCATTAACTTTAGCCCAGCTAGCACGCATTGAGCTGTGCTAAAAATATGATGCTGCAAAGAAAAACTGATTTTTGGCTGTTAAAGCCTTGTCCTCCTTTATGCTGAGAAAGCTCAGCCGAATACCCACGGAGAAGCTTCTGAGGTCTATTAGGAAGAAACAGCATGGAGCTTGCAGACACATCAAAGATACTGTATCAGATCAGTGCTACATAACAAATTACCACAGTCTTAAATGGTGAGGAAAAAACAGTGTGAATAAGGGAGGGTGATATAATTAATGTTTCCACTTTAATAGTTATCATTTGGAGAATTTTAGTTTCACAGTAGGTAAGTGGCTTAACAAAATACTTTTATTGGGTATTGTATTTTAGTGTTGACTCATAGACAGTTGTTTAATAAATCAAGTTCCACCATTGATGGTATTCAAAAGTATAAATATGCCACATTTGATCTTTTTTACTTGTCAGAAAACTATTTTTCTATGTATTATACTCACTGATTTTTGAAAAGCTTGGTTTCTGTGGAGTCCAACTAACATCCAAGCTTCTTGAGAGTTTGTTGGGATTTGGGGAGTTTGGTGTTTGGCTTAGGGTT